>AP028452.1:7798840-8233774 GCA_036509395.1 Antheraea yamamai | reverse complement strand
ATGTATAACTTTCCTCGATAAATAAGCTATATAACATTAAAAGATTTTACAAATCGGACCGGTAGTTCCTGAGATTACTCCCTACAATCCCCTTCTTACAATGAGGTGGAGCTTTTAAAAAATCTTGAAAATTTCTAAAATGATGAATAACATCCAGCCGTCCAAAGAAAGAAGAACGCATTTTATACGCAATCGGAATCAGGGAAAAGGTACAGCCTAATGGAATTATTCGCCTATGAATTTCTGTTCCTAAATTACTTGTAATGTCATGTATGTTCCCACACGGTAGAAAAGAAACTTTGTATTCTGTTTAATTTTTCAAGCAATTAAATGAATACACTATGGAGAGGGTACTAGTTTTCGACATTCGGCATTATTTTGTAATATTTTAATGCATATTAACGAAGTTAATAATACAATATACACATAATTTTTAAAAGTGCGCGATATTCACTATGATCTGACGAAAAATAATGCCCTATATACTTTAAACCTTTCTTTTTCTCTCGCTCTCTTTGTATATATTTCGAGTACATTGAGAATATACTATCTCATTCTCTCGCAGCCTAAAACCAATATATACTTTTATAACTATCCCGTTTTCGTTACACATTTTCGTTTCAAATCCGTAAAATCCAATTTACATTCACGTACTTCGCTAAATGCGTGCGGTACAGACTTATTGACTGTTATCCGATTTATGGTTTTGTCAGATGCATTACTTTTCCTTACACCGGCAGTATAGTGCTAGGGTTAATTCAAAATCAAAAATACTTTATTCAGTTTAGGCCCTAATAAGGCACTTATGAACGTCAAAGACTACCACCGGTTCGGAAAATAACCCAGTCATCGAGAACAACCGGCAAGAAACTCGATCGGGTACATTTTTTTATCATATATTTCCAATACATCATAACAATAGCTTTTAGTGGATGCACAGAGAGGAGTCAATTCCAGACATCATCATCGTTCACATACCGATCCACTCTATAATATCCTTTTGACACTAAAACCCGTTTGACGCGGCGCTTAAATTTACAGTTCGGCAAATCGATAACATGTTTTGGGACTTTATTGTAAAACCTTACACTATTACCTAAAAAACTGGTTTTGCTAAGTCTGAAACATGGGACGACAAGTTTATTATATTATTATAGGCCTGCTAGTCAAGTTACCACCTTTAAGTTACGATCTTCTAGTCTCTTCTAGGTTTGACGTGTTGTAACAAACCACTACTTATTATTATTGAGTTTGTTACAAATAACAGAATTAAAGTTTCATTACGTTCACAGTGACATGATCCAGTATTTCTTCACAATTACAGGTTCTTCTCCTCCTTGCTAGAGACTCTAAATTTTAATACCAATTTTGATTATCGATTTCCCAAACCATGCATTCTTAAAACTTACAAGAATAATACTTCTTACTACAATCCAATTGTACATATGACCCGTATGTACAACGAGCTCATATTCAAGCACATCTCATTAGACCTATTTGACCATCGAGCTTCTAAATATAAAAGGACAATTAAAGACAGTTTATACCCATGACTATTTAAACAACATTCAGTGTATTATATTCCAATATTCTTGATTATACTTGCCATCTTGTTTCCTCTTCTATAGGTTAATTTTATTTTTTATAGATGAATTCATTTTCTCTTTTTCATTTATTCATGTTTTATTTTTTTTCTAATGTTTATCAAAATAAAAATATGCTTCATTCAATTTAAGCCCTGAGAAGGCGCTTCTGAACGTCAAAGCTATCATCGGTTCGGACAAACAACCCACTCATCGAGAAGAACCGGCAACAAACTCGATCTGGTTTATCTCTTCATGTTATATATTTTTACAAAATATAAATAGTTACATTCGTTTTTAGTGGATATAGAGAGAGGGGCGTCATATCCAATATTTAATGTTACATAATTTAATTTTCTATATTATTTATAGTGTAAGTTATATCTATGTGATAAAGTTTATTTTTTTTTATCATAGGCGGCAAATGGACAGTTGCGTCACCTTAAGTGATCACCACTGTCCATAGACACTTGCAACACCAGGGGAGTCGCAAGTGCGTTGCCAACCTGTCTTGGGGGAGAGGAGGAGTAATGGAAGGGGGAAGGAGACGAGAGGTGGCCTTCCGGCGCTCTCACAGACCGAACGAAATGCAACAATGCAAGCACTGTTACTTCACGTGGGTGTTTCTGTGTATCGGGTGGTAGTACCCCGGGCGGTACCCTGGGCGAGCCGACCCATTCATGCTGAAACCATTAATAGCTTCAGCCTAGCTCTACCACCTATAAAAGTGTTGTAGGGTTTCAGTCTATTATGTTCCTTCTTACTATTGTTATTATATTATTCATCGGACTGTTGACTGTTGCATTATCCACAATTATAAATAAATTAAATCTACCTGTTATGTTACCACTTCTGAGCAATAGCTCCTTCACAAAGGAAGCTATGGACCTAATTCCCAAGGCAAAGTATGGTTTATTAGTAGTCTTGATGCTTGTCTGACTTTATTTACGTAACCAGCAACCATCAAACTAGCCGATCCGTGCACAATTCATTGGACGGTAATAGGCATTATCAAGTGCTACAATTTTGTCTCTAGAACTCAATCATATATCTAATCGTGAAGGCAGCGTTCGTAAGGAACGTTTTTGTTAAACCGTTACTTTTCGACTTACTTTGCAAATCCACCAACCATAAAAAGTCTCTACATTTTTCGGATAATATAGGCTTATGACATTACAAATAACATTGCTTTCTATTGGTAAACGAAAAATCGGTTTAATATATCCAGATATTACTCCCTACAACGTCACAAACTCACAGTACGTAAAAAACGTAAGTCGGAGAAAAAACGGTCGAACGAAAACGTTTCTTACGAACGCTGCCTTAACGATGAGAGATATATGATTGAGTTCCAGAGAAAAGTTGTGGAGATTAATAATACGTACAAAAAAGTCAAAGACAGCATATGTCTAACTTTTATATTTAACTCACAAAAAGTAGTTTTTTTATATTGAAAAAATAATTTAAATCGTTAGGTGACGTATATTGGTTATATTATCAACAACAATTATGAATTCTTATCAATATGTAATGATATAATAACTGAGCCACAGCAACACGTGGCAAGGTTAGCTAGTATTTAGTTCAATAAATATTTTGTTGACGTTGACTACGGCGTGATTCACTTTAAAAGATTGTTTTATACTTTATGTCCACTTTGGAAAATGAAACAGACATGATTTCCAAAAAGTTAGTCATCATCCAGAGCATGTTTCTATAATCCTATTTAGGAAAGTCACAAGTAAGAAATAATTTTAATCCAAAATGTGACACATCCGAGTGTTTCAAAGTTTGTAACAATGCCAAAAATATAATATAACATTTTCTTAATAAAATGTTAATGAGACAAAATTATATTACAGGGTGATTCCGGAGGTCCAGCTCAGGTACAGGAGGGCTGCGCGTGGAGAATAGTTGCTGTGACATCATATGGAAGGTCTTGCGGTGCTCCACAGACTCCTGCTCTCTATGCCACTATTCCCATAGCATTCGTCGCAGCGCAAGTGTTCGGCAAACAGAGAACCGCTAACAATCCGAAGAAACAAGACAACAACGGTTATGGGAGTCAACAATACCAATCTGCTAGTCAACAACAACAAAGTAACAGTCACTTTGAGAGTCATCAACAAAACATTAACAAATATGGTAATCAACAACAGAACAATGAATACACGAATCAACAAAATTATAAAAATCAATATGAAATTCCACACTCATCGAATAATGGTTATACGAATGCACAGGATACAAGCAATTATAATCAACAATATAACAATCAATTTAGTCAACAACAAAGTAATGTAAATAAATACGAAAATCAGCAACAAACAACGCCTCGTTACAGTAACCAACAACAGAACGATAACAAATATGGTAAACAACAACAGAACAATGATTACACAAATCAACAAGATAACAAAAATCAATACGAAAGTCCACAATCATCGAATAATGATTATACGAATATACAGGATACAAGCAACTATAATCAACAACACAACAATCAATTTAGTCAACAACAAAATAATGTAAATAGATTCCAAAACCAGCAACAAACCACGACTCCATACAATAACCAACAACAAAACGATAACAAATATAGTAAACAACAACAGAACAATGATTACACAAATCAACAAGATAACAAAAATCAATACAAAAGTCCACAATCATCGAATAATGGTTATACGAATATACAGGATACAAGCAACTATAATCAACAATATAACAATCAATTTAGTCAACAACAAAATAATGTAAATAGATTCCAAAACCAGCAACAAACCACGACTCGATACAATAACCAACAACAGAACGATAACAAATATGGTAAACAACAAAGTGACGAGGTTTATGGTCAGAATTCAAACATATACCAACAACTTTCTAACAACGGCAACCAACAACAGATAGATTGGTGGAATAAACAAAATGGGAATACAGGTGAAGAGATTCCTATAGGCGGTTGGCCGACGCCAGGCGGACGGGAACAAAATGGTTACGTAACAACTCCATGGAGTCACTTGAGAGATGATAACCAGGAAGGGAATTACTTTGGCTCCACGGCGATACCGTGGTGGGCTAGATAGTAAACAAATATATTTGACGGTAGAAATAAGTGCAATACGTTTTTAGTCTTAATAAATATTGTTTTAATCATTTGAATTTAATTTAATGGACTGGTAAGCGTAGGCCGTCTTTTTTATTAGTATGTCATTACTACATTATACTACATTACCCATTATGTTTTAGCTGATTTTAACCGACTTGAATAATTGACAATTATTGGTACTAATATTTGGTACAATATGGAAGAAAGAGTATTATTCTTTATTCCATGTGATACAAATATGTAACTAATTAGAATAGAAAAAAAATTTTTTTTAGCAAAAAGAAATAGGGATTTTTGAAATTGCGTGACATCGGAGCCTTTTTTTTAAACGGGGAAATTCCTAACAGATACTCATCCCGCCGGGCAGCTAAGGATGGGTTATATCCGACTTGTACGGACTAAAACCCCATGGTGCCTTCATATACCTTTGTGGGTGGGGGAGCAAGGTACTGCCGGCTGGCACTGCGTCTGCTCTCCCGATAGGTGTAAGCCCTTCAAGAGGCCCTGACTGCGGTCTGAGGGGTCAAAGATGGTAGACCCTTTAAAGGGGGAGTGGGTGTTAGACCCCACTGACAAAGTGTGGGAAACGCATCGGCACAATGCGCCACCACCACATGGGCCTGTGCAGTTTAAACTGACAGCGGAGCCTAAGTTTTCGTTTACAGTACGCCAATAGATATCACTTCTATTTTATTTTATCACTGTTGCACAGCAAAGTGACTCCACTGATGGTGAGCACAGTACACTCTAAGAACAATGACAACTACCGAGGAACACGCCATCCTTCGCCGGTCGCCACTGTCATGCCGGCCGTATAGTATCGCTTAGAAAGAAATTCCAGTATAACTTCGTTATTGGGATGAGTATCTAAGGTAATCCTAGTAGACTCTTGTTAAATTTGGTAAATTAGAGAGTGTGGTCAGTGCAGTTGGGAGTTGATGTACATCGGTAAGGGGCATATACGAAGGAGTCGCAAGATTTGCAAGTCCTAAGGTCACGTCGACTGGAAACATACAGATTCTGCATGCGCACATCTCAAAAGATTAGTATTCTCTGATGTTTTGTGAACATCATTATTACATAGTATAAAACAAAGTCCCCTACCGCGTCTGTCTGTCTGTCTGTTCGCGATAAACTCAAAAACTACTGAACGGATTTTCTTGCAGTTTTCACCAGTAGATAGTGATTCATGAGGAAGGTTTTAGTTTGTCAAAGATTTTTCTATAATCAGGGCGGGACAACGTCTGCCGGGCCCGCTAGTATAGAAATATTTAAGCAATATAACTAGCTGTGCCCATGACTTCGTCCACGTGGAACCTGATGTACAAAACAGGGACTAATAAAGTCATCTGAATGTATTTAGTCCATTTGTTTATCTAGACGTCTGCGTCGTCATTAAAATTACATTAACTTTTGATAGAGTGGACCGACTTTAATGAAACAAAGACTAAGTCACTCTCGAGGATATGCTTTATGATTTTCTTAATGAGGTTTTATTGTGAACACAGTACTTTAGAAATGATGCGTGTTCATACAAACAGACAGATAGACGTTTCTAAAAGTGATTGAAATGTATTTTGTTACTTATTCCAAGACACGTGCAACAATTTTTTTCACGATAATCGAAAAAGTACAGACACGTTAGATTTACATTTTTATTATATACTAGCGGGCCCGGCAGACGTTGTCCCGCCCTGATTATAAAAAAATCCTGGACAAATTATATACCAAAACGTTCCTCGTGAATCACTTTATCCACTGGTGAAAACCGCATAAATATCCGTTGAGTAGTTTTTGAGTTTATCGCGAACAGACAGACAGACAGACGCGGCAGGGGACTTTGTTTTATACTATGTAATGATAGATGTATAGAAGATTTAGTCGTCATTCATATAATGTGTTTAATTTTTTTACCATTTCCAGTTTCTATACACCGAGAATGAAGTACAAATTTAGCCGTTCATATGGTTTTTAGTTTTTTTTAATGATGTTCATATTTCACATGTACAAAATTTGATGAAAAATAACGTAAATTTATTAGATACTGCCAATAATGGATTTACCTTATTTCGGAAAGTAACGGCACAATTATTGGATTGTGGGATGTTGTAAATACGAGTAGATCTAGATGAATGTGGCAAAGATAAAAATAAAGTAGAAAAAGAAAAAAAGGAGAGATAAAAAGAGAGCGTGGAGCGGTTAAAATAAACACAGCGAGATATAACTCCAAAGCAACAAAGCGTGCACTAACCTGCAATTCACCGTTGGCTCTAGGGTCATATAGTACTAGCCGACCCGTGCCCACTTCGTTGGGCGGTAATAGGCATTATCAAGCTACAACTTTTCTCTAGAACTCAATCATATATATCTCATAATTAAGGCAGCGTTCGTAAGAAACGTTTTCGTTCGACCATTTTTCTCCGACTCCCCAGATATTACCCCCTACAATCTCACAAACTTTATCTCTTTATAATATTAGTATAGATTATAGATAATATAATTAGTTAATAGCTTCTGCCCGCGACTTTGCACGCGTGGAATAGTTATTTTGGGCTAAGACACAGCGGAAACTCTCAAAAAGAAAAAAACATCTCGATTTTGAAACATTTTTCATCTGTGCTCCGCTCCTATTGGCCTTAGCGTGATGATATATAGCCTATAACCATTCTCGATGAATGAGCTATATAACACTGAAAGAATTATTCAAATCGGACCAGTAGTTCCTGAGATTACCCCTTACAACGCCACAACGTCACAAACTCACAAACTTTATCTCTTTATAATATTAGTATAGAAGTATATAGATTATAGCCCCAGCCCGTGACTTCGTCCGCGTAGTAATAGTTACTACTCTGGGCTAACGCTGACACACAGCAGAAGCTCTCAAAAAGAAAAAAACATCTCGATTTTGAAACATTTTTCATCTGTGCTCCGCTCCTATTGGCTTTAGCGTAATGATATATAGCCTATAACCATTCTCGATGAATGAGCTATATAACACTGAAAGAATTATTCAAATCGGACCAGTAGTTCCCGAGATTACCCCTTACAACGCCACAACGTCACAACGTCACAAACTCACAAACCCACAAACTCGCAACGTCACAAACTTTACCTCTTTATAATATTAGTATAGTCTAGCCTCTGCCCGCGACTTGGTCCGCGTGGAATAGATACTTTGGGCTAACGTCAAAACACAGCGGAAGCTCTCAAAAGCAAAAAAACCTATTGTGAAACATTCTTCATTGTTGCTCTGCTCCTGGTCTTAGCGTGATGGTATATAGCCTGTAGCCTTCCTTGATAAATGAGCTATCTAACAACGAGAGAGTTTTTCAAATCAGTATTTCCTAAGATTAGCTCGTTCAACCAAACAAACAGACCCTCTAGCTTTATATTATTAATATAGATTACTTATTTAATTTAATTGCTAACAGGTTTTAACAATATTATGGTGGAATGAACCCTTCGCGTGTAAATTAGGCTCGCACTTAACTAATTTTGATAAAAATAACCCGGTGTGTTCTGCTTATCAACAGTTCACTGGAACGGATTACTTTATAGATCTATTAATCTATATATTATCTATTATTATGGATTTAGATTACTATAGTGATCAAAGCGTGACATTGCCTGACAACGGAGTGATTCGATGATTCTTTGTCATGCTTAGATATTTTTTTATCTTTTTATGGCACGGTAGGGAAAAACATTAGTTACGCGTTAAACACGCGCTCTCTCAATTTCACACGCTTCAGTCTTCGCATCGAGGCATACACGTGCATAACTCAACCACACAGCGACGACTAGTAATCAGAGAAGAACTGTAACTCACGTGTAACGAATTTAATACTTTTACGAAAAATATAACAATATTGTCCTATTATTAACATATTACTTTTTGTTATATTGGATCTCATAATGCCAAATCAAATTATTACTTTTTAAGGTAATACAAGGTAAGGTTAGTGTAACTAAATCTAAATACACGTAATAGACAGAAACATTGAATTCGTGCTTATTAGTTTAGCCCCTTAGTGTCGGATTACGATATCATCACTCAACATTCTCACGAGGAGCGGTATTATGATGACTACATAATAGCTAGAAACATCAAGTTTGTGCTTAGATGCTTAGTCTCCCAGTGTAGGAGCAAGGTTTCAATTTTTTAAGACAGTACTTGTGGTAACTGAATCTTAGTATAGATAACAGTTAGAAACATCGAGTTTGCACTCGAAGGTTCAGTGTCGTAGTGTCTGATTAATGTTTAATTCTTTGTTCAGGTGAGTAACTGTATCGTGATAAGTGAATTTTAGTACATATAGATATTAGCTAGATACATTGAGTTTGCGTTCAGAGCTTTAAATAGAATTTTAGCGTTTGCTTCCGAATCAAAAATAATTCTATAAATAACATACTTGTTACCTACTGTTCTACCTACCTAACGTACTCTACTACCTAGAACCAGGTAACGCGGACTCAAATTACAGTGCAAGTTCCCATGTGCATTATCGGAAATCGCTGACCATGTGAAATGAACACTTCGTGGGACAATGAAACGATGACAAAAGGACAATCTCGCTCTATCGCTTGAGCTTGGAGGTTCACACCTTAGTTTAAGTTATATATTGTAATCAATTAATTTTATTATAAGTTTTTATAAAGGACTAAAAATTGCCTTTCTTTTAAAAACCTCCTACGGACGGTCAAATACGTAATTTACTGCAAAACATTATTCATTTCATTATAAACAAGACTTGAGAGATCGTGTTCTGATAAACGATAAACCATATTCCCGTTTTTTTCTATTACATATTTTTGTAAATGCTGCAGCATGTCCTTACTGCATACTTTAATATTGTCAGTGCAGAAATAATATGCACGCCTAGGGTACTACTATCCTAAAATCACTAAAATGTGAGTAACAACCATTTATGATATCATTGTTTATATTCGAATAGATAATAAAATATAATAAAAAGAGTACGAATAAGACAAATCTATTTCTACACATGAAGGAGTTCCATAGCCGTTTCTGAGGGTCCACCGTGAGGTCATTTTGTTCAGTTCTGTGATAACTTTTGTTACTACTTAACGAAACGAGTACAAACAAGACATGTCTATTTCTACCCATCAAGGAGTTCCATAGCCGTTTCTGAGGGTCCATCATGAGGTCATTTTGTTCAGTCCTGTGGTAAGCCCTCGTCACTATTAACAAAAATATGACATATCCATAGCTACCCTTCAAGGAGATCTAAAACCTTCCTGAAGTCCATCTACAGTCGAAACGTAATAAAAGAACTAAGCTAATAACTTTGAGAATACAACATAATAAGTATTCAATTTTAGGATTTTTGTTCCAACTTAATTACTAGTGGATATATAAAACACTCTATAAAAAATTTGTTGTAGTGAAGAAACCGAGTGCAAAGCGACGTAGACATCCACTCGCAACGGCGCCTGATCGCGGAATGGCGCAGTCTGAATTGTTGTTCCACACCGTTGTTTAAATCGAATGTAAACACAGAATTAAATTGGACCTTATTCCATACGAGTTAAGATCTTCGTAATTTAGATAAAGTGGTCAAATTTTGTTTACAACTATTTTTTTCTCTCTCAGATATGGTAAAGAGAACTTGTATTAATATACATACTAATTACATCTCTATTTTAAACTTGATTTTATGTAAAGTAAGCAGATATTCTTTGTTTATTAAGAAAAATGTAAATTTACTGAGATTTTCGTACTGAAAATCAGGCTGTGTAGCGCGATGGGGCTACGGAGAATTGATTTTTTTAATGGAAACCTACTAATTTAAAAAAAACAATCACCTCAATATTATTGTTAAAGGCTTAACGTATCTGTAGTTTACCATAGTGTAATAGTTTTGTTGCAATTCGTACTGAAAAACCGTGAAAATGGACCTTTTTTGAGAGCGCGTCCTTAAAGTTTATATTAGTGTGTATGTGCACTAAGTATATATAAGTATCGGTTTGGATCTAGTAGTATATAAAAATGGGGAAATGTATAGTTAAGTATTTATAATACTGGTCTTAGAGAGAGACGAACTTCTTAGCCTTCCATGGATTCACCGTGCGGGTGCCGGGTCCATCGTGTGGCAGAGGGAGAAACTCAGAGCAGTTCCCAGGACTTGCGACCCAGGTGTAGGTTTAAGGAGGCCCCCTATGAGATGCGCATCAACGCTCACCTTCACTGCTCGAGTTTCCCGCCCTGCCTAGCCAAATTTGGTAGGAACCTGTTAGTGCAGCCTTTGATACTCGTTCTAAAATAGAACTTACTGCAGTACTATTAATGTATATTATATGTATACTACACTATACTATGTATAGTATAATGTATGTATAATGTATAATATGTATAATGTATACTATACTATACTATGTATAGTATAGTATTAATGCTATAGCATTCTCATCTAAATATATAAAAATCCAATGCCATGATGTTTGTCCACGACGAACTCCGAAACTACTCAACCGAATTTCATGAAACGTTGGCTTTTATTTATAATCTGGTCCCCTTAATATTTTTAGTTACAAATTAAATGATTGTCAATGTTGTATATTGACATTAATTGTAAGTATCATAAGTCTGAAACAGATGGCGCTTTGAATTAGCTTGTTAACAGAAAACTGTAATAGGACCGATTATTATGTGTATATAACGATATATGCCATCGTAGACTTTTGTAGATCTATAAAAGAGAAATACCCTACAAACGGATTATATTTCACCTAGTTTACATAAAACCTTGATAAATTATATATATAAACCTTCCACTTGAATTACTCTATTAAAGAAATACGCATGAAAATCCAATGTGAAGTATTTGAGTTTTTTGCGAACAGACAGACACCGCGGAGGACTTTGTTTTATAATATGTAGTGATGTAATGTTGTAGATGTTCATTATATATCGTTTATTTATACTTTTCTCTTATCTATACTTTATATTATAAAGAGATAGTTTGTGACGTTGTAGGGGGTAATATCTGGATCTACTGAGCCGATTTTGAAAATTATTTTACCAATAGAAAGCCCCGTTATCTGTGAGTGTCATAGGCTATATATTAACCCGAAGAATGAAAAGACTTTTTTGTGGAAGTCAGAGAAAAAACGGTCGAACGAAAACGTTTCCTACGAACGCTGCCTTAAAGATGAGAGATATATGATTGAGTTCCAGAGAAAAGTTGTAGAGCTTGATAGTGCATACAAAAAAGGCAACGACATCATATGTCTAACTTTTATATTTAAGTCACAAAAAGTAGTTTTTTTTATAAACGTGTACCGCTTAAGGAAGTGGGCATTGGTAAGCTAGACAGTTAATACCTCTGTACTTATTTACGTGTCCCGAATTTACGACACACCTGCGATTATATTACATCGAACACGTATATATATCGTAAAATAACGGATTACTTTATTTAAAAACAAGATCATCGTGGCGTTTGTATTCATGATTGATTAGTATACCCATATATTTTATTCAAGAGAACATCTGTGTCTGTTTGTCTATCAGATTAAAATTTACATAATTTTTATTTTTTATTCATAGGTGTTCGTTTTAATATAGGATTTGCTTAGGTAATACTAGCAGCCGCTCATGACTTCTTCTGCGTTTGGATATAAAGCAGTAGCTACTGCATGCGACTTCGTTCGCGTGGAATAATTACTATGGGCTAACGTTAACACGCAGCGGTAGCTCTAAAAAGGGAAAGAAGCCCGATTTTGAAACATTCTTCTTTGGTGCTTGTCTTAGGTCTTAGCATGATGATATATAGCCTTCCTCGGTAAATCTAATTAACACTGAAAGAACTATTCAAATCGTAGTTCCTGCGAGTAGCGTGTTCAAGCCATTATTTTTTTCAAACGAACATGTGGTTCACCTGATTTTAAGTAATCACCACCGTCAATAGACACTTGCAACACCAAGGGAGTCGCAAGTGCATTAGTGCATTGCCATCCTGTGTTTGGGGGAGGGGGAAGGGAAGCGGGCTTCGGCGCTCTCACTGACCGAACGAAACGCAACAATGCGAGCACTGTTAGTTCACGTCGGCAGTTTTATAACATTATAGTATAGATTACATTTGCTCGGAACTGTATTTTTTTAATCTAAAATAACAGACGCCCAATTAACTTCCTATATTAGCTATTTCCAACTGTTTCAGATATTAGCCGGAATGAACATCGAGACAGACAGATTTTTTTTTTATGTACCTAATTGTTTATTTTTGTTATAAGTACTATATATACTTTCATATGTATCTAGTAAAAAACTATTAGTTTGACATTACCAACCGACATTGTAATTTTACTTATTTGTATAGATTTGGTTAGTCATGAAATTAATTGTAAATTAAGTTAACAAAAAATCATTACCACGATTTACTTACTCTCTCCTGTAATTCTTTACCAAATAAATAATATATTCAGCATTATAATTACCAAAAATAAAGCCAACTTTATTGGAATGGATAATGAGAATTGGATATTATGAAACGAAAATGTGTATGTGTAATATTGTTGGTTCTTTCCGTACTATTGACTACATCGGGGGTGTTACTAATGACCTGAGACACCATTGGCCGAAAGTTATCGGCCGGTCGCGACTTGACCGAATGCTATAAAAGACGAGTCGGGCGATTCACTGGGACGTAGTCCGGTGAAGCTGTAAAGACCTTGCCAGGTCAATAGCGTAGTCATTTCGAAAAAAAGTCATGGGGAATATTCTCGCTGAGATAGTTGAGCTATTCACATCTACGGTACGAACAGTGGTTCGTGATAACTACGTTCAGTGTTGTATTTCTATATCGGCTAACGTTGTATTTGATTGTTCTTGGTGGACTGGACCTGACATATCCCGACGTGTCGGAGGAGCTGGTCTCTGCCTGACCTGACATATCGGAGGAGCTGACTTGTGAAGGGCGAAACGTGAACGTGGTCCGTTCTCGTGCGGAGCGTCGGCTCATCCGCATCGAGTTTGGTATATCTGTGTTCAGTAGTGTGTTGCTGAATCGGCTAATTGTGGTTGAAACGTTTTTATTACTATTTTTGATTAATATTTGCTAACAATATATATTAAAATGTTACAAAATAATGGCGGAAACTAACGTTTACCATCTTCATAGTGTGTTCATCTCATTCTATTAAAATTTAATCAGAATACTAAGTTTTAATTTTAGCGCGTCTAAACTCGCACTCGATTTTTTATTAAAGGTTAACCACCAAATCCGTTTTTTTTTTTTATTGTAGCTCGGCAAAGTGACTGTACTGTGCCTGATAGTAAGCACAGTACAATCCAAAAACAATGGCGACCACCGAAAGACATACTATCTATCGCTGGTCGCCGCTGTCATGCCGGCCTGAAAGCGACCCAGTCAGGGACAGACCAAGCCCCCCCCCCCCCCCCCCCGTTGCTGGATATACACCGGCTGATCCCGGAACGCGACACGCCCAAACGTGTCACTATGGCGGGTGTTCCACCTGGAGTACGGTGGTCACGATCCAGTCGGGTACAGACACCCTACCACCCCGCAAAATATTTAGTAGTAGTAGTCAGTATTTACAGGTGTAATTTTTTTTTAAATCACCCAAAGTCGCGGGCGCTTCTAGTTATCTGATAAACGGATTCAGTTATATCCTTATCCGATATTATATGGTAATTTATTGCGTTCAGTGATCTAGGGATTATAACTTATTTTTAATAATACCAGGCAGGCAATACGTAATTTTCTTTAGTACATTTTAAGATGTCCAACTCTTGGGTGTTACTGGCCGTGTTCGGATTGACCGTGGTCTCAGGTAAGAATCTTGGACAAATACTTTTCAAGACTTCTTCTCTTCGAAGCCGTCTGTTTTACTGGACTGCACATGAGGATAAGGAATTTAAAATGTTTATTTAGAAATTAGTCGTCCAGGACTTAAAATTCGGCCATACTAAGTGGTACAATTTTTTTCTTTACTTGTTACTTTATTATAGGTAAAGTGTAGGTCAGGGCTTATATAATGGAATAAAGTTGTTGCTGGTGGTAAATCCCAATCGACACACAGTTAGCAGTATTTACATATATAATGTACATGTTACAGTAGGCGGCGTGCGTGTCGTACTCGCAAATGACTTTGAAAAGGTATTTCTGTAATTATACATGTTCTAACAATTTTACATTGCTTTAATACAGTTTAAAAAACGCGTGCAGAGCCGCTAGTAACAGCTAGTACATATATACCATCTTATACTAAACTGCTTCGCAGTACGGTAGACAAGCTTTTAATTTAAAAAAATGCCATAATGGTAATGGTATCCAAAAAGTAAGGTCCCATCAAAAACATAAATGAGAAATGAGAGCCCAGTTCAATACTATGATATATGCCTTCGTTGTTGACTTCAACGACAAAAGAAGTGAGATCTAAATGGCTGACAAGTTCAATGGTCAGTCCTGAAATTTATTTAGAACAACATAAAATATTTTATAACAAGTTACAATATAATTTCTTCTTGTAACCTAGGATAATATACTGAAGCCACAGGTCTGAGATTGGATTTTTTCCTTTGTATTCACCTAACTACCTACCTGGATGCCAAATTTAAACTTTCTAGGTCATATGGAACTGGGTTATAGTTTTGGTCTATAGGTCAGTCGGTGATAAAAATGACGATTTTTGGACGTTAATACCTAAATAACTGTTTGCGGTGTATTTATGAAATTTGGAGCACATATATATGCAAGTCTCAATATATGAGCTAAATTTCACATGTTTATGCCAAATAACTTTTGAGATATGAAGGGGTCAAAAGTGGCTCCAAATGGTTCGTGTAATATTACACAAGGTTTCACGCGCTCGCCATTCTGTTAGCTTGCAATTGGCTTCACATGCTATGGATAGATCCCTTTACAAACCATTCCGCATCGTATGGTCTCAGTCCTATGTCGATACGTTCCTCAGTTTTTACGTAATTGAGCCTCAAAGTAACCTGACGCGTGTAATTAACCCAGGCGCGGTTGAGTAATTAGCTTTGAGTGTACGATCGAGGGGGTTGAGGCACATAAACATTTATTAATGTATAATAAACGGAACTAAAGTAGTCGGTTTCAGTACAGCGATTGAGGTGAGACTATAAGAAATAGTTTCTTTCAAAATGAGGGACAGTATGCTGTTATGTAGTTGACTATATGTCCTTCAGGTCTACCAACACGTGACGATGTGTTAGCAAAATTAGATCCAGGTCCGAGATACCAGTATGTGCAAGGACCAGACGGGATCCACCTTGAAGATATGTGGCTGAAGATTAGTGACTTGAAGGACTCTGAAGCCTATAACCCAGATAGGGACAACGTTTATCATCTTTTTACCAGGTATTTTATTATTCATTTCATAAATTTAGTAAACGCTAATTATACAACGTAATAAAATGGAAAAAATGGATACTATTGAAAACCTTACCTGCATAAATCTATATCCACACATATAATAAGAATGTAAATGTAACGTGTCTGTACTTTTTCGATTTTCGTAAAAAAGAATGTTGCAGGTGTCTAGGAATAAGTAATAGAATACATTTCAATCATTTATAGAAATGTCTGTCTGTCTGTTTGACTGTTTGTATGAACACGCATCACTGCTAAAGTACTGGGGGTTCACAATAAAACATTTCGCAAGAAAATAAAGCAGATCCTCGGAAATAAATAAGTCTTTGTTTCATTAAAATCGGTCCACTCTATCAAAAGTTATTGTAGTTTTAATGACGACGCGGCGTAAGTACCAGAGAAAAGTAGACAAGTAAATGCACTTAATACATTCATATGACTTTATTAATTACTGTTTTTTATAAAAGGTAGTTTGTAGATGGTAGAGCCACGCCGAAGCTATCACTGGTTTCAGCATGAATGGGTTGGCTCGCCCGGGGTAGTACCACCCTCTCACAGAAAACCGACGTGAAGTAACAGTGCTTGCATTGTTGCGTTTCGTTCGGTCAGTGAGAATGTCGGATACCCATCTTCCTTCCCCTCCTCTCTTCCCCACTCCCCCTTCTCCCAAATACAGGCTGGCAACGCACTTGCGACTCCTCTGGTGTTGCAAGTGTCTATGGACGGTGGTGATCACTTAACATCAGGTGACCCACCTGTTCGTTTGCCTCCTATGATATAAAAAAAAAAAAAAAAGGTTCCACGCAGCCGAAGTCTCGGGCACAGCCCGTTGATAATAAGTTGTGTGACGTATTTTTTGGACGACACGTGGTGTATTATGGTAATACATACACTTTAAAATTCATACTTAAAATTGAACAAATAACACCTTTACTGTACCGTTACCTGACGCTGAAGATAGATAACCAGAACTTTTGAAAAGTATTCGCGTATGAAGCAAACTACTGTGTCTTCGTTATTTTTTTTAGTTTCACTTCTTATTTCTTCATTTAACATAAAGTTATTAAAGTTTTAATAAGCTACGATCTTATAAACACCACGAGTTCAAATATATTATAAGTAAAGAGATGTAGATACGTTATAATCGTTTTTTTTTTTCTTTTTCTGCAGACTCTCGGTCCGCACCATTTTTTTGCTATCGCTTTTTAAGTGTAAGTTAAAAATCGTATCTGTGAGCATCTATTTGGTGTTTTTTTTTATATATTTATTTTTGTTGTTATTTTTTTATATATATTTATTTCTTTGTTTTTATGATTTAATTTAACTATTTTATGACGGATTTTTTTTTAAAGACGTTTATAGCGGTAACGCCTACGGTTAATGGTTACCGCCTTTATAGCGGTTTCATTACGGTCCTCTGTCGTATCTATACCTATCTATACGTTATAATCGTTATAAGTTTATCAGATTAGGCCCCCCTCGGCAGCGGCTGAAGCCTAGGTACGTTCCCTCAGCGTGGAGACCTTGAGTGCGCTACTCGTACGATACGTGACACAAAATCTTACATCATTGCGACAACATTACACGTATCACCTCCACACACGTGCACGTTTACACATGAAAGACGAAGGGTTTTTTTTTTTTCCCTCATCAAACTGAAATACTTTAGAAAATTATCCGATACGAAATATATATAAGAGTTGTTGAGGTATGTATGCTTGGTACACATATATGTTTCAACAACTCATATATGTATGAATAGTTACCTTAGCTTAGGTTAGCTCAGATAGGTCGCGAATTGCATGTATCAGGCAACAGCCCAAGCCGAGGTGTGATGTGCACCCTTGAGCTTGTTGTCAAATAAAATCGGCTGAGGGCCTTAAGCGCTCGCCTTAGTAGTCCAGTGAAGCTGTTAAGACTTTGCTTGGTGAATAGCGTAGTCGGTTAGAAAAAGAAAAATTATAAGCGTTCCGATAGCTGTACGTTAAAACTTGGCTACTTAGCAAACATAACCTCAGTATCGTGTCAACGTTTGAAAGCATGTCGCATACTGATCGTTTGGTAAAATATACCAAAACTATACAAACGAAGCTCTTAGAATTTATGAATCACATAACATTCGTATCATCATGTTTTAATTAATCTTTGGTATTATTATTCTATACGGAAAAATATATAGCAACATGTATCTATTTCTTTTTCGCCGCTCATATTAAAAATATGCCATCTTACTTCCACATTTTATCTAACATAGTATGACATTACAATATTACTTTACGTATGTGTGCGTTATCGTGCCATTTGTTTTGTCAAAATATCATGTAAGTAACATTATAAGTTTTTACTTATAATATCATGTATATTGGTAGGTGGTAGAGCTATGCTGAATCTATAACTGCTTTCAGCATTAATGGGTCTCGCCCGGTGTAGTACCACCCTCTCACAGAAAACCGACGTGAAGTAACAGTGCTTGCATTGTTCCGTTTCGTACGGTCAGTGAGAGCGCCGGAGGCCCACCTCTCCTCTCCCCTAAACACAGGATGGCAACGAACTTGTGACTCCCCTGGTGTTGCAAGTGTCTATGGACGGTGGTGATCACTTAACATCAGGTGACCCACTTGTACGTTTGCGTCTTATGATATAAAACAATATATACATTGCGGTTAGTGAGTGATGTTTGAAGTGGGGCAAGTGGTGTATTGCGCAAGAATGGGGATGTAATTATGGGGTTATGGGATGGGGATTACATTGTTCTGAAAAAATTTTTGTAAGTGAAGCATATTTTAGCTTTTAATTTGCTTTATGTCTCTTCTCCTAACCTATCTATATACGAAATATAAGATTAAGTGAAAAATAGACGAATTGAACTGCATTTTAAAGCCAAAGAGTTCCGGTTTCAAATGCCTGTAATGAGTTTTTAAATAATCTCAATGTAAGTTGCCTATTGCCTATATATGCCTATTAGTATGTAATTGAAAGAACAGGAACGGGGTTCGAATCCATTGTTGGTGATGGGTTGAACCTGTTGCCAATTGGCGACTAACACCGTTGACATATAACGTATAACGGTTGAAATTAATTAAAAAAAAAGTCGAGGCAGTCCTAAGGGCTGCCGACAGAAGTGAAAACTTAAAACAATGAAATAAATGTATTCTCTTTTGAGTTTTCATATTAATCATAGTGTGAATGACGATATTTAATTCATAGGGACAAAATTCAAAATTTGTTTATTTAACATTAGGGTGGTTTTCATGTGTATTAGCACTCGGAGCTTATTTATGCAATATAGAGCCATCTTGTTGGGAACGTTTGGCAGCACAACGGCCAGAATGGCGCAGAATGGTGAACAGCCAAGTACGCGAGTTCGAGGCTCAGCGTAAAGCTGACCTTGATACCAAACGCGACCAGTTAAAGGCTCGCCCTCCTGCTGCCATAACATATAATTATGAGAACGGCGTACTCACGTGCTCTCAATGTGCACGAAGTTTCACCGCGAAGATAGGCTACATAAGCCACCTTCGAGCCCACCAGCACCATTTCTAAATTTAGGGGTCAAAGTGGTCGCCATGGCCGAAACCGGTCGGAACAATCATCAGCACTCGGAGCAAAAATTATATACATTTTTATAAAGTTTATTAATCAATCAAACGTGTGATGACGCGTCGCTAGTGTGACGCAAGCCGCGCAAGCGCAATACCGTCGGTCATACTGACGCACTATATAGAAAGAAAGAAAGAAAGAAAAAACATTTATTTGCAACACACATAAGTAAATATGAAAACACGTACAATTAAAAAAAGAAAAAACATAAATATAAACAATGAAAAATAGAAATACAAATTGATGGATAAGTGTGTGTGTGTGTGGCAAATGGGCCCCGAGTCAGCGCGTGTGCTGTTGGAGGTTAGTCCTTCAGCGCTGATTTTCACTCGGGACCCAGAGTGTTATGTGTGCACCGAGTGATGGTGTGCATATTATATGTTATGTAGTGTTTCGTGTAGTGACGTTATATAAGCTTGGAAAAAAAAATAGTAATAGAAGTTTTATATGAAATATGAGATAATAAGTACATATATATTAATAATAGGGAACAATGAATATATAAATACAGACACACATACACATATATATACACATACATATAAATAAAAATAGAAAGTCGTAGAATAACAGGCTAAGTTATTTGCATTGAAAGTAGAAAAGTTTTAAATTTTGAGCTGAAAGCAAATAAGGATATAGAATTACGGATGGGTGGGGGAATATTGTTCCAGCATTTTGTGGCCTGGTATCTGAAGCTACCTCGAAAGGCAGTGGTTTTGTGCTTAGGAACTCTTAGACAGCTTAAGTTACTACGATTCCCGACTCTCCTTTGTTGGCCTAACCACTCAAGTTTGTTATACAGGTATGTCGGATGTTCAGATGTTACAACTCCGAAGAGTAGTTTAGAGAAGTATAACTTATAACGTGCCTCCATTTTTAAAATATGTGCGTCATTTAGATATGGCGTTACATGAGCGCTCGGTGGGATACGATAGCAGTACCGGGCGCATGCATTTTGGACTCGTTGAAGGAGTTTTTAGTTCTACTCAATAGACAAGGGCTATAAAATGAGATACAATAATTGAGCTTGGAGAGTATTAAGGCTTCGCATAGACTAATACGGATTTCGGTTTTTAAAAAATCACGTATCTTGTATAAAACTTTGAGTCTAAAAAAACAGCTACGAGCAATTTCAAGTACTTGAGACTCAAAATTAAGTCGCTCGTCAAGGAGAATACCAAGACTTCTGGCTTCCCGTACACGTTCAACTATTTCATCATTCACAACTATGATAGGATTCTTGGAACATATACGCTGAATCTGTTTCTTAGAACCAAATACGCCGTATTTCGACTTTGAAGGATTAAGTACAAGTGAGTTTTCAGTTGACCACCTGTAAATCCTACTTAAATCATCATTTCATTTTTGAACGAAATTATCAACATCATAATTATGTATTGGTAAATATATTTGCATATATCATGACGCGAAATTACAAACTTATTTCCTGCCAAAAATACCGCTCAACGCGCTTAATAGCCGCTATACTACGCGTCGCTAGTGTGACGCAAGCGCAATACCGTCGGTCATACTGACGTACTATATCATGACGCGAAATTACAAACTTATTTCCTGCCAAAAATACCGTTCAACACGCTTAGTAGCCGCTATATTTCGCGTCGCTAGTGTGACGCAAGCGCAATACCGTCGATCATACTGACGTACTATATCATGACGCGAAATTACAAACTTATTTCCTGCCAAAAATACCGCTCAACACGCTTAATAGCCGCTATGCTACGCGTCGCTAGTGTGACGCAAGCCGCGCAAGCGCAATACCGTCGGTCATTCTGACGTACTATATCATGACGCGAAATTACAAATTTATCTCCTGTCAAAAATAGCGCTCAACACGCCTAAAAAAGTTTTCACTTCAATATTTTGCTGATGAATCGACAGAGAACTACAATCGATTACACGTGTTCCGTGAAAATTTTAGTGCGCCCTATGTAATGACCGTGATGAAGGAATGTGAAGTAGGATATATCATCTCTTACACGTTTTCCTTGTAATTTTCAGAGCAAACCCGTGGATAAGCCAGCCCTTGCTTCCAGGATTCACTCAGGCGCTTCGAGATTCCAACTACAGCTCTCGACGCAGAACAATAATCCTCATTCACGGTTGGAGGAACGTTGCCACTTCGGAATTCAACACTTTGCTGGTTCCAGGTACATTATTGGATGCTATTAATATGGACCTTACCTAAATATATAATAATCCAGTATATTTGGTCCATCTTGAGAGATAAGATAATTTTTGATTAATGGCCTCAATATTTTGTAATTTTTTTGTTTTATATAATAGAACGCTAACGAACAGGTTGGTCACCTTATGTTAAGTGATCACCACCGTCCATAGACACTTGCAAAACCAGAAGAGTCACAACGGCGTTGCCATGCCGTGTTTGGGGGAGAGGGGGCGGGGGATGAAGGGAGGCAGGGGGAAGCGAGGTGGGTTATCCGGCGCTCTCACTGACCGAACGAAACTCAACAATGCAAGCATTGTTACTTCACGTCGGTTTTCTACGAGAGGGTGGTGCTACTCCGGGCGCGCCGACCCATTCACGTTGAAACCAATAATAGCTTCAGCGTGGCTCTATCACCTACCAAATAATTTAAATGATTGACAATGTTGATTATTGTTGTTAATTGTAAGTTTCATCAATCTCGAACAGATGGCGCTTTAAATTACTTTGTTAGTAGATGACTGTAGTAGCGATTGTCATAGATATGTCATAGATGGCGTCACATTTTGATTTTGAATTTCTTTTTCAACTCCAGTTTATTTTATGTTGCACGTGTTCTGTTAATCCATTTACTAAGTAACATTGCTTTTTATGTGTCAATTTTTATTTAATCTTCATTTATTGTGTATTCTTCTAAATATTTAAACTCCGAAGCTACTCGACCAAAGTATTCATAAAAGTTGGCATTTATGTATAATATAACTGAGCCACAGCAACGCGTAGGCGAATCAACTAGTTTTTTTAATATAAAACTTTTCATGGCATAATAGACTGTCCACAGATCCTATAAAGGTTTTCCTTTAAAATACCGTATAGCATACTCAACGCACCTCATAGATTTACTCGTACTTAAAATACCAACTATAAAAACTAAAATCGAATTAAATGCACCTGTATATAAACTGAGTAATCTATACAATAAATTAGTAACTGAGTTGGACATCTTTGGTATCTAGTTGTGAGCTTTCAAGGTGAAGGCATTATTGTTTCTGAACGACATAAGTTTTAGTTGATAACAAATTATAAATTGGAGGTTTTGGCGGGATCTTGGAATGCCATGTAATTAATGGTCTTTATATTTTATCCATAATCTTGTGTTATTTGACTCTATATTGTGTAATGTTGGTGGTGCTTTACGTAATATAGTTTGGTTATTGTGTAGAAGTGAAGTGGATCGGAAGTAATACCACGGAGCTCTGACTTGCCACAAAAACTCCCAGGAAAGTTCTAACAAGATGGCCGCCATCTTGTTAGTTCATTGAAATTATATCAAGAAACTTGCAATATCGATACTCACTTGACAATGGTAGTAATAGTCTACTAAAAGACTGGTTGCCAAAAATAAAATAGAAGAAGCAATTATAAATTATAACTATATTGTGTTGATTTTCTATACAGAGTATTTTCAATATGCAATATTTCCTTTTGTAATAGTTTTTTATGATATTCTCTGTTTAGTTTTGTCTATATTCTTTCTTCCTTTGTAATATTTTAGTTGAAACTGTCTACCATATAGCGCATGCTGTGGCAGGTTTTAAAGGCCAATGCGCCTAGAGATTGTTCGTATATAGTGGTAATTTATGTTTGGTGTATTGGTTACTAGCTGCCCTAAATAACTATAGCTGTGACAATAATATATCCTTCAAGCATATAGGTAGTTTTCCAATTATAGCACTAGACCGCATTATGCGGCATAATGCTTAACATTGAATGTTCCAACTCCAGCAACGCTTCCCACAATCGAGCACTCTCAAAAGTAGTGTTTTCGCTTGATGCGTGCAATGGATACCAACTAAGTGACAGAAAATTAACAAGTGTTTTTTCTTTAAGTTGACATTGATCGAAATATTTAATTTATATTATCTTTAGTAATATTATTTATTGTTGAAAAAATTTTTAAAGCTTTCATTTCGTTGTAGTTTTTTGGAAATAATCAAAGTTAATTCAACCTGTGTTAAAAAAATGATGATATGAGTTTTTATTTCAACACTGAACTTAGCGCACTCTACCGGTGCATTTGAAAACTAATTCACCTTCCATTTAAGCTTCAGCATAATTCGGCATTGTGCGCCACTGAGTCGCAATATGCTCTGTAATTGGAAAACTACCATAGTCTTAAAAATGTAACAGCGGTCGACAAACTCCTTGCTGTGTGAATGTCAATATACTTAGTTTTACTGAGAAATAATTAAAATCTCCAGCTTTCCTTGCTGCCGAAGATGTAAACGTGTTCATTGCTGACTGGAGTATCGGAGCAGCTGGGAACTACTTGCCAAGTTTACTCAACGCTATAACATCAGGTGATTTAACAAGTATTTAACTCGAAAACCGTAAGAATGCTGGGAGTACTTTCTACTTTTTCATGGTAACCGATGCTTATTATTAAATCTTTATTACTGCCATTTTAGTGAGTATTGTTGTATCAATTAAATCCAATATTGATATGTCTTGGTATAATGTTGTATTTTTTACACTGCTGATTGAACCATATGTTTTGGCCCGCGACTCGATGAAGTTTCGTCAACTTGATGTAAAGTCGAGCCTATACGGCTATGCTTGCCGTTCTGAGATATTTGATCGAAGAAGGCGTTACTTTGAGGAAATCCACCATTAAATAGTATAGTGGACGCTACTTTGGACTTCCGCCTGGATTAATTGGCAATTAAATCCATCGTAATATAGCGTGTCTTTGGACATCGCCCGTCAATGTAACTTCAAATCTTGTAATGAGTTGAAGACTTCTGAGAAGAAAGTCATCATTGTAAAACCGTAGGAACGTGATAAGACTTATTTAATACCCATTTAGTAAACTACTATCCTGAAGTAGAAAATCTGTTGACAAGCATAGGTGTATTTCGGCAACTGAACTTGAGAGCCAATCCTCTTTTCAAGGTTAGCGTATTATCTTCCTAGACCATGACACCATAATTTAATATTACTATGAAGTACAAACTGTTGTTAATTAAGTGTCAGGGTTAATGTAAAGGCATGTTTTATACAGATATACGAATTCCTTGCAGGTCTCAGCGTATCGAGTTTCATAACCTGGTTGAACGCGAACAGTGGATCTAATTTGTCACAGTACCACATAGTGGGCCACAGTCTCGGCGGTCATCAAGCCGGGATCGTGGGAAGACATCTAAATGGAGTCGTCCCTTACATCACATGTAATCCGCATTCTGTTAATTGTTTAATTTAAGAGCGTTAGAACCTGTGCTACTTTGATTGTTGAAGGTTTATCGACATAGTTATGTCTACAATAAACCATTAGTACTCTTGCTATACGAACTATTTCAGCTTACCTCTTAGGAAGAGCAAGCAAGTTTATTAACTGGATTCAGATCTCTTAATGTAGGTAGAAGGTGAAAGAATTGACAATCGCCTTTATTCTTTACTTGAGCTCGATAAAACGATCTGCTGAGTCAAATTTTTGGAAGATTTCAAATACAGTTTGTGGAATTATTAACTCATATTGAAATAGCATACACAAAGTGTACTGGAGGTGGGAAATTAGATAAAGTCATAACTACTGACCTATTTAGTACCCATTAAAAATAAACATATACATTTTCTTGGTAGCCCTTTTCTAACCTTTCCTCGGCCTCCGACCCCTCATATCGCATCGCAGTGACTCTCCTGTGCTATTAGTTCGTTCTCGCTTTATGGGATATTCATGACAATACGTATGCAAATCGCTTCACTCCGAAGAGTCGTAAGGTAATATTAGATAGCTTATAACATTCCTCAATGTGCTGTGAAAAAAATGCAAAAATTCAACAGGTACCTTGGCAGCGCGTTTTAGCGCGTTAGTTACTCTCCTGCCTCCACTTATATCTTACGATATACTCTATTACTATATATACGTTCTTAACTTAACATCACAAATGAATATACTTACTTGTTCAAATAAAAGGTAGTGATCTTAATTACAGCCTTGAGGTTGAAACACTTAAACTAAGCACTGTATTATTTGATACGGAAGGTACGATCATTGAAACCTCTCGCACTATATTCATATTTGCATTTTCTATAGCTTAATTATAATTTCAGCTCTAGATCCAGCTCTTCCCGGTTGGATAACTAACCCAAACAGATTCCAGAGCGATGACGGATTATATACCGAGGTGATACATACTAATGCGGGACTGCAAGGTTTCCTGTCCCCTATAGGTCAAGTGGACATTTATCCAAATGGCGGCAATACCATGCCTGGTTGTGATACGTCCTCATGCAATCATCACAGGTGACCGGTTCATTATTGCTACGTAATGGTATGGTCTTTCGGAGTTCGCGTATATTTATTAGACTGGTGACACTACCGGCTGACTGCGAAGAAAAATATTATGTGGAAACTTGGACCTACGAAATGGTTCTACTAAACGGTGATAGGTCTTTTTCTGAGTCCGCCTTAATTCTTACCACCCTCAAGTTGAGAGTCTGTCGCCTAGCACCTGTTGGTGTGTTCCGGCAGCTCCAATTAAGAGCCATGTTTAGCCCCGTGTTTACCATCAGTTCACTGTGGATTTCTTAGCATCTGAAATTGGAAATATGTTGTAGAATAGTGTGCAGATTTTTCCCGTACCGTTTGCAGGAAATGTCTTAGGCCTAATAGTAGGAGTCTTAGAGGTTGATATTGTTATTTCTTTAGCAAGATGAGGCACAGTGCTTGTTGGTAACCATGAAATCTAGGATCTATTGGCAGTCGACGATATCATGGCGTCATGCGAACCTTCCAACTGCTAGATTTTGACCGGTGGATTTGAAAATGAGACGCAAACAACGTACTAAATTAAATTTAGCGGGTGTTACATGTAGTATATGATTGTCGCCTCCAGTCTAATGCAGTTGCCAAATCCTATGAAACGGAACTCTTTTTTACCACGCTCTATGGGTCGCCTGATCAATTTGACGTATTTTCATTTTTTTTTTAAGACTTCGTAGGTTCTAGCCTTTGGCCATAATCTCATCTGATGTTAAATAACAATGTGATCAAAGATACACGTTAAGCCTAGAGAAGGAATGACTTTCAAGTGTAGTTTCCGCAAAACACCCATTGGTGTTTGTTGATTTTCAGAATTTCATCTTCTGGGTGATAATTAGTTAGGCGGGTAGTAGTGTTTTATAATATTATTATGTTTTCCTTCAGGTACCTTCAGGTCAGCTTCACTATATAATTGGAATCTCTGCCATTTTTTTAAACTTTATAGGATTCAGTATTCAGCCATAGTCTCCACAGAAATCCGTTCAGCAGTTTTTTAGTTGATCGCGAACAGACAGAGAGACAGACGTGGCAGAGGACTTTGGTATATAATATGTTGGAATAAAAGTGTTGGAATGTGAACGTAACCTCATCAAAT
Source organism: Antheraea yamamai (assembly GCA_036509395.1). Classification (NCBI taxonomy): domain Eukaryota; kingdom Metazoa; phylum Arthropoda; class Insecta; order Lepidoptera; family Saturniidae; genus Antheraea; species Antheraea yamamai. The sequence continues at coordinate 8,206,493 of AP028452.1, read as the reverse complement.
TGTCGGCTGGTCTCTCTGGCAATACTCTTTTATTATGTCAGATGTAACTTCCTTTTTTTCCTTTAATATATGTCATTTCGTCCGCCCACCCTATTTTATTGTTCTTTACTAGCTAATCGCATCCTACACATTAATCAACAGCTTGCTAACAAAAAGCATAAGTTTTATATTCATTTTCTATTATTATTAAAAATCGGTTTACCTTTATAGGTGTAATTTCTACATGGCAGAGTCACTGATCTCTGGTGGGTTTACTAGCCGGCGCTGTGCTACCCTCGCACAGGCTCTTATTGGAGATTGCACTCTCCCAGAAACCCTCAAACTGGGAGGCATACATCCTAAACCTGGGTAAGTCGTTCAATTTTTTTGTAGCACGGTAAAGTGACTGCACTGTGCCTGATAGTAAGCGTAGTACAATCCAAAAGCAACGGCGATCAACGAGAGACGAACTATATATTGCCAGTCGCCGTTGTTATGCCGGCCTGGGTAAGTGTTTCTCCACGTTACGCTTGAATGATGATAATGAATGAATGAAATGAAAGGACCCCATGTTATAGGAAGGAGACCCCATGTTACAAGAAAGGGAAATTATGCTACATTAATGGAAAAAAACGTACTTCAAAATAACCATTCACGTAGAAATAATAATGGCGTATCTCTTGGTATGTATGTCTGTCTGTCTGTGTTATCTGCTAAGATATTCTTTGAAACATTATACTGTAAAATGTAAAATAAAAGGAATTTTACTTTTACATTTATTTATTTACTAGCTTGTGTCCGCGACTTCGACAGCGTGGAATAGGTACTTTGGGCTAACGCTAACACACAGCAGAAGTTCTAAAAAAGGGCAGTTGTACAAGTAGTCGTGACACCAATGATAATATAACCAAAAAGGTGTAGATATGTTACCTACATGATATTTTGAAAAACAAGTGGCACGATAACGCACACATACGTAAAGTAATATAGTAACGCCACACTATCTTTGATAAAATGTTGAAGTGAGATGGCATATTCTCAATATCGGCGGTGAAAAAGAAATAGTTATATGATGCTTAGATACAGGCGCATTGACAGGGCAGCCGTCAAAAATAAACTAGATAGCCAAGTTTTAACAAGGCGTTCCCGAAGCTTTTTAATTATAATATTCAATTATTCATTAAAACAAAAACTAAACAGACTTATAACTTGGGCAGAATAGAACCACGTGCTGTCTGACAACTGTAATTTATTATTGTTCACAGCGCAACCGGAATGTATTACGTGGCAACGAACCCGGGACCTCCGTTTTCGAAAGGTTGACAACATTTTATACCAGAAAGGAATACGTTTGCAAACATAATTGTTAAAAGCATCCAAAATAAACTATTTATTAAATAACATGGAAAACAAGATAATTTGAATGGCAAAAATTATTTTAATAAATCCTTTGGAATTCTCCATCTTCTTCTTTCTTTTCTCTTTCTCCTTTTGACTTTGAGGTTTTATATTATTACAAAATCTTTTGTAATGACGTCGCTGTTCATAACAAAACGGCTGCCGCGTTATTAGAACTTTCCAGGGAGTTTTTATGACGTCTTAAGATTTGTATTCATATTTCCAGATAGCTGTGCACGCGACTTCGTCCGCGTGACATTTCAATCATAATCACAGTGATTATTAAAATTATAGAATTGTATGGTATATTAAATTCGACATCTACGGTTTAATTGTCTGCACCCTTTGTGAATGATTTTGCTCTCCGAGACACGCAGCCTCTAGTTGTACATTGTACAACATTATAGCTACGTTCAATTTTGACGGATGCACAGAGAGAGGTGTTAGTTACAGACATCAAAATCGTTCATATACTGATCCACCTCATCCTATAATAAGCCTTTATAAGGAAAAATCAGCTTGACATGCTGCTTCAATTTGCTACCCGGTAAATCGAAAATATTCTTTAAGCTTTGTTGTATAACGTAACACTCTTTTTATAAAAAAAAAAAACTATTACCGGTCCTATTGAGCCTAAAGCTTGAGAGGACCAATTTGTCACACTAATTTCTTTCTAGTATTTAAGTTATGTCGGTTTTTTTATTGAATTCAGCTTATTAAAGTTTTTGCGGACATACATTAAATTATCGCTAATGTATCGAGACAATTTTTTTTTTTATATCATAGGAGTCAAACGAACAGGTGGGTCATCTGATGTAAGTGATCACCACCGTCCATAGACACTTGCAACACCAGGGGAGTCGCAAGTGCGTTGCCAGCCTGTGTAGGAAGGGGGGGAGGAAGGGAAGGGGAAAGTGGAAGGGGAGGGGAGGTGGGTGTCCGGCGCTCTCACTGACCGAACGAAACGCAACAATGCAAGCACTGTTACTTCACGTCGGTTTTCTGTGAGAGGGTGGTACAGAGCCGACCCATTTATGCTGAAACCAGTAATAGTTTCAGCGTGGCTCTACCACCTACTGATATATGAATTTAAGATACCCAATTTCTGGAATTTAGTGAATGACTCGCGAGGCGCTATGTTGTAAATTGCGCCTATTGTCCATTTTTGTAATACGAATACGGTATCTAATTCAACTGCTGCCCCCCCCAAAACATAATACCATATGTCATTGAGCTATGGAAGTAAGTCAAGTAGACCAACCTAGTAGTAGAATAAGAATACATTTGAATCATTTTTAGGAATGTCTGTGTGTCTGTATCTTTGAACACACGTCACTGCGAAAATACTGCTTTCACCAAAAAACCTTTTTTCAGATGACTTTAGTCCCTTTTTTGTACATCAGGTTTCACGCGAGAGAAGTCGCGTGCACAGCTAGTAACGAATAAAATCCTGATAGGTAGTTAAATGGGAATTGTGAACATGTGAGACAACACAGTGTGAGATAAGTGTGAGCTTTGTGATAATAATTAGTGGATTTTGTTTTAAATAAAAATGTATGTTTTAAACTACCGTAATTTTAATTATAATTTCAACTGTAGTTTTCATTTTTTTTTGTATTTTTATAAATTTCTGTAAGTACCAATAAAAAAAACACTTTCATGATATTATAGAGTTTAAAATTAAAACTCAATACGTTCGATTTCAATAAAGTTTCACAGTATAAGAATACAAGCACTTGCTCGCGGCTTCGCTCGTCTTAATGTCGATTTGACCTATATCGGTAACAATAAATTTTCCTGGATGGTGTACTTTGTCCTCTGTCTTTTTTGTACACCTAATAGCGTGCACTCCAAATTTCCGGAATTTCATGGGAAATTGAGTTTGCCTGTTACCCTTTCAAAATTTAACGACTCATGCCCGGTTTATGAGATACTTTAATTGTAGTTTATCTGTCCAGTACCGTTATCGGTTCGATAACTTGTCAAATTACGTTTCTCAACACACAATCATACGATAAATGTCAGTAAAACTCAACGGGCCAATTGACAGTTTATCTTATGGATAACTTTCTTGAGTCAATAACTATTGATAGTTCAACCGAGAATCGTTATGGGTTCTTGTGTATACATTATATGTACAGAAAAGGGCATATAGCTACCGCGTATGTCATCCTTTTTGGCAGGCTGGCTGAAACGTCTGAATTGATTGTAAATAGAATATGTCGTTCGAACAATTGAACGATCTCTTGTAGTATAAATACCATATATGGAGTTGAAATAAAACAATCTATTTTACGCATTCCGAGTCTTATTCTTATGCTGTCCAAGTCAGTCTAGACTCCTACAGTAGTGAGCTCGAGACTCTTACAGACATAAGGTAACTTTTATCGAGATAACAATGGCTGTTCCACGTCAAGGTGATATTGAAACGAGCGAAGCCGTGAGTAAATTAATACGTAATACCATTTTTAAATATTCAAGGTTGTAACGAAACGTAACAATTGCTTTGAACACGTTCATATTGTTGAATCAAGCGAATTATCATATGTAAACGCCTGCAAGGTAATTATACCATCTGTCTACCGTTAAATGTATAACGTATTGTAACTATTGTATTCAAAATAATTCATCAGTTTAAATAGTTTTTAAAATATTGCATTTTTTTTAATTATTTTCATAAATACAACAGTTGTTCAAATCATTTATCTGTGACGTGTATTAGTACAATAAAGTTTATTGTTCTCTCCAGCTATATAAGTGTAGCATTTCGTGATCAGTTCTAAGATACTTTGAAGAGACATATTGAATTTCAAAAATGAAAATGCTGTCTATATTCATCTTGATTACGGTGAGTTTTATATTACACAACTACAACACACTATTACATTTTTGTATGTGGTAGAGCCACGCTGAAGCTATAACTGGTTTCAGTATGAATGGGTCGGCTCGCCCGGGGTAGTACCACCCGACTCACAGAAAACCGACGTGAAGTAACAGTGCTTGCATTGTTGCGTTTCGTTTGGTCAGCGAGAGCGCCGGATACTCACCTTCCCCGTACTCCCCCTCCCCCATCTCCCACTTCCCCAAACACAGGCAGGCACCGCACTTGCGATTCGCCTGGTGTTGCAAGTGTCTATGGACGGTGGTGATCACTTAACATCAGGTGACTCACCTGTTCGTTTGCCTCCTATAATATAAAAAAAAAACATAATTGCTGTGAAAAAATATTTCTGCTATACATATAACAAGACTGTAAATTTTATGAAGTGACTAAGTATAAATACTTAAATACGTTGCAATCGTTTCAGAAATATCCGTCTGTCTGTCTATTTATTTGTTTGTGCACGCATCACTGCTAAAGTATAACCACTTATAGTAAAACCTCATTCGAGTAACATTTAGTCCTTGTTTCTTTAAAATCTGTCCACTCTATGAAATACGAGAAAAGAGTAGATGAGTAAATATGTTTTGTGGTATTATATATAAATGAAATTATAGAGATCTGTCGTTTTATGCACATCACGCAGAAACTATTCGATAGATATCGATAGATTTTGTCAAGTTTTTTTTTATACCTACATAATTCTTATCTAAAAGATTTTTTTTCCAGTCTCCTACGAAAGTATGTTAGTTTATCATGTTTTAAGAGCCCACTACAAATCGCAGCGCAAATATCTTTAAGAGGACGCACAAAATTTTTCAAAAATCTCCGAAATCGACGAATACATTTTAATTTTTTGTCAATTACAATTTAATAGTGGAAATCGTCTCTAATTTTTAGAGACGATTTTTTTAGATCTCTCTACCCTTGTTTCAATTTTTTAGTATGTCAACTTCAAGAAAAAATAAATAAAAAGGTCGTTAATATTCTACTCTACTTGGAAACTTTAAAAAATCTTGAGCGTTTCTTAAATATCGACTTGAAAATGTTAGGATCCTAATCATTTTAATGGTAGAAAATAGTGAAATAAGAAGAAAAATAAAACGATTTTCGATGACTTTGAAAATTTTAAATTTTTTTAGCAAATTCTTAAAATTTTTTTGAGCTGTGCTTTGACATCTCTTAAAACGTGAGAAACTGATATATTCTCGTAAGAGACTTGAAAAAAAATATTTGTTTTATTGGGCCATCATTCATATAATAACAATAATGAAGTATCTGTATGTATTACCAAAATAACAACTTTTAATGAATAGATGTGAAAGTATACGCGCAAATGATAACAACAATCTATTTTTCTTAATTTTTGGAAGTTTGTCTGTCTGTTTGTCCTGGATAATCTCCAGAACAGCCGGACCAATGTTTACGCGAATTACATTGGTAGATAGCTGAAACTATAAGGTGAGACACAGGCTATTTTATTTTAGACTAGCTGTTACCCTCGGCTTTGTCTGCAGTGATATCTCCAAAACGGTTGGAACGATTTTCACGGAACTTTTACGGGAGGAGAGGTGAGCCTCCGGCGCTCTCACTAACCGAACGAAACGCAACAATGCAAACACTGTTACTTCACGTGGGTGTTTTTTGTGAGTCGGATGGTAGTACCCCGGGCGAGCCGACCCATTCATGCTGAAACCAGTAATAGCTTCAGTGTGCCTCTACCACCTACAAGTTGTTAGCCGCGTAAAATTTAGCAAAAATATGTTCTTAACTGTAAACATTTCCGTGAAACGTGCGCTGTACTGGACTCCAATGATTAATATAATTTAAATTCGTATATGTACGTATACTATCTTTTTCATCTATTTGGCGGTCATTTTGTTTTATTTACCGCGCCTGCGTCTACACAACTCAGTGGACATAGCAACATATATACACTTATACTATAAAGAGATAAAGTTTGTGAGTTTGGATGTTCGGAGTAATCTCTGATATTAGTGATCCGATTTTGTTTATTTTTTATTTCACTGTTAGATAGTTATATTATGCCAGAGTGCTGTAGGATACTTTTTCTCTTGGCATAGATATATTTTCACTATTCAATCACAATAGATGTAATTGAAATCGGCAAATATTCTATAGTATTGCGTGCGCTGTTCGAACGGTTTAAAACAAGAATAAAATCTACAGGAAATATATTCATTACTATTAGCTTAAGAGAAAAAATCGCGTCACCATATATCTAAGTTTAACATTTCAGTCAAAAAGATAGTTTATATGTCAAAAGTAAAATAAATATTACAAGATTAAGTTTGGATGCAGGTTTTACGAATACTTTACAAATTCTCATAAAAACAAATAGCTAAATCAAACTAGAAATTTCATAGTGATAAAGTTTACTTGTTACATTATGTTAATTTTCCGATCTAAATGTCCGATCTTCGTCATTTATGAATTAATTTTGGAAATCATGTTTTATTGCAAAGTGACTATTTCAAGAGACCCCAATTTAATGGAACTCTCATTTTAAGTTCGTTACAATTGGACCTCAGATTTCGAAAATGCTTCTAGGCAACTACTCATGGGAACTCTCAAAATTTATTAGTAAATGTATAGACATTGAAGTATTGGCAGATTTATGTAAATCCTGTACTGTGTAGGTACCTAATTATAGCCAAGGTCTCAACCACGTTTTGGTGTATTTATTTGAAGTTGGTTTTGTTCTTTGTTTCACGGTCATAAAATTTGAACTGTCACTGTTAATTATGTATATATAGCATTACAAAGTGCGAAAGAATGATATTTCTTAATAAACGTGAAACTAGCCTCTGCCCTCGACTTCGTCCGTATGGAATAATTACTTTGGACTAACGCTAACACGCAGCGGAAGCTCTCAAAGGAAAAAAAACGATTTTGAAACATTCTTTATTAGTGCTTTGTTCCTATTGGTCTTAGCGTGATGATATATAGCCTATAGCCTTCCTCGATAAATAAGCTATATATAACACACAAAGAATTTTTCAAATCGGACCAGTAGTTCCTGAGATTACCCCCTACAACGTCACAACGTCACAAACTCACAGACTTTACCTTTTTATATATTATATTATATATTATTATTAATTATTATTATTATTATATTATTGGTATATTAGTATAGATCATATATATTTATATCAGTATAGATTATTATTATTATTGTATTATATATATATATAGTTATTAGTAATTAATCATTAGTAAGTATAGAGTATTGATTATTTATTACTAGCTTTTTTAGTATAAAAGGTACCCTATGTTCAGAGAAAACGTGCATATAAAATTTCATTATGATCGATTGAGTAGGGGACGCGTGACAAACAAACACACTCTCGCATTTATAATAGTAGTAACGATGGGTCCTCAATATGACATAAAATTATGTAAATATACTAAAAATAACAATTCTATAATGAAGTTTAAATGTAGTCATATTTAGGTATACGACGTGCTCCAACAGTTCCATGAATGTCAATAAAACTAAATATAGATTTCATGTAAACAATATGCCATCAAAAACAAAACTCGTAAAAAAAAACAAGTCTCGCAACTCAGTTCTTCTAGCATAAAAAGTTGTGACATCCATGTAATACCAAGTCGGTTACTTTATTAGGTCCCTACTTATGGGATCTTCTGTCTTAAGTTATTACGTAATCAGCTAACCTACAACATCTTATAGTGACCATATCAAATTAAAAATCTTTTATGTTTTTAATAAAATAGATTGACTTGGCCATCGCATGAAAACTTAATGTACCTCACATGTAATACATATTATATTAAACTAGCGGGCCCAGCAGACGTTGTCCCGCCCTGATTATAAAAAAAAAATACTTGACAAGTTATATATCAAAATCTACCTCATGGATCACTTTATCCACTGGTGATACATATTATAAAACAAAGTCCTCTGCCACGGCTGTCTGTCTGTTCGCGATAAGCTCAAAAACGGTTTTTTATATTGAAATCTTTCTTAGTGAGTTTATAAATTTTAGGTTAACTGTCGGTATGTATTATTTTTTATCTGTACATATATTTATATTTGACATGATAACGTCTTATAAATCGATGTACGTCGGCTGCACGTGACGTAAAAAAACGCTCATGGGCACGTTGCGTCTGAGCCGAGCGTGCAAACGAGAGCGCGGAACAACCGATAAAGAGACGCGATCGGCCTAAGCGTTCGGCTTGTGACGCGTCTATCTCTCTTCCCGTCCACCGGTCGATGCGTCCGAGTAGAAGAGAGACAGCAGCATACGACCTACACGTGAAACTGTAATTTTTAATGAACTCCTTCCTGGTATCATACAAAATAATGATAATTCAGTGATAATAATTCAATTCAACTCATTATAGGTAAGCAATTTGTCATCAATTTTTTTTCTTATGACATCATCACGTAAAATTATCATCCGTAAACCGACTTTACGGATAAACAATTTTTTTTTAATGGAAGTATTTGGTCAATGTCCGTATAACGTGAGAATGGATCTAGAGAATTCTCAGAAGTCTGTTATTAGGTATTTTTATAATTGAGATACATGTTTTTAGAGGAGAAAACTTCTTTAGGCGACTTGAGCGGTATTTTTGGCAGGAGATAGATTTATAATGTCGCGTCATGACATGCTACGTAAGCTGGCCGTATTGCGCTTGCGCGGGTTGGGTCAGACTAGCGAAGCGTAGTATAGGGGCCTGTGAACATGTAATATTGATATTTTGTAGCTTATTGTACATTTGATTGGTCAATAGACTTTATAAAAATGTATACAATTATTGCTCCGAGTGCCAATAGATATGAAAACCACACTAATGTTAATCATCTCAACAAACAAATTCTAACATTTATATATTGTCAGTCTCGGTCATTCAGTGACGTTCGATAAGTGTTCAACGCATTAAAAGCAATGACATTATAACTATATAGGTACATGATAAGCGTTTCGACAGCGCCGTGTTAAAACTTGGTTAGTTAGCTTATTTTTGACGGCTGCCCCGTCAATCCGCCTTTATCCAAGCAACATATAACTTTTTTTTTCACCGCCGATATTGAGACTATTCTACTACTTCCACATTTTATCTAAGACGGTGTGGCGTTACAATATTACTTTACGTATGTGTGCGTTATTTTGTTTGTTTTGTCAAGATACAGGTGGTAGAGCCACGCTGATGCTATTACTGGTTACAGTATGAATGGATCGGCTCATCCGGGGTAGTACCACCCTCTCACAGAAAACCGACGTGAAGTAACAGTGCTTGCATTGTTGCGTTTCGCTCGGTCAGTGAGAGCGCCGGAGATCCACCTCCCCTCCCCTTCCACTTTCCACTTTCCCCTTCCCCTTCCCTTCCTCCTCCCCCCCCCCACACAGGTTGGCGACGCACTTGCGACTCCCCTGGTGTTGCAAGTGTCTATGGACGGTGATGATCACTTACATCAGGTGGCCCACCTGTTCGTTTGCCTCCTATGATATAAAAAAAAAAAAAAATCAGCTAGGTAACGTATCTTTAGTTATAATATCATTGGCCTAAAGACGTTTTTACTTCAACAATTAAGCTAAAAATTCACATTCGAAATGCGCTGCTACCGAATATTTAAAGTTCACTATCGGGAAAACTTCGTATCATTAAAAATATATATATTTAAATTTTATAATGAATTATATAGGAATTAATATTATGGTTCACTAGTTTCTAAATGTCATATGGTTTATCGTTGTAATTTCTGTGTGTAATCTACTAGCTTCTGCCCGCGACTTTGTCCGCGTGGAATAGTTATTTTGAGCTGACGCTAACTTTAACTCGCGACTTCATTTACGTAGAAGGTGAATATATTTTTAAATAATAACTACGTTAACCCCGATTTTTAAACATTCTTCATTAGTGCTACGCTCCTATTAGTCTTAGCGTGATGATAGCCTATAGCCTTCCTCGGTAAATGAGCTATCTAACATTGAATGAATTTTTCAAATCGGACCGGTAGTTCCAGAGATTAACGCGTTCAACCAAACAAACAAACAAACAAACCCTCCAGTTTTATAATATTAGTATAGATTTGTTCCATTAGGTATATTTCCCTTAACACAAACACCAACGCTTATGTCATATTTTAGGATTGTGCGTAATTTACTTAATTATTCCAAACCGGAAGGTTAACTAAAAATGCACATATTTATGTAAATTATATAATTTATTCGCGACGTGTTCTGTATAATCAATTTCCTTATCTTCTGCCTTCTAAATATATAAGAGCACGATTTTGTGATCAATCCACACTTTATCTCTAAGTTACACATTGAATTTTTAAAATGAAAATGATGTTCATTTTCGTCTTATTAACGGTGAGTTCAGTTTTATAATCTTACTAGCTATGAATACCCGCTTCGCTGGGTCATTTTTAATTGTATACTTATTTGTTAATGTTAATAATCTATCACTACTTACTTCACAATTTTTTCACATAAAAGACACATTTTCTTTTTTGTTATTAATTTATTGATCTTACTTATTTTTACATTAAAATCTTACGACTAAGTAGACATTAATATCTTTTATCATCTAACATTAACTGATATACTAAACATTTTTATTGAAATACATTCTTATATACTACGTTTACACTTTTGCATAGGAACTTCCCAGATCATTTTAGAATTTTCTAGAACACTCTTATTTAATCAGAATCTAAACGTAGATTTTAGAACTCCCTACATCATTCCAGAATTTCCCAGATCATTCTAAACATTTCTGGATCATTCTAGAATTTTCTAGAACATTCTCATTCGATCAGAATCTAAACGTCGATTTTAGAACTTCCCAGATCATTTTGGAATTTTCTAGATCATTCTAGAATTTTCTAGAACATTTTCAATCGATCAGAACATTGTTATACATATTAAAGCTTTCTAGAACATTCCAGAAGTTTCCTGAACAATCCAGACCATTTTAGATCAATAATAGTCACATTTTTAACATCTTTCAACCCCCGTATCTTTTACACCCTTATAATTATCGACTTGCAACCACCATAGTGCACAATGGGAACCTTGTACCTATTGCCACATACTATACACACACATACACACACTTTTCGTCTGCAATGCGTAGTTTTAGCTGCAAAGTGAAATATAAGAACACACACCTCCAATTTTATATATATAATAGATAGATTTGTAAACTAGCGGGCCCGACAGATGTTGTCCCGCCCTCATTAAAAATAAATCCTTGACAAATTATATAGCAAAACGTTCCTCATGAATCACTTTATCTACTGGTGAAAACGGCATGAAAATCCGTTCAGTAGGTTTTGAGTTCATCGCGAACAGACAGACAGACAGACAGACGCGGTAGGGGACTTTGTTTTATACTATGTAATGATTTGTAAATGTTGTAAAACATTTTTTTTAAAGTGAAAGCTTATTTAGGCGCATTGAGCGGTATTTTTCGGCAGGAGATAAAGTTATAATTTCGCATGATGACATACTAGTAAGCGTGACCGAGGGTATTGCGCTTACATGCCTTGCGTCAGACTACGGATGCGTGGTGTAGCGACCCGTGTACATGTGATATTGATATTTTGTAACTCATCATTGATTGATTAATAAGCTTTATAAAAATGTATATTATAAATTAAATCTTGTACTGGATTAACTTACTAGCCTAGTGCGAACAAGGCTTTACAATGTAACATGGATGTAAGGGGTATCGAATACCATCATAAGACTTGAGACACCCAAGCCAACCTCACCTGCACGTGTTGCACCCTGCTGAACAACGAACGAGGCAATGGCGAAAGCGGGATGGTAGGGTTTTACAGTCTGACTAGGTCTGACATGTATATGGCGAAAGAGTCCGTCATAGTGATTTGCTTCTGCGGGTCGCGTTTCGGGATCAGCCTGTGCATATCCAACTTCTCACAGGCCGGCATGACAGCGGCGAACGGCGATGGATAGCGTGTCACTCGGTGGTCGCCATTATTTTTGCGGTGTACTGTGCTTACCATCAGGTATAGTACAGTTATTTTGCCGTGCTACAATAAAAAAAAGAGGACTTTCTGTCGCGAGCGAATACACGCCGGTTCCCATAGTATATCTGGTTATTATTATTTATTCTATGATTTCAGGTACTCCTGGCCTCGAGCATGGTGTCCTCGACACCGGTTGTTAAAGGGAGTAAGTGAGGCAAATATTTAAAGATGAGAATTATTGTTATTTTTACTTAGCATGCTAAAAGCGAAATGCTAATTTTATTTCGCGTGCGATAAATATTGGCAAAACTAGCTGTCCCGCGACTTCGTCCGCGTGGAACCTAATGTAGAAAAACACTGACTAATAAAATTATCTGAATGTCTTTACTTATCTACTTTTTTTCACAACTTGAGTCAAAATCTTTTCAATAATTTTATCTTTCACCTTATTCTACGTTTGAAGAAAAAACGACACTAATTAATAAATTAAGGCACTCGGCCGATTTTATTTGACAACTAGCTCAAGGGTGCGCGGCACACGTCGGCTTGGGCTGTTGCCTGATACATGCAATTCGCGACCTATCTTTTTTTTTTTTTTTTAGCGTGGGGAAATCCCTTATGGATACACCACCCTCTCGGGGGAGAGAGTGGGTTATGCCCGACTCGCACGGACTAAAACCCCACGGTGTACGTCTTCCGCTATAGTTGGGGCGGCACGAGATCTCTATAGACTTCATCGTGCCGCCCCAGCGGTTGGCCCAGCAGTAAAAGCGCCACCGCCGGGCCCCGTCCTGTTGGGAGACAGCCGTGTACACACCGGCCGTCTCCTCCGTCCACCGAACCTATGCAATGGGAAGATGGGCCCCCCGACCCATCTTCCCTGGTCCGGTTACAGAGGGAGGAGGCGGTCAAACTGACGCCTCCTCCTGCCCGTCCTCCGTTGGCGGAGACGGCTACTTTGAGGGTCCTGCTCACGGACCCTCTCCGCCGCCTCCTTCTGCGAGACGACCTCCTCGCAGAAGGAGGCCACGACATTCCACACATCCTCGCTACCGAGCATGGCCACAACTACGCTCGGCAGCGAGAGATCCTGTCCCACCGCCGCAGCCAACGTGCGACGCTGCTCCTCCCACGCAGCACACTCAGATAGAGTATGCTGCGCGGTGTCCGGGTCAACGCCGCACTGATGGCATACGGCGGTCGGCTCCCTGCGTGCTATCCGGTGCAGGTACCAACCGAAGCACCCGTGCCCGGTCAGCACCTGCATCAGACGGAACGTCAGGGAGCCCCATCTCCTCTGGTACCATTCCGGCAGGACCGGGCGGACGGCGTCGATCGTGTATTGACCGTACCGCGCGTCCGCCAGGTCCCGCCTCTACCTCTTCACCATTTCTTCCCTCGTCACTCTCCTCCTTTCCTTTATTTCTCTGGGAGCTAGAGGCTCCCCCAACAGTTTCTTAGCCGCCGTATATTAATATACGGCGGTAAGCACCTCCGCCTCTAGTTCCCAGGGAAGGGAGCCGGCCAGCACCATGGCCGCAGCTGAGGACATCGTGCGGTATCCTCGTATCACTCTCAACGCCACAGTACGCTGCGCAGCTCGCAGCGCACGGATGTTGGTGGCGCAGAGGGCGTCGACCCACAACGGTGCCCCGTAGGCGGCCATGGATCGGACGACCCCCATATAGAGGCGACGGCAGATGGCGCCCGGCCCCCCCGTGTTGGGGAGGAGTCGTCCGAGCGCCGCTGCCGCCTTGTCTATACGCCGTCCGAGCCCCTTAAAGTGGGGCTCGAACCGCCAGCGTCCGTCCAGGGTGAGGCCTAGATACTTTATCTGGCCCCCCACCCTGACACGGACGCCCTCTACATAGATGTGGGCCCCTGAAGGCGGCCCTCGCCGAGGCCCATGGAACATTAGGGCCTCGGTCTTATCGAGGGCCACCTCGAGGCCCAGTCTTCTGATGCGCCCGACCACGAGCGTGACGGCTTCCGTGGTCAGGCGCATCAATTCACTTAATTGCCCCCCCGCGGGCTACGACTAGAGTGTCGTCCGCGTAGCAAATGAGGTGCGCTCCAGAAGGGAGCGCGCCGCGGAGCACCCAGTCGTAGCCCATGTTCCACAGAAGCGGGCCCAAGACCGACCCCTGCGGAACCCCGCACGCCGTATGGCGCCGGACCATCTGCCCTCTGGCGTCCACGAAGGCGACCTCACTCCCGTCCAGGTACGCCTCCAACAGCCGCCGCAGGTATGTGGGCACTCCGAAAAAGCGGAGCGCCTCCCGTATGACACCATGTGGCAGACTGTTGAAGGCGTTGGCGATGTCCAAGGATACCGCCAGTACTCTTTCGCCCTGAGAGGTCGCCTCCGTGGAGACCTGTTTAAGGAGGGTCAGGGCGTCCAACGTGGAACGCCCTGACCGGAAGCCGAACTGCGCGTCCGACACGTTCGGTCCCACTTCCTCAAGATGCCGGACGACCCGGGAGGCAACGATCCTCTCGAGCGCCTTCCCAGTGTCGTCCAGCAAAATTAGGGGCCGGTACGCGGACGCGCAGTCCGGGGGGCGGCCTTCCTTTCCTATGAGGCAAAGCCGCCCCGTCTTCCAGGGCTTCGGGAACTGCCCGACCGCAAGACAGTGGTCAAACAGCTCCCGAAGCCACCCTCCCAGATGGTCCAGCGCTGTGGCTAGCACCCGGCCCGGGATCCCGTCGGGGCCAGGTGCTTTGCGCCCGGTGGCGCGGAGGCGCTCGATCGCCCTCCCCATCTCCTCCTCCGTAACCGGAAGAGGGATGACCGGCGTCTCCTCTGCCACCTGAGCAGGGGGCATGGGAGGAGGGAGGAGCTCCAGAGGGCTGGGGAACAGCGCTCCTACAACCCTGTCAGCCACCTCCGGCTGGAGAGTCTCCGTTGCCGGGGGCGCCTGGCCCCGGAATTTCTTCCGGGCCAGCTTGTACGGGCGCCCCCACGGATCCCTCTCCAGCTCCCGGAGCATTTCCTCCCATGCCTGCTCTTTCGCCCGGCTGATGGCGACATGCAGCGTCTTCCTGCAGGTCCTGTAGTCGCCATACAGCCGGGCCTCCTCCTCGGGGTCCCTGTTGGTCCGTCTCCGACGGCTGCGCCCGTACAGCCGCCGGGCCGCGGAGCAGGCCGCACGAAGTTCCACGATTTCGTGCGACCACCAGTACACCGCCCTCCTCTTTGGACGGTGTACGCTCCGCGGCATCGACGCGTCGCAGACCTCCGTGAGAGCTTCACGGAGGCGGGCTGCAGACGCGTCGATATCGCTGTCCGGGGGGGACATGGACCAAGGCCTGGACGATCGAGCTAACCTAAGCTAAGCTAACTATTCATACATATATGAGTTGTTGAAACATATATGTGTACTAAGCATACATACCTCAACAACTCTTATATATATTTTGTATCGGATAATTTTCTAAACTATTTCAGTTTGATAAGGGAAAAAAAATCTCTTCCACTTGCATGTGTAAGCGTGTATGCGTACACGTGTGTGGAGGTGATACGTGTAATGTTGTCGCAGTGATGTAAGATTTTGTGTCACTGTATCGCGCGAGCAGCGTACACAAGGGCTCCACGCCGAGGGAACGGACCTAGACTTGAGCCGCTGCCGAGGGGGAGCCTAGTCTGGTATATATGTCGAAACACTTATGACGTATCTATATGGTTATAATATCATTGTATGGTTCAGCAGTTTCACTCCCGTCACTTGATCTCTCAAAACTGTTGTAAATGACAATATTTGTAAGCTTCGAAATATATAAAAGTTCAATTTTTTTTCATATTAAATTACAACATCCGTGGTAATGGTGAAGTCAAACTATTTGCGCCTACACAAAAGAGTTAATTTATTGTAGATATAAATAAAAAAAAAATCTTATTTATATTCACTGAATTTACGTATTTTAGTTAATGTATTGATCGCAATATATATACATTTTTTTTTATTTTTGTAATAGTAGGCAAACGAACCGGCTGGTCACTTGATGTTTAGTGATGACCGCCATCCATGGACACTAGCAACACCGGGAGAGTCGTAAGTGCGTTGCCAGCCTGTGTCTGGGGGGAAGGGAGGGGAGGTGGGTCTCCGGCGCTCTCACTGACCGAACGAAACGCAACAATGGAAGCACTGTTACTTCACGTCGGTTTTCTATGAGAGGGTGGTAGTACCTCGGGCGAGCCGAACCAGTAATAGCTTCAGCGTGGCTCTACCACCTACAAAATTTCAATATATTCTTCTCGATTAGTGGGTTGTTTGTCCGAACCGTGTGGTAGTGTTGACGTTCATAAGCGCCTTCTCAGGGCCTAAATTGAATAAAGGATAATTGATTACATTTACAGAAAGTCTTCAAAGATCGTTTCAGGTAACAATTCTAAAATATAAACGTAAACTATACTCTACTAAATTTAATGGCTATTCAATGCTATAAGCTAAAATTGCATTTCGAATAAGTTTGCACCCTACTGACCTGATATGATCAGCAGTTCAACGAAATGGAATTGCTATAGCTACAGTCATATTTCGCATTAATCGCTGTGAGAATCCTGTTATAAAAATAAGTTTTTAGCCCATGAAATACATTTGGCACAGTAAAATTTGGCTAGTTAGCTAACCAGATCTCAGTGTCGCGTCAGCGTTAAAAGAATTGTGTTATGTATCCATTGTCATATAAAAACCCAAGACACACAGTCTCGAAGAAAAGTAGCGCTCAAAACCGGCCGGAAAAACTCCCCAATATACATATGTGGCTATAGTTATACGATAAACTTATGATTTTGCAAATTCAACCTTACCTGAATGATTTAAAGTTGTTATTATAAGGATACAAGTGACGCGATACTATAGTTGTACGATAAACTTACGATTTTGCAAATTCAACCTTACCTGAATGATTTAAAGTTGTTTTTATAAGGATACAAGTGACGCGATACTATAGTTGTGCGATAAACTTATGATTTTGCAAATTCAACCTTACCTGAATGATTTAAAATTGTTTGTACAAGAACGCAAGCGACGCGAGACTATTTGAAATAACTGCATAATGTGCTCAGTTTTGTGTGCCGACTGTGAGACGTTAAGTGTGCATCTTGGGTTTTTGTATATCGATGTATGTATCGTTTGTTCGTTGTCCTATAAGTAAGGAAAATGTTGTCGTGTATTGTATACAGTATTTCTTTTTCACCGTTGATATCAAGAAAAAGCCTTCGTATACTGTGATAATGTAAGCGAATGGATTTATATCATTGCTTATTGTTTTTTGTTTTTAGCTGGTCAGGCTGATTCTTTAGACTCTAGTGATTATGAAGACGAGTAAGTAATTAACCTTTCATTGATTGATCTTTATGTTTAAGTTTGACTTTCTTTTTAAATACTAATAGGTTTTTAACTACAATCGCATCTGATGCTAATTGACGATGTGTTTTGAGATGGTAAGCATTTTAAACATAGAGAGGGGCTGGTTCTCAAGTACAGCTTGTAGGCCTTGTAGGCGGTAGAGCTACGCTGAAGCTATCACTGGTTTCAGCATGAATGGGTTACAGCTTTGGGCACCGTTCATTGCACCTAGGTTTATTACGATTGTGTTTATATTTTTGAAAGTGTTAGAACAAAGTGTGACTAAGGTTCTCTTTGTTGTTTATTAATATTTGTTTTGATATTATTATTTTATATGTTAAATGTGACCATGTGTGCGGTGACGATGACGGGAGTACCATGATTTTTGTTCCCACAAAGTGCTTAACGCACCTAAAGAAGTTTATACTTGAAAACCCTTTAAGATCCGATCATAATTTGAGTAATAGAATGTAACGAAGAACTTGCTAAATTAAAAAGTGGCACTGAAACTGAAACTAAACCGTCCTACCAAAGTTCCTGTTTTTTATGTTTATCTTATACTAGCCTGCTGAGTCGGCCACGTGATGCTGTGGCTTAGATATTATATCATTACATATTGTTTTTTTTATGTAATAGGAGGCCAACGAACAGGTGGGTCACCTGATGTTAAGTTATCACCACCGTCCATAGGCACTAGCAACACCAGGGGAGCCGCAAGTTCGTTGCCAGCCTTGGGAGGGGGAGTGGAGGTGGGCCTCCGGCGTTCTCACAGACCGAACGAAATGCAACAATGCAAGCGCTGTTACTTCACGTGGGTGTTTCTGTGGGTCCGTAGTACCCCGGGCTCGTCCGGGGTAGTACCACCCTCTCACAGAAAACCGACGTGAAGTAACAGTGCTTGCATTGTTGCGTTTCGTTTGGTCAGTGAGAGCGCCGGATACCACCTCCTCTCCCCTTCCCCGTTCTTCCCCTCCCCATCCCCCACTTCCCCACTCCCCTCTCCCCCAAACACAGGTTGGCAACGCACTTGCGACTCCCTTGGTGTTGCAAGTGTCTATGGACGGTGGTGATCACTTACCATCAGGTGACCCACATGTTCGTTTGCCTCCTATAACATAAAAAAAAAAAAAAAAAAAAAATTGATTCATAAGAATTCATAATTGTTGTTGATAATATGACCAATAAACATTATTAAAATTATTTTTTGTTATAAAAAAACTACATTTTGTTACTTAAATATAAAAGTTAGACATATGTTATCGCTAATATATCCGACTACCACAAAAAGGCTTTTCATTTTTCGGTTTAATATATTATAGCCTATGAGACTCACAAATAACGTGGCTTTTTATTGGTAAAAGAATTTATAAAATTGGTTTAGTAGTTCCTGAGATAATCCCCTACAACCAAACAAACTCACAAACTTTACTGCTTTATAATATCATAATAGATTAGTACTAGCCTCTGCCCGTGACTTCGTCCGCGTGGAATAGTTACTTTGGGCTAAAGCTAACACGCAGCGGAAGCTCTCAACAGGAAAAGAACCCCGATTTTAAAATATTCTTCATTGGTGCTCCGCTCCTATTGGTCTGAGCGTGCTTATATATAGCCTATAGCCTTCCTCGACAAACGAGTTATCTAACACTGAAAGAATTCAATTCAAATCGGACCAGTAGTTCCAGAGATTACCCCTACAACATCACAAACTTTACCTCTTTATAATACTAGTATATATTAGTATAAAAGTATATATTAGTATAGAGATATATTTTTTTACAGCTGCAGTGCGACTATGAGGTATGCAATTGAAGCAACTACGCAGGATGAACGCGATACTTATATTCAAGCACTTCAAGACTTCGGCTGTGCTATTCTTGATGTCCCCGAGCTAAGGACTAAACTGGAATAAGGTAACTCATAACAGGTGATTAAACTACTTAGGCGTGTATCAGTTTTTTATTTCAATTATTTATAACACGACGTAGTGACTACACTATATCTGTAAGTACCAGAGAGATATATTTCAGCCGTGTCTTATCGGTTTGCAAGCCACCCCGAAATGAGACAAAGTAAGTGACAATTTGTATCGGTTAATCAACGTAAATTCCTCGCCAAACTTTTTGACCGCTCCGAATATAGTTTTCAATAGACCGAATTTAGGTATGAATGCGTATTATTTTATGTGTAAAATATTTTAAAAAAGTCGGTGCTGTTCAACCGTGCCTAAATGATGATTTCCCAATTATTTAACATGGTTGACTTTTTATCTGTTTTCCATATCTTCTATACATATAATAAGAATTTAAATGTAAAATGTCTATACTTTTTTGATTTTCGTGAAAAAAAAAATGTTACAGGAGTTTAGGAATAAATAATAGAATAAATTTCAATCATTTTTAGAAATGTCTGTCTGTCTGTTTGTATGAACACGCATCACTGCTATAATACTGAGTTCACCACAAACCAATATGAAATCATAAAGCATATTTTCGAGAATAACATAGTCTTTGTTTCATTAAAATCAGTCCACTCTATCAAAAGTTATTGTAATTTTAGTGACGACACAGTATAAGTACGATATAAGAGTAGTAACATATATACTAATAAATATTATAAAGTTGGAGGGTTTGTTTGGTTGAACGCGCTTATCTTAGGAATTACTGATCTGATTTGAAAAATTATTTCAGTATTAGATAGCACATTCATCGAGGCTATATGCTATATATCATCACGCTAAGACCAACAGGAGCGGAGCAACAATCGGGTTTTTTTTCCTTTTGACAGCTTCCGCTACGTGTTATATCTAGTCAAAAGTAACTATTCCACGCGAACGAAGTCGCGGGCTGAAGCTAGTATTGAATAATTTAATAAATATTATTCTAACCAGTAATAGCTTCAGCGTGGCTCTACCAACTAAGATAATTTAATGAATTTAGGCCCTAATAAACGAAGGTTTATGAATCGCGAATCCGACAAATTTGATAGTTCGACACTGCCTTGCAAAACGTTTGTCGGATTATCAGGGGTCCACTGTACTATGTTTAATTGTTATACAATGATTTTTTTTCATATCAATCTTAATATATATATTTCTTGTGTGTGTGTGTATGTGACTGAACTCCTCCTAAACGACTGGACCGATTTTGATGAAATTTTTTGTGTGTGTTCGTGGAGATTCGAGAATGGTTTAGATTCACAATTGGACCCGGCAGGTGGCGCTGCGATCGACTTTTAGGATTTTTTTTGTTTTCAAGGCAGGACAACGTCCGCCCGGTCCGCTAGTATTAATTATAAAATAACAATCCATGTGTTACAACTTTATTTCACGAAGTTACACTTTTTAAAATGTATTTTACGTAAATCATTAAACGATTAATATCTTAACATGTGTATATTTTTTTACAGTGCTGGCGTGGAAACAATCCCGCAATCATGGTTCTCCG
Source organism: Antheraea yamamai (assembly GCA_036509395.1). Lineage (NCBI taxonomy): Eukaryota > Metazoa > Arthropoda > Insecta > Lepidoptera > Saturniidae > Antheraea > Antheraea yamamai. Next base: position 8,185,442 of record AP028452.1, on the reverse strand, counting down.
TTGTTATAACAACACAGTATGCATCAGCAATAATTTCTATTCAAGTATTGTTATATTATAAAACTCTTATTGAATTTAATATTTCAACGAATATTTCATGTGTTCCAAAATTTAAATAAAAATCATTTGGTAAATCTTCTTTTGTTTCTGTTAGTCCTGTTTATTGAATCGGCGTTGCTGTAGCATCTGCCAGTGTCAATAATTTATAGTGCGCATGATCCGATTGTGCACGGATACTCTATCTTTTGAATGAATTCAATGTTATACTATGTGTCAATTTCTGGTTTAGAAATATAGTGGCAGTCCGCTCTTATGGCGACATTACCTTTTTTCTTTATTCATTCGCTATTCGTTTGTATATAAACTAGCCGGCCCGGCAGACGTTGTCCCGCCCTGATTATAAAAAAATCCTTAACAAATGATATTCTCATGAATCCCTCTATACACTGGTGAAACCCGCATGAAAATCCGTTCAGTAGTTTTTGAGTTTATCGCGAACAGACAGACAGACAGACGCGGTAGGGGACTTTGTTTTATACTATGTAATGATGATTGTTTTAATGTAATTTAATTATTAATTAAAGAGGACGGAGACAAGCTAAAAGGAATAATATTATTATCGCCATCTTTAAATTATCCACTTCTTACCCTTATCCCACCTAAGTAGGGTCGGCACAACGTGTTTTCTTTTTCCACTCTCTCCTGTCAGATGTTATCTCAGTATTCACACCTTTTACACACATATCATTTTTAACACAGTCCACCCATAACTTTTCCGGTCTTCCTCTACTCCTATATCCACCATCATACTCATAACTTTTCTAGTTACATGGTCTTCATCTCTCCTCATGACATGCACATACAATGCTAATCTAGTACTCCTCAACTTCTCTGTCACTGATGGTATTTTCAGACTTCCTCTGAAATTCATTCTTAATCTTATCCATTCTAGTCACACCACACATCCACCTTAACATTCGCATCTGTATTCGCACATGTAGGTGGTAGAGCCACGCTGAAGCATTACTGGTTTCGGCATGAATGGGTCGGCTCGCCCGGGGTAGTAACAATCTCTCAAAGAAAACCGACGTGAAGTCACAGTGCTTGCATTGTTGCGTTTTGTTCGGTCAGTGAGAGCGACGGAGGCCCATCTCCCATCCCTACTCCTCCTCCTCCTCACCCCTACTTCCCCAAACATAGGCTGCCAACGCACCCACCTGTTCGTTTGCTTCATACGCTATAAAAAAAATGTAATTTTCTCTCATCCATCTCTTTCGTAGCCCAGCGCTCAGATGCATAGAGCATGACCGGTCTTATAATAGTTTTATAAACCTTCCCCTTGAGTTTCAAAGGCATTCGTGGGTCAGAAACTATCCCAGACACATTTCGCCATATCATCCACCCTGCATTTATTCTATTCCTCACGTCCTTATATATGCCGCCGTCGCTTTGTATCAATTAACCGAGATACCGAAAATTAGAGCAGGCTGGTAAGGATACACCATTTAAGACTATAGGAGAAAAACTAGATGTACCACCGAAGACGTTCAGATTTTGTTCTACTAATTTTCCATTTTATAATTAACATTTAATTATATATATTTTTTATATCATTATAACTATTAATTTTATATTTAATAATTATCGCCATCTCTGAATGTCGTAGGTAAAAAAATATATTTTAAACCGGTACGAATTGTTTTACCGAACCAAATTATCATATGTACACCTCTATAAAATACGTAATAAACGCTTGAACTCATCTGTGTAAATATATTTTATAACATATTTTTATATATCATTTTTAAATAATAGTTAATAAATTTCTTAAAAGCACTTCGTAAAATCGTAAATCTATATAAGGAGACGAGAGTGTCAAGCCGAATCTCAGTAAATGTCACTTGGGAGAGAGAGAGAGGGTTTCGCTAAATATCACGTCATTTTTTTTTCAATTAAGAATATGTTCTTCTGTATTTCTTGATATGGAACAACAAGCATTTGACAAAGTCTGGCATGACGGATTATTCTCGAAGATTAAGACTAACCTACCACACTGTTACTATTTATTACTGCACTCTTACCTAACAGACAGGGTATTCCAGGTAAAAGAGGATGAGTTGACCTCAGTATTTCATGAAATTAAGGCGGGAGTGCCCCAAGGATCAGTACCGGGGCCTATCCTTTACATTCTTTATACGTCAGACCTTCCACAAATCGAAAATGTCACTATTGCTACATTCGCAGATGACACAGCTATCTTGGCTAGTAACAAGAACCCGATAACAGCCAATGAAAAACTTCAAAAAGGTCTCAACAAAGTGAGTGAGTGGCTACGCAAATGGCAAATCAAAGCCAGCGCAACCAAATCTGTACAAGTCACATTCACTCTAAATAAGAGAGACTGCCCACCAGTAACAATAGAAAACATATCACTCCCACACAAGAATAGTGTCAAATACCTTGGTATGCACCTAGACCGAAGATTGACTTGGCAACAGCACATCAAGAAAAAAAGAGAGGAACTCAATATTCGGTATAGAGATCTGTACTGGCTTGTGGGGCGTAACAGTAAGCTCTCAACCGACAATAAGCTCTTGATCTATAAGTCAATCCTTAAACCCGTGTGGCTGTATGAAATCCAACTTTGGGGAGGCACCAGCAACTCCAACATCATGGTACTACAACGCATGCAAAATATAATTCTTAGAAGCATATCTATGGCACCATGGCTAATTACTGACAACGAGATCCATGAAAACCTTCTTGATGATGATGATGATTGCTCCGACCGGTTTCGGCCATGGCGACCACTTTGACCCCTAAACTTAGAAATGGCGCTGGTGCGCTCGAAGATGGCTTATGTAGCCTATCTTCGCGGCGAAACTTCGTGCACATTGAGGGCACGTGAGTACGCCGTTCTCATAATGATATGTTATGGCAGCAGGAGGGCGAGCCTTTAACTGGTCGCGTTTGGTATCGAGGTCAGCTTTCCGCTGAGCCTCGAACTCGCGTACTTGGCTGTTCACCATTCTGCGCCATTCTGGCCGTTGTGCTGCCAAACGTTCCCAACAAGAGGGCTCTATATTGCATTTCTTCATGTGCCGCTTTTGGACATCCTTGTACCGGAGGAGGGGGCCACCATGATTCCGCTTGCCCTCCTCCAGTTCAGAATAGAAGATGCGCTTCGCCACTCTTTCCTCCGCCATACGCGATACATGACCGCACCACCGAAGCTGTCGACGAATTAAATAGGCTTCAATGCCACCAACATTGGCTCGTCGCAAAACTTCAGTATTTCGCACTTTATCGGACCATCTGATCTTCATGATGGTACGCAGGCATTTAAGGTGGAAGCGATCCAGAGTGCGAATGTGACGGCGGTATATACACCACGTCTCAGAGGAGTATAGGAGATTTGGCAGCACAACTGCCATGTAAACCGATATTTTAGTGGCCAACTTAAGGTCATGCGAGCAGAAGACCTTGGAACATAGCTTACCAAATGCCGCAGCTGCGGCACCCACCCTGCTATTAATCTCAGCATCAAGGTCACACTTAGATGTTACAGTGTTCCCCAGATAGCGAAATTTATCCACCTGCTTCAAAACATCCTCACCAAGTTTTATGTTCAGTGTCTCGTGACCGTGTATGTCCAGGGACATCACCTGCGTCTTATTGACACTGATCTTTAGGCCAAACTTACGGCAGGCTTGGTGGAATTCGGACATCAGCTGTTGCAGGCCGTCTAGGGATTCTGCTAGGAAGCACAAGTCATCAGCATACATGATCTCAGTGATCAGAGCGTATGAGACTTTAGTGCGAGCCTTAAGTCTAGCCAAGTTGAAAAGGCTGCCGTCTGTGCGGAAGCGGATGCGGACTCCTTGAGAAACAGTTTGTAAGACTTCTCTAACTACCACCGCAAAGTATAAGGCAAACAGAGTAGGCGCTAAAACGCATCCTTGCTTCACCCCGCAGGTAACGGGGAAGAAGTCTGTCTGTTCACCGTCTACGGCAACGCAGCATTGCATGTTGTCATGCAGTAGTCTGAGAAGTCTCACAAACTTTCCCGTGCACCCGAGCTTACCTAGCACCAACCATAGAGCTTCCCGAGGCACGCTGTCGAAAGCCTTCTCCAGGTCAACAAAGCAAAGGTACAGCTGACGACCCTGTTCTCTGCTCTTTTCTTGCAGTTGACGCACAGAAAATATAGCTTCGCATGTTCCTCGGTTTGGTCGGAAGCCAAACTGGGTTTCTGGCAGAATCTTTTCAGACAAGTTCTTTAGGCGGTTTAAGAGAACTCTAGCAAAGACCTTTCCGGGGGCTGTAAGGAGAGAAATACCGCGATAAGAGTTGCAGTTGGATCGTTCACCTTTGTTCTTGTAAAGAGTGGTTATGCGCGATACTTTAAAGGTATCAGGGACGCGCTCCTCCTGCCACATGCGAACGAATAGTTCCCACACCAACGTGTACAACTCCTCTCCGCCGTATTTTATCAGCTCTCCCGGTATGAAGTCAATGCCAACCGCCCGTTTGTTTTGTTGCTGTCTGATGGCAGTAACAACCTCGTCACGCGACAGAGGCTCGTCCAGCTCAAAAGCAAAAGGGAGCTGAGACATTAAACCGATGCTTTGTAGATCAGCTGATCGATCCACATTTAGCAGAGTATTGAAGTGCTCCGCCCAGCGCTTTAGTACATCCTCCTTGCTTGTCAACAGGTGACTACCGTCTAGAGACCTTAAAGGCACCCTTGCGTGGTAGGATGTACCAATCAGCTTACGTACCTCACCGTAGAACTCTCCCAGCTGGTTTGTGTCAGTGAGCCATTGCATGTACCTAGCTTTGTCCTGCCACCACTTGTCTTTCAAATTGCGAGACAGCTTGCGCAATTCTAGGTCACTAGCTTTAATAACCGCAACGCTTCCACTTCGTCTTTTGTGTTGTCGCAGGAGATCTCGGTGTTTGTCGAATGCTGCCCGCAGGACTTCATCATTTCTATCAAACCAGTCTTCGTTGCGATGTAATTTTGAACCCAGTTCAGTTGAAGCGGTATCCATGATGTGAAATGACAAAGTTTCCCAGGCAGCAACAACATCGCCTACCTCATTAACTGGCAACAGCTTTTTAGACAGGGCTTCAGCGTAGTTCACCCTAACCGCAGGATCTATTAGCTTATCCACGTTCAAAGACGCAAGCTTTTTTATAGGGGATCTACGTGGGTGATAGAGGCGGATTCATAGCTTAGTAACAATAAGTGAAACGGTTGAAACGAAAAGACATACACCAACTACATGTCAAATGATATAACCCTGGAAGTAGATGTCCGTAATGGAAGACACACTTGGCCAGACTTACTCCTCATTCAACAAATCCGCTCATAGTACTACTGATTGCGGATACGAAAAAAAAAAACAAAAAAAAATAAGAAATAGTGAAGAAATACTAGTAATAATATTTAATAATGCTTTAAATTGATCTGATTATCAATTAAAAGTATTATTATATATTATTTCTAGAATAAAATATATTGACATGTTACACAATGCTTATCATTACATAGTATAAAACAAAGTCCCTTACGCCGTCTGTCTGTCTGTTCGCGATAAATTCAAAAACTACTCAACAGATTTTCATGCGGTATTCACCAGTAGATAAAGTGATTCACGAGTAAGGTTGGTATATAATTCGTCAAGGATTTTTTTATAATCAGGGCGGGAAAACGTCTGCCGGACCCGCTGGTATATATTAGAATCCACGAATAGATATAACGTTATTTACTATCTATATTTCGAAATGTAATGTACTAATAATTATAACTAAATGCAATAATAGTAAAAAGTTAAAATAAAAATAATAAAGCAAATTGTGTTTTCTTTTAATAAATCCAAAGCAATTATATTCAAAATACAAATTCTGAAAGATTTCGCGTGAGACGAAGGGGGAGTGGGGTCGAGACTAATCTCAAGACATCTCTCCGGGGGGATAAGGGGTTAAAATACCTCACATTATTAACCCTTTGCGCTCGAGGGCTTCGGAGCCGAGCCATTTAAAATGTTAGTGACAACGCCTAACATTTTCTTAAACAAACACATCAACTGTACTGCACACAGGCCACAGCGAATATAGATCTGCAGTCGAAAGGCAGTCACAGACTCGCTGCAGCTGCCTGCTCCCGAAATACGGCAGCATAAACTTATAACTGAAATCTTATAACTTACATCATTACATTTTGTTTAATTAATCCATAATATTAGGTGTAACGAGATAAAGAGGACAACTAAAGATTATTCCAATTTTGTTGTTTTTAAATTACTGTAAAAATAATTGCTGTTGAGATAAATCCTTTTTTTTCATTGGGGAATTCAAAACATCCTTTTACCTTCTTACACCTTTAGGCCGGGGGAGCAGGGACTGCCTTATCGGTACTACGTCTCCTCCTCTTTAAAAACCACCAGTATACCGCTGTTGTCGTATATTTGTATGAACAGGTAAAATCAATACCTGATAATAAAATTATTTTCTGTTGAAGGCTGCGATAAAATTGACGTATTTCTTGTTTCCACCTGTTTAAATTATTACTAACAGAAACTGGCACGTGTAAAATGTTATGATATTATCTTGAACCAAAACGTAATGGAAGAGTAACTGGGTACAGGACGAGAAGTGTAAGAATGAAAGCCTAACGCAAAAGAGCAAGTAACATAGGTCCGATTCTCCGGAATTGAAATCAAATCAAAATCAAAAAGTATTTTATTCAATTTAAGTCCTAAGAAGGCACTTACGTATATCGAAACTACCAACGGTTCGGAAAACAACCCAGTCATCGAGAAGAACCGGCAAGAATCTCGATCTGGTTTATCGTTTTAACACGTACTATTTAATATACAGTACACGTCACAATCGTTTTTAACGGATGCACAGAGTTGAGTCAATTCCAGACATCACCATCGTTCACCTATTGATCCACTCCATAAAAACCTTCGACACCAAAACCCACTTAACATGACGCTTAAACTCACAATCCGGCAAATCGATAATATCCTTTGGGAATTTGTTGTAAAACCTAACACTATTCCCAAAAAAACTGTTACTGGTTTTACTAAGACTGAAACATGAAACAACCAGTTTGTCACAGTTTCTAGTATGTAGATCATGCCGGATTTTATGAAATTCAGCTTTTCAAGGTTCTTGCGGACATACATTAAATTATCAAGAATGTATTGGGAGGGTAGAGTTAAGATACCGAAACACTAAAACTTGGTCTTTAATGATTCGTGAGGTCTCATATTGTATATTGCTCGAACTGTCCGTTTTTGTATATAAAAATATGGTGTCAACCTCAGCTACTGTCCCCCACAACAAAATACCATAAGACATTAAGCTATGGAAGTAAATGGACTCACATATAGGTCCACTGCAACCAATAAATGTACACACATACTGTTGGTACATGGGTTTTGTGAAGGAACTTTTTTTACTTGATAGTTAGCCATGGCCAAAATTGTTACATTTTAAATACTTGTGCCCGTTATTGCAGCAAATATGAAGGGATACGTATATGGCTCACGAATGTGTACATGCATGATTAACTCAGCTCCGATGGTTACTTAGCTCGATACAAGACAATGGCCAGAATCAATAACGGCCACTTTGTCACCCTTGTTCGAGTTGTCATTCAGCTGAGGTCCTTTAACCCCCAAGAACGGTGTTTCGCAAATATCTAAGGGACCCAGGATGACTTGGTTTAACCCTCATCTCCCTCTTAATCGAGACAAATATTATAAAGCTGGAGGGTTTGTTTGGTTGGTTGAACCCAGGAATTACTGGTCCGATTTGAAAAATTCTAAAACGCCGTCGAGAGATGGATGCAGGACCTGGCGGACGCGCGTTTCGGGACGTATACGGTAGACTCCGTCCGCCCGGTCCTGCGAGATTGGATAGGGAGGAAGTGGGGCTCCCTGACGTTCCGACTGGTGCAGGTACTCACCGGACACGGTTGTTTCGGATGGTACCTGCACCGGATCGCTCGCAGGGAGCCGACCGCCGCCTGTCACGAGTGCGGCGCTGACGAAGATACTGCGCAGCACATTCTGTCTGAGTGTGCTGCGTGGGGGAACAGCGCCGCATTCTGGCGGCGGCGGTAGGAGTGGATTTGGCGCTGCCGAGTGTGGTTTCGGCCATGCTCGGCAGCGAACAGGCGTGACGAGCAATGGCCTCCTTCTACGAGGAGGTCATCTCGCAGAAGGAGGCGGCGGAGAGGGCCCGTGAGGCAGACCCGCTAAGTGGCCGTCTCCGCCAACGGAGGACCGGCAGGAGGAGGCAGCGCTTTGCCCAACTCCTCCTGCCACCGTAGCCGGACCTGAGGGGATGGACCGGGGGGCTCATCTCCTCATTGCACAGGTCCGGAGGACGAGGGGAGGCAGCTGGTGTGTACCCAGTCTGTCTCCCTCTTAGGTAGGATCCCGGCGGTCACCTTCCGCCGGGCGGACCGTTCGGGCGGCTCTACAAGGTAGATTAGCTAGAACGATCCCTTGCCGCCCCAACAATGACGGTCTGTCGGTACACCGTGGGGTTTTAGTCCGTGCGAGTCGGACGTAACCCACCCTCTGCCCCGTTAAAAAAAATAAAAAAATGGGCTGTTGCCTGATACATGCAATTCGCGACCTATCTAAGCTAAGCTAACTATTCATACATATATGAGTTGTTGAAACATATATGTGTACTAAGCATACATACCTCAACAACTCCTATATATTTCGTATCGGATAATTTTCTAAACTATTTCAGTTTGATAAGGGAAAAAAATAAAATCCTTCCACTTGCATGTGTAAGCGTGTATGCGTGCACGTGTGTGGAGGTGATATGTGTATTGTCGTCACAGTGATGTAAGATTTTGTGTGAGTGTATCGCGCGAGCAGCGCACTCAAGGGCTCCACGCCAAGGGAACGGACCTAGGCTTGAGCTGCTTCCGAGGGGGGCCTAATCTGGTAACCATTTAATGCACACGATTTCTCAAAATCGTTATCAAGTAAATGAGATCACAGGCACGCGTAAATTTAGCGAAAGCAAATAAATCCAATGTTTACATTGTTAATCACTTTTAAGACAGGCAATTGTATAAATAGCGTAATGTAATTGTTCAGTTAAGATATATAAGTGCATGATTTTGTGGTTTAACAACACTTATTTCGCAGTTTCCTATTCAATTTAATACATGAAAATGGTGTCCGTACTACTCTCGTTCATGGTAAGTTTCGTATTAATTTATTTTTATTATTTTCACTTAATTTTTTTCATTGTTGTCTACAAATATTTTTCTCTTTAGTATTTGGGAGATTTTTTCTGTTTTCTTTCACAACCATGTTCTACGATTCTTTTACTGGGGTTAGTCTATATGGTGATGGGAAAGTAGTAATAACCAACCGTGGGCAATAAATATGCATTTGTATTGTTATGACAAAAAGTTAACTCGGGCGACTTTTTTGCCAGTCTTTCTTGATAGTTGGGCTGATTTCCAAATCCTAGTATACTAACGTTCATAAACTGCCATTTATGGCGTTAATTGAATAAAGCATTTTGTAATTTAATTTTGAATAGTTAAAAGTGAACTTCTCAGCCGATAACGTGAGCTTGAAAGTCGTATTTTTATGAAGAATTTTATTATGTCAAGACAATAGATATGTCGACTATAACTTGTCATAAGTTTCTGAATCTGTTCACTATTAATGAAGAAGAATTATGGCAGAGAAGAATTATCGGAACCGAATTTGTATACCACGTAATCCTTTCAAGTCTGCGAATATTCCACCGTTCCAAGTTCCATTGTTCCCTTTCCCCTATTTTCGTAATGCTGTTAGAGATAAAAAATAAGTCGTCCATATACAAGAGATAACGGATCGATTTGTTAGGTGGGTACTTGTATGTGGTAGAATCACGCTATAGGTGGTAGAGCCACGCTAAAGCTACGACTGGTTTCGGCATGAATGGGTCGGCTCGCCCGGAGTAGTATCACCCTCTCACAGAAAACAGACGTAAAGTAACAGTGCTTGCATTGTTGCGTTTCGTTCGGTCAGTGAGAGCGCCGGAGGCCGTCTTCACTTCCCTTTCCCGCTTCTCTCACTCCGCTACCCCAAACACAGGTTGGCTACGCACTTGCGACTCCCCTGGTGTTGCTAGTGTCTATGGATGGCGATGATCACTTACCATTAGGAGACCCGTCTGTTCGTTTGCCTCCTATAATATAAAAAAAGAAATATCGAAGAACTTGGACTCACCAGCTCAACTTCAGGCGTACGTTTTTGCTCGTGTTCTGTTCATGAACATTTTGACTGTTTAGAGCCTGCGATCTGGTGATTCTTGATTGTTTAGTTGAAAGCTTTTTCAAGGCTTATAGCTATCATCCAAAGGTTTTGATCTTTTTCCATTAGAAGTCTTAAGTACTAGACTAACTCGTATGGCATTCGTTCTTTTACCTTTTTAGGTCTTTTATCGTCCACCATCAAGAGTGTGAATTGGTCGTTTTATACCTCAACATTCCTATTCATCTCATTTTTTAGGCAAGAAGTATTCCTTGTCATTTAAGTTTTTACATTCCTTATCAGTCTCGTTGTTCGCTTTGTATATACCCGTAATTTCGGACTTGCACGTAATATAGTCAAGAGATTAATACAAAATATAGTTAATACATTATTATAGTAGTCTAAAAAATGATATTTATTTATCCCTAAGTTGTTTTGAGGTTATACCTTATGTATCGCTATCGTTATTCAATAAAACCTCTTTTGTATAAATTAGTTGTTGACGTTCAGATCTTGTTAATAAGCAGTATCTAGACGCCAACTTTTTGGTCGTCATGCACGTCAACATCATCAATATAAAAAAGAAAAAAGGTGACATCGTCATTCTTCTGTTTATCATCGAACGATCGAGGCGATCATGTTATAATCAGCAGCTGAATCATCAAATAAATCTATAATTCAATATTCGTGGAAGATCAGCGGCCAGCTGCAACACAAAGGAGGTCACGAGGTACGTGCATTGTATCTTTACTGTTTGGTTGCGCCGCTTTATATATATTTGAAATTCCCGCATTATTGTGATCAGATCGCGCCACTTTTCCAGCCCCGCTCAATTACACCTTCCTATGGCACATGCTTATTCGGTAGCGCGTCGGACGCGCCACCACTACTATCATTATTGTTGTTTCCGCGCCGCATCATTGCTGTTGTTTCCGCGCCGCGCCGCATGCAAACAGTTTGAATTTTCGCCTGGTCGAGTGAGAAATAAACGCATTGCTCCGCATATATTGCGTGCCGACTTACATTATAAACAATAAGTGTTGTGTGGTAGAAAACCCAGTGGAGAGCAACGAGAATCACCTAGTCGGCTAGCCACGTGGAAACTGCAGCGCCGCGAGGTATGTGCCAAGTTTCCTTCCTACCCTTGTCTCCCTCTTCGTAGCTGATCGCAATAGTTGAATATCAAATATACAGTCCACTTAAATTAGCAAAGAAACCCCCGCCCTTCGGTGGCGTCGACAACGCAACGGCGCCACCACTGTTGTTAGCTGGATCTGAACGAAAACTTTAAAGGTTCTCGAAGACCCTTCGGGGTCCCCCAGAGTAGAAGAAAGCCACCATAAGATATTTCGGCGGTACGCATGCTACACGTTAATATAATAAGTATTTGTACGTACATTTGTATTCTATGCAAATATATTGAAAGCAGTCAAAAATGGTAAAGTAAGTAAAAAATTATGACGCGGACTGTACATGTCTACATTGTCTTCTAATGTTCTTCTGTTTTATAACTGAGTTTATTTTGTTCTGAGTTGAACTGAGTTCTAGACTGATTAACAAGATTGACAGATTGTTAGATATTACACCTTTAAACAAGCACAGATGTAAAATGAAGATTGAATCTTGGCTTCAAAAACTTAGATAATGATGAAACGGAAAAAAGATTACTGGCAGATATATAAAGAGCAGTCAACTGTCAACGCTTAATTTTTCCCACAGGTATCATTAAATGTAGATGATTACTTTATAGAATAAGAGTTTTTTGCAACAAAATTTAATGTACAATATATTTTAGCACTAATTCTTAAATGTAAGTATATTGAGATTGTTGTTAACATGCACTTGTTTTTGTATATAGCATTTCAAATCCACTGCGGGTGCATGACACGATCATTAATACAGTCATAATGTGTACTGCCACCTGAGACACAGGATTACCTAGTTTAGGTGGCAGCGGTCATATGTAGAATCCGTCAATTTTTAATCTACTTTTTGTTAGTTTGCGGTCCATAATTCTAGTTTGATAAAATGTATATATTTGTAAGTTTATGATTTATAGTCAACCTCTTCAATATAGTTGTTTTAGAATATTGTATATTACCTGTAATAAGCTATAATTATTTGTAAAATACTATAACAGCACCGTATTGTATTGTATCGCATACTTTTAAATGTAAAGATGTAATGTTTATTGGCGATAAATATTATTATTATTTAATCAACTGTGGTTCTTGTCCAAAAAATTTATTTATATTCTTATATATTTTAAAATGCATAAAGGCTATGAACATTTTTTTTCTCTTTTTTTGTGTCGAGGGTTAGTTCAAGGAGAACATGCCACCCTCGTCCATACTACAATCAATAACAATTCACAAAACAACTTATAAATATAATAACCTCACAAAATACTAACAAAACTAAATTGAAAAACAGAATATTACAATCACTTTCTTGCGCCCTTATACCGACATCCACCATAGTATAGATTAATTTGGGTTCTTCCGATGCTGGGCTTGATAATATTTGATTACAAACGCCTATTTTATAAGTAAGCTTAAATATTTGTCTTCTTTGAGAATCGTTCCGGACACATCCCATTAGAATATGATACGCAGCTTCTTCTTGATGGCTAACTTCACAGTTACTATTTGAAAACCTATTTAAGTTTGAAGTATCTTTAAAAGTAAATAACTTTTATTTATTTTAATTCAATACTTATTATAAACTATTGCATTTTCGAAATGAAAACTTCTTAAGGCGCGTTGAGCGGCATTTTTGGCAGGAGATAATTTTATAATTCTGCGTCATGGCATGCTACGTAAGTATGACCGGCCGTATCGCGCTTGCTATTTTGCAGCTCAACATACGTTTGATTGATTAATAGACTTTATAAAAATATATATAATTATTTCTTCGAGTTCCAATAGATATGAAAACCACACTAATGTTAATAAGTGTTAGGTTTTATAACAAAGTCTCAAAGGAAGTTATCGATTTGCCGAATTGTGAGTTTAAGCGCCATGTGAAGCTGGTTTTGGTGTCAAAAGGCTATTATAGAGTGGATCAATATGTGAACGACGGTGATTTCTGGAATTAACTAATCTTTGTGCATCCATTGAAAACGATTGTGACATGCAATGTATTCTAAATATTATATATATTTGTTAAAAAGATAAACCCGATCGAGTTTCTTGCCAGTTCTTCTCGATGATTGAGTTGTTATCTGAACCGGTGGTAGTTTTGACCTACATAAGTGCCTTCTTAGGACCTAAATTGAATAAAGTGTTTTTGATTTTGAATTTCAATAATCAAATTCTGAAATTTAAATATTATCATTCATACCATAATTAATATTAAAAATTAAAAAGAGAGCACATTTATTTCAGTTTTGAGTTTTCACTTCTGTGGACAGTCCGACTCGACTTTAAAAAAAATAATACTTTCATTTTCTTTTAAATTTTCGAATGACCCGTTAAAATGATTTAATGTTGTAATTTATTAGTATAGTACACTAATAGATTTTATAATTTCGATATATTAATTTTGACTGATCAATTATAACGGTGTTGAATTCTACGTCTCCCGGTATTCGCTGTTTGAATTGTGCTGTGGTTTTAGAAAAAATACCCTATGATTACTTTTAATGGAAACGTTGCTTGTAGCTAACAGCATATAACGTTTATTCTATTATTTCAGGTCGCCCTTGCCTCAAGCCTGGTATCTGGGGCACCCGTTGCTCGGGGAAGTAAGTAAATTTTGTAAAATTTTCGCGTCTTTCCTCATAAATTTAAATCGAATAGTCGTAATTATATCTAACTAGCCAACCTTATATAAAACAGTGATTAATAAAGTCACCTGATTGTATTAAGTCCACGTACTTATATACTTTTATATCGTCCTTACGCCGCGTCGTCATTAAAATTACAATAACTTTTGATAGAGTGGACCGATTTAAATGAAACAAACACTAAATGTTACTCGAGGATATGCTTTATGATTTTTTCATATCTGGTTTTATTGTGAATCCAGTACCTTAGCAGTGATGCGTGTTCATACAAACAGACAGACAGACATTTCTAAAAATGATTGAAATGTATTTTATTACTTATTCCTATACACCGAGACGCCTAGATCATTTTTTTCACGAAAATCGAAAAAGTACAGACATGTTAGATTTACATTCTTATTATATGTCGATATATAATATACCTAGTCTTGCCATAAATACTTAAGCAAGGAAAAACAATTTTTTTTTATTGCAAATAACATTTATTACTTTTACAGTGTATTAGATTAATACATAAATATAAAACAATTTAAAATATAAAAAGCTTATTCGAAGTCGTCTCCATTGGCTGCAATACAGTCCTTTAAACGTTGAGGCCTGTTATCAATAGAAGCACGCACTCTTTCCATGGGAAAATTCTTCACTGCCAATCGTACGGAGTGTTTTAGGGACTCCAAATTATCATAGCGTTTAGAGCAAGCCTTACTCTCTAAAACTGACCATAAATAATAATCCACCGGATTAAGATCGGGACTAGACGACGGCCAGTCTTCAGCTCTGATGAAGTCCGAAACGTTCGTTTCCAACCAAGGCTGCGTAGAGCGAGCTTTATGACCCGGCGTCGAGTCTTGCTGGAAGGACTATTCTTGGTTATTGAACATGGTGTTGTTAAGGGGCTTCACTGCCTTCTCAAGAATGGTATCTTGATAAACTTGTGCCGATGTTTTGATACCTTTCTCACAAAAGTATGGCTCACTCACTCCTTCATAGCTAATACCCCACCAAACCATCACTGAAGTCGGATAGTGCCCACGTTGCACTCTGTCGACTAATTGGGAAGCTTCCTTAGAGCTTTGAGCATAAATACGGTCATTTTGTTTGTTAAAATGTTGTTCAATTGTAAAAATTTTCTCATCCGGAAACAAAATTTTTCTGTGACCTTTCTTTGCGTACCGGTTCAGTAGTTGTTCGATTTTACCACCCCATTCTTTTTTAAATTATCAACTAAGAAATGACCAGTATGTCACTTATAGGCTGCAAGTCCTAAGTCACCTTTTAAAATACACGACATGGTCCTAGGTGCTATCTTCATCCCCCGAGATAAAATCTTTTGCTATTGGAAAGGATTTCTTCGAATTCATTCCCTTACTGTTTTGACCACCTTTGTCGTACGAACACTACGTGGACGACTAGATATTTTTCCATCACAAACAGAGGAGGTCTCATTGCACCTATTAATAGCCCGGTGCACAAACATTTTACATACCAAGCGTATGGAGAGTTTTAAATATTGCATTTGGCTCCATACCTACTTTGTGTAATGCAATCACAGCGATTCGGTTCTCTTTATCACCCCACTCCATTTTAATATCGCAAAATATTGTACAATGTATTGGCGCTAAAATGAGAAAACTCAATGAATAATCATATAAAAATGACAGATTCCAAATTCAAATGTAACATTTTGTTTATTTTTAATTGTAACAGTATTTATTGCCAAACTAAGTATTAGGTCTTTACATATGAAATTGCCGTTTTGTATGAAAAAATTTAAACGAAATTTTTTCATGTATTTTTTATTTGTATTAATCGAAGTAATCACTTATGCAATCAATGCATCTTTGCCAACGCAGTGGCAGTTTATTGATGCCCTTCTTAAAGAAATCAGCTGGACGGGAGGCAACAAATTCTTCAAAGGCATTTTGTACTGCCTCTCGGTTATTGAATTTTTTTCCCGCCAAGGAGTTATCCAAATTCTGGAAAAAGTAGATGTCTGTAGGCACAAGGTCTGGAGTAGGGCGGATGACGGAGAACTTCCAACCCCAGTTCTTGCAACTTGGAGACCGTCTGCTGTGCAGTATGAGGTAGCGCGTTGTCGTGCAGAAGCAGCGGAGACGAGCTATTGACCAATGCTGGTTGGAAATATGCCTGCTTCTCCATCATTGCGTTCAGTTCTTCACAGTACACATCTGCAGTAATGCTCACCCCGTTTGGTAAGAAGCTGTGATGAATCACACCGTCGCTAGACCACCAAACAGTGACCATCACTTTTCTAGGGGTAAGTTTTCGTTTAGGGCATTGTTTTGGTGCAACCTGGTGCAACCAGGATCCAACCAACTTGCTGAGCGCTTGCGGTTATCAAACAGAATCCATTTTTCATCGCAGGTAACAATGCGGTTCAAAATTCCTTCATTTGTGTGTCTGTTGAGCAGTGCAAGGCACGTCTCGACGCGTACTTCGCGCTGGCGATCATTGAGTTCGTGGGGCACCCATTTGTCAAGTTTTTTTACCTTGCCAATTTGACGCAAATGGACCAATATTGTTTTGACGCTAACGTCGAAGGCTGGTGCTAATTCAGCCGTAGATTGTGAATCATCAGCTTCCACAATCGCCTTTAATTCGTCATTGTCGACCAAAGTCTTCGGACGACCGCGAGGTTCATTTTTCAGGTCGAAATTCCCAGAACGGAAGCAAGCAAACCAATAACAGGTGTTGCGTTGGTTTGTAGTGTTAGGTCCGTAAACGTTGTTGATGTTGCGTGCCTCTTGTGCCGCGTTGCTGCCACGACGGTACTCATTTTCCATAATTACTCGAATTTTTAACGTATCCATGATGACAAAAAAGATTGAAATGCGATGAAAATGTAACACTAATCAATAAACAAATGACTACTTTTGGAATAGAATTGAATTCCATGTTTTTAAAATAAAATTAATTTGAAATTAGAATTCTTAGCCAAACAAAAAATATTTTGATTTGAAATAGCCAGTACTGCAGAACGGCAATTTCATAGGTAAAGACCTATTATTATATGTAGGAGTCGAAATTTGTCCGCAATAAGGCGTTTTCTCTTCAAGTATTAATATTATACCTAGTGGTCGAAATTCAACCATAATTCATTTTGACATTCGATAAAGCTAAATAGAACAATGTGTATTTCCAATATATCTATCTTCTATAATATAATAAAACTGTAACAAGGCCAAATCTGTAAATTAAATATTTTTTGAAAATTATTATCAGGGTAGACTTTGTTATCGATATAGAAACCAAAAATAACCTTTTTTAAATTTCTGTCTGTCCCTGTGAACACGCATCACTCTGAAAGTACTGAACCAATTTTGACGAAACTTGGCACAGTGGTAACTAATATTATAAGACTACATCTAGGATACTCTTTGTCTCATAAGCGCAAGGGATTTTCCAGGACAACGGACGAAAGTCAAAAATTTGTAGCTAATGAAATTCTTGACGGATTTTGGTAAATTTTCTTTGTGCTATTATATATAGCAGACAGAATAGCTAAAAATTTAAGTTATATTTCCTAAGCTACTTTAAAAAAATACCAAAAAAAATGATCGCTCGGTTCAGGGCCGTCGACTCCGTCGGACCATATAGTGTCCAGTACTTTATAACTGAGCTACGGCTACATGACATTTCTATGCGTAATTATAAAAAATGTTTGCTAAACAAAGGTGACAAGATTTTTTTCTAAAACATAAATAGTTACATTGCATTGTAGAAGATGAATCTCAATTAGAGTTCTATCAGTACGTGTGTTGTTTCGCTATTTGATAAAATTAGTTTTCTAAATATTGTTGAGTCTTAAAGTACTTAGGTTCGGGTTTGTGAATCTACGATTAAAATAATCAGTTGAGGTGTTTGCAGTTACCATACTATGTTGTATTTATATTAATATTATAAAGAGAGGTAAAGTTTTGTTTTCGAGGTACTACTGATCCGATTTCAAAAATTATTTCACTGTTAGAAAGGTATTTTATCCCGAGTTCAGTATCTCAGTGAAAAAGGTGGTTTATATGTCAAAAGTAAAATAAATTTAACAAAATTAAGATTGAATGTAGATTTCACGTACACTTTACAAATTCTTATAAAATAAACAACTAAAACAAAATGAAAATTTAGTGTAGATAGAATTTAATTTTTACAGTATGTTAAGTGATGAAGTTACAAGGGGTACTGGGAAGACATTTATCTGCAATATATGTAAGTTAGTTTTGATCTTCATTGGACACGTTAGGTAATGCTGCGAACAGGTTCGAGGCCTATTTTAAAAGATTTCTCACATACCATTCGGGTATATCTTTGAGTTAGTCCCTGGATAGTTTGGGATTCACAGTTGGAAGTGTTAGACGTCGCTGCAATCGGGTTTTAGGTTTTTTAAGATTATTTGCATTTAAAAATACAATTGAAACCGGTAATAACCGATTTGGTGCAGACGAATTTGCACGGGTCTGCTAGTTATTGTAATCCCTGTGGTACTCGTAAAACCGGAACTTGTCTCCTTTTGATGATTTGTCTATGTTGATATACTGCTATTGTAGATTATTACACGTTGTGACACTGAATATTTGGCATTAGGTTTAAAACCTCTATTTGTCACACTTGACATTGGCGAAATTGCCTACACAGGCAGATGCCATAACGAAGAAAAAAAAATGATTTCAGTGGTTTCATAAATTTATTAAAGACTAGCTGTTACCCGCGCCTCCGCACGAGCTTTTTTAAAATGTATTAAAAATGTGAAATTATGAGTAGATGTTGTACATTATAGAGATGCTTTTTCAAAAACATTTGTAATTACGAAACGCACGCCATCTACTGTAACGTGTACATTAGAAACGTGACTAATAACAGTCTATCGAATGGAATGGGATTTATCATCAGCAACATGCCTGGAACTTTAACCTACAATATATCACCCTCAGTGCTCACTTAGACTATATAAGAAAGTAATTAAAGTTTTAAGCTATACATTATCGAACAATACGTGTTAAATCTTTTATTATATAGATCTAATTATACGTTGCTATAATCACCGAGTTATGTAGACGCAAGCGCGGTAACAAAATCTAAAAATGATTGAAATGTGTTTTGTTACTTACTCAAGACACCTGGAACAATTTTATTTCACAAAAATCTAAAAATTACAGACGCGTTAGATTCTATGATGGTAAATCATTATCTTCTTACCATTATCCCACCTAAGTAGTGTCGGCATAACATGTTTTCCTTTTCCACTCTCCCCTCTCAGATGTCATCTCAGTATTCACACCTTTTACACACATCATTTTTCACACAATCCATCCATACCTTTTTCGGTCTTCCTCTACTCTTATATCCATCGACCATCATACTTATCACTTCTAGTTAAATGGTTTTCATCTCTCCTCATGAGATGCCCGTACCATGCTAACCTATTACTCCTTAACTCCTCTGTCACTGGTGCTATTTTCAAACTTCCTCTGATATATTCATTCCTAATCTTAACCATTCTAGTTACACCACACATCCACCTTAACGTTCGCATCTCTGCCACATGTAGTTTTCTCTCATCCGTCTCTCTCGTCGTCCAGTACTCAGATGCGTACAACATGACTTGTATCGCTATCATTTAATCTTTAGAACCTTTTTTTTGTATAAGTCGATTGTTGACGTTTAGATCTCAGTTAATAAATAGTATCGAGACGCCAACTTTTTTGGTAGTCATACATGTGAACGTCAACAAAAAAGAAAAGGTAACATCTCACTCTTCTGTTTTTTCATCGAATGATCAAAACGGTCTTGTTATAATCGGCAGCTGAAGTATCAAAATAAGAATCATAAGCCAACATTGGTGGAAGCTCAGCGGGCAGCTGCAACACAGAGGAGATCACGTGGTACGTGCATCGTATCTTTACTGCTGTTAGCTGGATCTGAACGAAGACTTTAAAAGGTTCTCGAAGACACTTCGGGGTCCCCCAGAGTAGCAAAAGGCCACCGTAAGGCATTTCGGCGGTGCACATGCTACATGACTGGTCTTGTAATAGTTACTACAGTTATAGTTAATTACATTCTTATTATATAGAAGACTAGCCTCTGCCCGCGACTTCGTTCGCGTGGAATACTATATGTATAGTAATAGTATATAGTAGTAGTATATATAACCTATAGCCTATAACCTTCCTCGATAAATGAGCTATATAACACTTCAAATCGGACCCGTAGTTCCTGAGATTACCCTCTACAACATCATAAACTTTACCTCTTTATAATATTGGTATAGATACATGTCTATCTCATAATAATAATATCAAGAGTGACCATTTTTATCATTTACATATTATCAAGACATAAGTGGTTATGTTTATGGTTACTCTAATTATGCACGCTAGTATTTCATTTATTTGTATTTGTTAATCAATAGTATAATTAATACGTTTATTAGTAATAATATACTATGAAAATAACTTTGTTCCAACCTGGTGTTCCACGACACTCATGCATTTCTTTTTTTTATAGCCATTTTGACATATTACGGGAACCTTAGTAGAAATCCTGCTGAATTTGGTTCTTTACAATTGAATAATGACAGGTAAGGAATTCATCATTTTATTTATTGTTATGCTAACGTTTTATTGCATATTACTTTATTTTAAAACCCGTGTAGCCAAAGGGCTATAACAATTGTAAATCTGTCATGCAAAGGTTTGTACATTGTGGGTGGTAGAGGCACGCTGAAGCTATTACTGGTTTCAGCATGAATGTGTCGGCTCGCCCGGGGTACTACCACCCGACTCATAGAAATCCGACGTGAAGTAACAGTGCTTGCATTGTTGCGTTTCGTTCGGTCAGTGAGAGCGCTGGAAGACCACCTCGTCTCCCACCTCCCTTCTTCCCTCTTCCCCCCAAACACAGGCTGGCAATGCACTTGCGACCTCCCTGGTGTTGCTAGTGTCTATGGACGGCGGTGATCACTTAACATTAGGTAACCCACCTGTTCGTTTGTCTTCTATGATATAAAAAAAGGAATCTAAATGATAAATATATTCTGGTGACGGCGGCGGTAGGGAGTAATTTATCACTGCCGAGTGTGGTTTCGACCATTCTCGGCAGCGAACAGACTTGGCAAGCAATGGTCACCGAGATGATCTCCTCGCAGAAGGGGGCGGCGGAGAGGGCCCGCGAGGTAAACCCGGAGAACCGGTGGGAGGAGGCGGCGCTTTGTCCAACTCCTCCCGCCACCGTAGCCGGACCCGAGGGGATGGGCTGGTGAGTAGGGAGAGTTGAGGCGCGATGGACACAACCCTCATCGTAAGGCGCATAGGCGCATAAGGAGTTTGGACTAGGGTGGCCCTCGAGAACAGTGTAGCGAGTACGAACGCTTGCCGCCCCAACAATTACAGTCTGCCCACCCTCTTCACGGTATTCATAAAGGATTTCAACACGTCATAAAAAAAGAAAAAGGGCTTGTGTATAATATTGACAAGAGTTCAATACAGAACGCAGTTAAAATATTATTTCTTTTAGTTTTATTTTTGACAACCGATCTTCTAGATTATTACTGCCATTGTCTAGGAAGTGATAATATTAAAATTTTGTTGTGATAATTTCAATGTTCTAAGGCGATGGTGGTTCCTTTGTTAGAACTTTCCAGGGAGTTTTTGTAGGCATCTGAGAAGTCATGCTCCGTGGTATTAGTTTCCATCCACTTCAATTATGCACAATAACCGAACTATATTACGTAGAATACCACCAATTATACAAAATATAGAGTCAAATAACACAGGATTTTGAATGAATAAAATATAAAAACATGACAGATTAAGATAACGTCAAACACTCCTAAGATATTATCATCATCATCATCATCATCATCATCGTCAGCCTGCAAGAGACCCAATGCAGGGCCATAGGCCTCTTCCCGAAGGAAGGTATGGACGTAATCACCACGCCAGCCCACGACGTAATGTTGATTTCAAACTCTGATAAATCAACAGTTCTATGTTTTCCCACATATAATACTACAAAAGAACATTCCTCAGGTTCAGGTTTCCTCACGATGTTTTCCTTCACCGTCACCCGATAGTGTTACCAATTTAAATTAGTAAATACACGCAAATTCCGAAAAATTCGTTGGTACACGCCGGGGTTCGAACCTGCGGACATTAAAATGATATTCCACCGGTCAAACCACTACACCACCATGACTATAAGATATTATTATGGGAATCTAAAATTGGCATTTACTTATCTTTAAGTGGTTTCGATATTATATATATAACTAGCGGGCCCGGCAAACGTTGTCCCGCCCTAATTATAAAAAAAATCCTTGACAAAATATATACCAAAACCTTCCTCAAGAATCACTTTATTTACTGGTGAAAACCGCATAATAATCCGTTCAGTAGTTTTTGAGTTTATCGCGAACAGACAGACAGACAGACACGGTAGGGGACTTTGTTTTATACTATGTATATAATGTAATATAATTAGCAGACCCGGCGGACGATGTCTCACTTTGATAATAAAAAAACCTTGCCAAAATATATACCAAAACCTTCCTCAAGAATCACTTTATTTACTGGCGAAAATCGCATAATAATCCGTTCAGTAATTTTTGAGTTTATCGCAAACAGACAGACAGACAGACACGGTAGGGGACTTTGTTTTATACTATGTATATGACGGAGGATGGCCCTCAATAGTGTTTTTTAAAAAGCGTGACGTCCGCTGAGCTGACGTCACTAGTGTAATAATCATGGTTATTACTCATTCTTAAAGTGTAATGACGTCACACAGAGATCCGTACTGTCCGGCGACTCGATAGTGAATCTCCCTAGCGCACTCTGTGCGGCCGTATTTATAGGGCGCGACGCACGTGCGCGCCGCAGGTGCGAGCCGCAAGTGCGCGCCACAGGTGCACGCCGCAGGTGCACGCCGCAGGTGCGCGCCGCAGGTGCACGCCGCAGGTGCGGTGTGGCTGTATTTATAGAGCGCGATGCACGTGCGCGCGTATATAAGTTTTATACTAAGTATTGGAATGTAATCATGCAATTATTGTGAAGTAATTGCTTATGAACTCATTAATCAAATCATTCTGGTAATCGACTAATTATTGTAGTTCCGCCGATACGGCCATACTGACAGGCGGTGCGTGCTCTGCACCAGCCTCGTTGATTTTTGTAGTGATATTCGTTAATCAGCTGTGAACATAAAATAATTTTCTTTGAGCAACTTGCGTTGCTTACGTTACGTAGTTAAACATAAAGACACAAGTGTCTTGTTCTCGGAGGTTCTCGGAGGTTCTCGGAGGTTCTCGGAGGTTCTCGGAGGTTCTCGGAGATTCTCGGAGGTTCTCGGAGGTTCTCGGAGGTTCTCGGAGGTTCTCGGAGGTTCTCGGAGATTCTCGGAGATTCTCGTAGAGTTATTTAAACTTATTTTAATCAGCTGTGAACATAAAAATAACTTTCTTTGAGTGGGGTATCTGTAAGCAACTTGCGTTGCTTACGTTACGTAGTTAAACATAAAGACACAAGTGTCTTGTTCTCGGAGGTTCTCGGAGGTTCTCGGAGATTCTCGGTGGTTCTCGGAGGTTCTCGGAGGTTCTCGGAGATTCTCGGAGGTTCTCGGAGGTTCTCGGAGATTCTCGTAGAGTTAATTAAAACTTATTGATTGAGTTTACTCACCGTTTATTCGGATGAAATGTCTCACCTAGTAGATCGTGTTCTCTTCTCGAGAAGTCGATGGAATGGGCTCAGTTGGTGCCGAGTCTCGATGAGCGGGTGATTCGTTTTCCGCCGATACGGTCAACTGATCACCAGGTTGTGGAGCACGGCGTAGCTGATCATGGGCGACCTTGCGGGGCCGTCCTCTGCCAGTGACTTTCTTTACCAAATATCGGTCATTTTCTAATAATCTGCAAACTTCATATGGTTAGCTAAATTTGAGGTCTAGCGAGGTTTGGTTGCGAGGATTATTCTTAATCAGGACGTAGTCTCCTCTTTGGAAATTATGGATTTTGGCTTCACATAGGTTGAAGCGTTGCCTGTCTTGTTCACTGGAATGAAGCATTTTCTGTTGTGCCTGTTGAGTAAGCGTTTCGATATCAACAATTTGATTGTCAATATCTATTAGGGTGAGAAGCTCGGGAGGTACGCAGTGCTTCTGTTGTGTAATAAGTGTCAGTGGAGCAACACCAGTGACACGATGAGTTGTACGGTTCATGGCCAATTGAAGTTCCTCAAGTACTGTATGCCACTGCTCTGTTTTGTAGTTTTTGATCATCACCAATGCATTTTTTGAGAGTAGCAACGACCCTTTCGACTTGGCCATTCGCTCGGCTGACTCCTGGAACAATAGCGTGAATATTTATCCCGACCTGGATACAGTACTCTTTGAACTCACCAAGAAATTCTCTTCCTCCATCGACTATGATGATCTGGACCGGTGTGCCAAATAGATGCACAGTACGTTTCATAGCAGCCAATGTACTGTGTGGGTTTTTGTTGAGTTTTGCAGGAACGCCCACCAGCGATGAATCCTTGGTAGAAAATCCCTCCTGTATTTAGAAGCACTGCCAGTGCTTCCAACTCATAAGAGTGGTAACGACTTTCGGCCTCGATGGTTCTCACACAAAAGCAACTGCATGTTGACGTTCATCACTTGCACTAGTACTGCACCGAATCCAAGACCACTCGCATCCGTGAATAAGAGTATGGGTGCTTCTTGTTTCGTTAATTCGTACAAAGGTACCATTATTCGTGAAAAGTTAGGAATATATTTCCTGAAGTATCCTGCCAGACCAGACCTGCTTGACAGTTTTAGGTACTGGAGCTTTGACGAGAGCCTCCACCTTTCGTGGGCTTGGTTGCACCTGTCCATCAGAAACTATGTTCCCGAGATATTCAATCGATCGTTTGAAGAAGCTGCACTTGTCAATGTTTATAGAGAATCCGGAGTCTTGTAGTGCTATGAGAATTCGTTCCAGGTTTGATATTCCTTCCAAAAATTCTGCACATTTACTCAAAACATCATCCACGTAGACCTGCGCAGCTGTTCCCAGTAATGACGCGAGAGTTCTGTTGATGCATCGCTGGTAAACCGAGCAAGCATTGCTCAAACCAAATGGCATGGTGAGATATTCATATAAACCATCTGGTGTAACGAAGGCGGTCTTCTCTATAGAAGTCTCACTGATAGGAATCTGGTGGAAGCCCGCTGCCATATCGAGGTTTGTGTAGAAATTACCCTTAGACAACTGGTCAATTTGATCCGAGATTAATGGAAGCAGATAATGGTCACGTAGCGTATTTCGCGAAAGTCTACGCAAAGTCGGTCGTCGCCATTCTTTTTCTTGACTAGAATGATGGGGCTAGAGTATGGAGATTTGCTCTCACGGATAATGTTGTTTTCCAGCAGTTCTTGAATTATGGAGCGCACCTTTTCTCGTTCCACTAGACTGAAACGATATGGTCTCCTTTCCACGAATTTACCGGGATTTTTCAGTCTGATTTCTAACTCGCCGGTGTTGACTCGAGTCTTTGGATATCCACGAAAAAATAGGTGTTCGTAATTATTCAGAAGTCGATGTAGCTGCAT
This sequence comes from Antheraea yamamai, assembly GCA_036509395.1. Classification (NCBI taxonomy): domain Eukaryota; kingdom Metazoa; phylum Arthropoda; class Insecta; order Lepidoptera; family Saturniidae; genus Antheraea; species Antheraea yamamai. Next base: position 8,159,762 of record AP028452.1, on the reverse strand, counting down.
TACTTCATCTTCTTTGGTAAGGTCAAAGTCCATGTTGTTGAAGAGAGGAGAACTCGTAGTCACCGTCCAACCATCGATCCACATTTTTGCACGCCCCTTTAACAAGCTGCAGACTTTCATGCGGACATCGAAATCATTCAACTTGTACGATTCAATCGCTTGATCTATATTTTGGCACCATTCTCGTACACCGACATGGGTGTCTGGGTCAAACGATGGTAAGTAGATATCCTTGATCCTTATTTTTGTTTCTGTGGGTGGAGCACATAAGCGCTCTGACACTTTCTGCATCATTTCCATCATTTGTATTAGAAATTGTGGTGGTACCCCATCCACCTGCATTCCATAGTGAGCGTATGTTTGTGGTCTTGATTGTACTACAGTTTCCAACGGCGTATTGATGACCAATCCAGGCCCCTGCTGTGTGTTGTTCGGAGTCGGTTGATTAGGTGGTGAACGAGCTATTGAGGAGGCAGTTTGGATATTGCAATCCCACTTCTGATGACGGAGGATGGCCCTCAATAGTGTTTTTTAAAAAGCGTGACGTCCGCTGAGCTGACGTCACTAGTGTAATAATCATGGTTATTACTCATTCTTAAAGTGTAATGACGTCACACAGAGATCCGTACTGTCCGGCGACTCGATAGTGAATCTCCCTAGCGCACTCTGTGCGGCCGTATTTATAGGGCGCGACGCACGTGCGCGCTGCACGTGCGGTGTGGCCGTATTTATAGAGCGCGACGCACGTGCGCGCCGCAGGTGCGAGCCGCAAGTGCGCGCCACAGGCGCACGCCGCAAGCGCACGCCGCAGGTGCGCGCCGCAGGTGCACGCCGCAGGTGCACGCCGCAGGTGCGGTGTGGCTGTATTTATAGAGCGCGATGCACGTGCGCGCGTATATAAGTTTTATACTAAGTATTGGAATGTAATCATGCAATTATTGTGAAGTAATTGCTTATGAACTCATTAATCAAATCATTCTGGTAATCGACTAATTATTGTAGTTCCGCCGATATATATAATGTAATATAATTAGCAGACCCGGCGGACAATGTCTCGCTTTGATAATAAAAAAACCTTGACAAATTATATACCTAAACCTACCTAATTAATCACTTAATCTACTGGTGAAACCCTCATTAAAATCTATTCAGTAGCTTTCGATTTTATTGCGAGTAGACGGACAGACGTGGCAGAGGACTCTGTTTTATATTATGTAATGATTTGTGTTTATACCTAAATTTGTATTCTGTGCATCCATATTCATAGCGGTAATAAGTGTCTTATGCTACTATTTTTTTTTCTATGTCATATAAAGTTCTTTTTTGTACAGGTGTCGTTTCTACATTGAAGAGGCGTTTAAAGCTGATGGAAGTAACGATCGCGATTTCTACCTTCAGCGAGCTCTCTCTGAAGGCTGTAATATTCTTGAAATCCTCCAGACGGGAGACAATACATCGGAAACAGGGTAACTCATAATGCTATGTATATAGGTATTATTATGTAAGTATTATGTAGGTAGTAGAGCCACGCTAAAGCTATTACTGGTTTCAGCATGAATGGGTCGGCTCGCCCGGAGTAGTACCACCCGATTAACAGAAAACCGACGTGAAGTAACAATGCTTGCATTGTTGCGTTTCGTTCGGTCAGTGAGAGCGCCGGAGGCCGACCTCCCCTTCCCCTCCCCAAACTTTTCTAGTTACATGACTTTCATTTCTTCTCATAATATGCCCGTACCGTGCTAACCTATCGTTCCTCAACTTCTCTGTTACTGGTGCTATTTTCAAATTTCCTCTGACATACTCATTTTTAATTTTATCCATTCTTGTTACACCACCAGTCTTATTATTGTTTTATATTACACTAGCTTCTGCTCGCGACTTCGTCCGCGTGGAATAATAACTTTGGGCTAACTAAGACGCAGCAGAAAGACTCAAAAAGAAAAAAAAATTAAAACATTCTTCATTGGTCCTCCGCTCCTATTCATCTTAGCGTCATGATATATATAGCCTTCATCGATAAATGAGCTATCTAATACTGAAAGATTTTTTCACATCGGAGCGGAACGTTACATATTTCCATACAAACTTTCATCCCCTATTTTCTATTGTTGTACACCCTTGAGAGTAAAATTTTTACAAACTTTTAATGCCATATTTATTTATATCAAATCAACAGCCTATAAAATAAGTTTCAAGCTTTTAGCTCTAAAAATGATGATACTTCCATACGACTTTTCATCCATCACTTTCAACCCCTTACAACCCTTTTTTTCGCATTAAAGTAGCCTATGTCCTTTCTCAGGCTCCTGACTATCTGTGTACCAAATTTCGTTTAACTCTGTTCAGTAGTTTTGACGTGAAACCGCGACAGACAGACAGAGTTACTTTCGTATTTATAATATTAATAAGGATTGGCTCCGAACATCATACAATTTTGTAATAAACGTTATTAGCCTTATAAAAAAAGTACATAGGATACCTTTTATATTTCAGACTCATCCTCTAGGTTCAGCGTCTATAGCATCTTGGGCCGTATTGTCATTTAACGTCCAGTAAAATTATGGTCAAACGCTAGAACCTATGAAAAAAAAAATGAATTCGTGTAACCGTCACACGTGATTGAAGTAAAACTTTTTAAATATAAGAGATTTTGCCAATAAATAGTTTGAAAACAAACAATCAAAATTTTTGAAAAATAATAAACATTAAATTGAATAATAATAAAAATCATACAATATAATTAATTATGTATTATACGGGCGTGCGACCGTGCTCCCATCTGGTTTCAATGTAAATAAGTAACAAATTAAATCGAAGCTTCATTATCTGTAGTGCCATCTATCAGCTGATTCGGAACTTAAATAACACAGGAAATAATAGGTTTTTACCTATGAAACTGCCGTTCTGCAGTACTGGCCATTTCAAATCAAAATAATTTTTGTTTGGCTAAGAATTCTAATTTCAAATTAATTTTATTTTAAAAATATGGAATTCTTTTTCCAAAAGTAGTCATTTGTTTATTGATTAGTGTTACATTTTCATCGCATTTCAATCTTTTTTGTCATCATGGATACGTTAAAAATTCGAGTAATTATGGAATATGAGTACCGTCCTGGCAGCAACGCGGCACAAGCGACACGGAACATCAACGACGTTTACGGAGCTAACACTACAAACCATCGCACCACCTGTTATTGGTTTGCTCGCTTCCGTTCTGGGAATTTCGACCTGAAAAATAAACCTCGCGGTCGTCCGAAGACTTTGGTCGACAATGACGAATTAAAGGGGATTATGGAAGCTGATGATACACAATCTACGGCTAAATTAGCACCAGCTTTCGACGTTAGCGCCAAAACAATATTGGTCCATTTGCGTCAAATTGGCAAGGTAAAAAGTTTGACAAATGGGTGCCCCGTGAACTCAATGATCGCCAGCGCGAAGTACGCGTCGAGACGTGCCTTGCACTGCTCAACAGACACACAAATGAAGGAATTTTGAACCGCATTGTTACTTGCGATGAAAAATGGATTCTGTTTGATAACCGCAAGCACTCAGCAAGTTGGTTGGTTCCTGGTTCAGCACCTAAACAATGCTCTAAACGAAAACTTACCCCTAGAAAAGTGATGGTCACTGTTTGGTGGTCTAGCGCCGGTGTGATTCATCACAGCTTCTTACCAAACGGGGTGAGCATTACTGCAGATGTGTACTATGAAGAACTGAACACAATGATGGAGAAGCTGGCACGTCTCCAACAAGCATTGGTCAATCGCTCGTCTCCGCTGCTCCTGCACGACAACGCGCGACCTCATACTGCACAGCAGACGGTCTCCAAGTTGCAAGAACTGGGGTTGGAAGTTCTCCGTCAACCGCCCTACTCACCAGACCTTGCGCCTACAGACTACTACTTTTTCCAGAATTTGGATAACTCCTTGGCGAGAAAAAAATTCAATACCCGAGAGGCAGTACAAAATGCCTTTGAAGAATTTGTTGCTTCCCGTCCAGCTGATTTTTTTAAGAAGGGCATCAATAAACTGCCACTGCGTTGGCAAAGATGCATTGATTGAATGAGTGATTACTTCGATTAATACAAATAAAAAATACATGAAAAAAATTCGTTTAAATTTTTTCATACAAAACCTGATTCCTATGAAATATACCTATGAAAAAATTCATAGGTAAAGACCTAATATTATTAGCAACAAGTGTTAGGAAGTAAATAAAATATAGAAAAGTAAGAACAGATTACTATGATAAGTAACGAATTAAATTAATCATGATTTATAGAAGTTTTGGTTATGTTTAATTATTGTCTAACCGGATGGTCCGGAAACGTGCCGCCATATTGCCGTAACGGACTTCCGTTGCATTGTCGTCCAGTTACCACCTAGTCGCGCCTAAAGATGTTTTACTTCAACAACAAAATAAATAAATATATGACACGTTATAAGTATTATAATCTTAATTAATATTATAAATGGGAATGTGAGTTTGTTTGTAACGCTTTCGGGTCTTAACAACCACTCAACCGATCGTTACGAATTTTTCCATGCACTTTGTCAGCATAGTTAGAAGGGCATTTTATTTTATTTGAAGCACCAACAAAATTTAAACAATGGTAGTCCATAACATGCATTTTTAAACGATATAATACGCGTTTAGTAGGTTCATCCATCGCGCCGTGGACGCTCCGGCGCGGAACATTGTGGATTGCAATCTAAAGATGGCAATAAATGATCAAAATTAAACCGCTATAAAGGCAATAACGTCATTCAATAAATAAGAAAAATAAACAAATAAATGTTAAATAAACCACCCAATAGTTTACAGATACGATTCTTGACGTATACAACAAATTAAGCGAAAGCAAAAAAAAGTGCGGTCCAAGAGTCTGTAGAATAGAAGAAAAGAAAACCTATAGACTATAAGTGCAAACTTAATTATAGGTGTTTACGACGTATATTAAGGCTAGAGCAAATAACCTAATGAAGTGAAAAGACTAAAAAAACACTAACTTAACATTCTAATTTTCTAATTTACATACACATAGAATACCTATCATGTTCCCGAAGTATATATAAAGCCGCGTGCAATGGCTACTTGATTATAACGTTTTTCCTTTAAGAATTCTTATATTATTGAGATCTTATAAATTCTGATAAAACACTGAATTTTGAACACAACCTTTTTGTGGCACAAAAAGAATGGTGGGGGTAAACACTGTGTCGGGTATAGTGTTGAAAACACCGGTTTTTGTCCGGCAATTAAGCAACGTCGGTCAGTACGTAAACGCCTGGAAACACCGAATTGCGTTGGCTTTTTGCTGAAGTAAAATTTTTTTTTACAAAAAAAAAATAAACCGCCTGCGACGTGAAAAAGTAATAAGGCACTAAATAGCGAAAAATAACTGAATTATTAAATTAACCAAATCAATTAAAAAATATTGATATTCGCGCTACCTAATAATATATTTGAAGTCAATGCCAACCTACATTCATATCATCTACATACAAAGTTTGGGTCCACTCTCGTGTCCCATGATGTATATCTGTATAGTATACATATTTTATTACCTGCAACAAATTTGAAATGTAGGTTGGCATCGACTTCAAATATTATTATTAGGTAGCGCGAATATCAATATGTTTTATTTAATTTGGTTAATTTAATAATTCAGTTATTTTTCGCTTTTTTGCCTTATTAGTTTTTCACTTCGAAGGCGGTTTATTTTTTTTGTAAAAAAAAAAATATTTCTCCTTTTTTAGTATCCATAAATATATCTGGTTTCTAATGGGTATAATAAATCGGCTCGAATTTCATGAAAATACATAGAGACGAAGTGGGTGAAAATCAAGTAAACGATATTTCACCCCTTTAGGGGTTGAATATTTTCTTAAAGTATATATGGAACCTTTGAATATAACCAATTCAAATAAAAAAAGAAACATTAAAATCGGTTCATAATTGACGGAGATATCGATTAACATACATTAAAAAAAATACATACAACCGAATGTAGTAACCTCCTCCGTTTTCGAAGTCGGCTAATAAAAAATATTTCCCTGTAATATAAAAGTTCAATTTCTATAGTGTGTCCTTACGACACACCCTATTTTAAAGTATGTACGAGTTTAATGTATTGTATTGTTACTTACTTACGTATTGTTACCATGTATTTTTATGAAAATTTTCAATTTTGAATGTTTTTCTCATGTAAAATTACAAATATACGCTTAAGAGAGAATATGAGGTTCTTTGAACTATGAGGTTATATTAGTGAAAACTTATAAAATTTTAATTAGTGAAAACTTATAAGATTTCAAATAGTGAAAACTTTTAATATTTAAATTAGTGAAAACTTATAAGATTTAAATTAGTGAAAACTTATAAGATTTCAAATAGTGAAAACTTTTAATATTTAAATTAGTGAAAACTTATAAGATTTCAAATAGTGAAAACTTTTAATATTTAAATTAGTGAAAACTTATAAGATTTCAAACAGTGAAAACTTTTAATATTTAAATTAGTGAAAACTTATAAGATTTCAAATAGTGAAAACTTTTAATATTTAAATTAGTGAAAACTTATAAGATTTCAAATAGTGAAAACTTTTAATATTTAAATTAGTGAAAACTTTTAAGATTTAAATTAGTGAAAACTTATAAGATTTAATTAACGTTATATTTTTAATGAATCTCTTTGATAAGAACCGATGGCTAAATCCACAGTAAATGCTTCTTTTTTGTCATACAATTTGTAAAAGTTATCACTTTTAACAAAGTGTATCGCATTATTAATGCCCTATTAAATATTATCTGCATTTCACAAAGGCCTAGTTTATTAGCACTGAATGATATGAATATATTTTTACTCTAATTATGAGAGAAATAATTAGAAATTAAATATACTCTATGCTTTATAAAGTATGTGATAAATCTTTGTTTTCACGAAATTTGATTTTCGTTGAGTTCGCTTTACGTCATAAAAAATTGTTTTCCTGATATGCCTACTTTTTTTTTCACAGTGCTGCTGTGGAGACGGATCAAGAAATACCATTCTCTGTCTTTGTAACTGAAAAATCCCCTAAAAGAATTCAAATTTATAAAATAGTACTCACTATAACAGACGATAGTTTGCAGACATTTTTGTAGTCAATTGTTTTTCGAATGTGAAGCGATCGCGATCGCCTCCACTGCATGGCGGTAGACAGCTACAGAGGTTTTATTGTAACGGAACGTTTTCAAGCATATTATACGCGAACATTCCGCCCACCAAGAACTTCGTTCTTCCTGCACCCGCCCACCGTGAGTATAATTGTTTTAATTGGAAATTGGCAGAGCAACCAGCTTTGAAACTGGTCGCTTGAAGAAGCCATTACCGCTTCTCAAAGTCACCACCCTAATTTCCCCATCCGGACCCGGATGTGTGCCTACCACTCGTGCCATAAGCCACTTTGTAGGAGGTAGCGAAAGTTCCTTAACTAGAACAACATCACCTATGTTTGGTGCACAGGTCTTATTTTGCCACTTATGTCGCTGCTGTAGAACATGTAAATACTCTGTGCTCCATCGTTGCCAGAAATGGCCTGTAACCCGTTGAACTAATCTCCAACTATCTAATGGAGTCATGGGTAGTGTATAATTGTTATTATCAGGTATAGCAACTAATGGTTCACCCACCAAAAAATGCGATGGAGTTAGTGCACTAATATCATCTGGATGATCATTCAATCCACAGATTGGTCGCGAATTTAAGCAGGCCTCTATCTGAGTGAGTAAAGTTGCCAGTTCCTCATACGTTAGGGTTAAATTTCCCAAAACCTTCATTAGGTGTGCCTTTACTGACTTCACTCCTGCTTCCCAGAGACCACCGAAATTGGGAGCCCGTGGAGGAATGAAGTGCCACGTAGTCCCATCATTAGCCAACATCTCTGCTATTACAGGTTGTAAATTCTCTTGGCACTTCTTGAACAAAACCTTCAATACCTTGGCGGCACCAATGAAATTTGTGCCATTGTCACTCCATAAATTAGAACAATGACCACGTCGAGCTATAAATCTTCTAAAAGCTGCCATAAATCCTTGAGTCGATAGATCACTTACAGCTTCTAGATGAATCGCTTTAGTTACAAAGCAAATAAATAGGCAAATGTAGACCTTGTAGGATTTGTGTCCGCGACCCTTAGAAGTTCTAATTTGGACAGGTCCTGCAAAATCTACCCCACTTGTCTCGAAAGGTCTTCCAGGTTGTATTCTTTGTTCTGGTAGCTCTCCCATACGCGGTTGTGTTGTGTTAGCTCTATATTTTATACAAATGACACATTTATTGATACACCTTTTGACAAGAGTTTTTAAACCTATAACCCAGTATCGAGATCTTATGTAGTTTATTGTTAGTAGATTTCCTCCATGTAATAGCTTTAAGTGTGCATCCTTGATAATCAGTTGGGTTAAGTGCGATTCCTTAGGCAAAATAATTGGATGTTTTATTTCTTGAGGCACCTTAGCCGCTTGTAACCGGCCACCCACTCTTAAGTATGCTTCTTGTATGAAAGGAGATAGAGTTTTTAATGCGCTTCTTTGTTTTACTCGACTTTTAAGTTTTAAGTCTTCTATTTCTTCTTGAAAGTGTTTTTCCTGATCCATTCTGATGAATATATTTAACGTTTCCTCTAATTCTACGACTGTCAAATAATCTGTTAGTGGTTCTCTGGTTTCTTTCTTTTCTTTCAAATGTAGGAATCTTCTACAGTAAGATAGTACTCTTAACATTCTGCTTAGAGAAGAAAACTGATCATAAATGGTTTTATCAATATTACAATGAAATACCTTAAGCGTTGGTTTCCTTTGTTCTAATTCTATCTGAGGAACATGAGTCTTAGTTTGTTTGACTAGCCTTTGGCTCAGCCACTGTGGAACATGCCACCACAATGTTTTGTTTTTTAATTTTGGATTATGCAGTAATTTTTTTTCGAGTTGTAGAAACCTAGATGTCGCTATATTCTGTGTTTTCCCACATTTATCTACAGGCGTATTCATATTTTTTTTAAACGATAAATTCACCTTGTACCTGCCTGTTTCTGTTCTGACTGTAGTTGCCTTATAGATTTCTTCACATGTTTCTTCCTCCTTCATTAATTTTCTCGCTGTGGTTATCGATTCCTTTTCTAGTTCCCAAAATTGTTTCAGCATGTTGTTTTCACAAACACAGGAATGCATGCTTACAATTCTGTTGTTTTTAATAGTTGTATTTGTGTCACCTGAAATGATCCATCCTAATTGTGTATTTTGTGCTATGGTGCCAACTGGACTTCTCAATAGACCCTGCCTCATAATCTTACTAGTTACACTGGCCCCTAGTAACATGTCAATTCTTCTTGGTTGATGAAACCCAGGGTCTGCCAGTGTAATTGTATCTATCTCTGGCCAATCTAACAATATGACCTGTTTCTGAGGTAGGTATGTTGTGATACGACTGATTACATATGCCTGTACCCATAAAGTGAAGTTTGTATTATATCTCGACTTTAATTCAAATTCAATCATAGATCTTGAATGTATTGTTTTTCCTTCACTTAGGTAAAACTCGCAGTTGTTTTTACAACGCTTCAAGCCAGTTGCTTGAGCAAAGTTCTCTGATACAAACGAGCTCTGTGATCCCTGATCAATGAGTGCACGGTAGACTTGTGTTTGTCCGTTGCTTGTAGTAATATCCACCAGTGCTGTAGCCAATAAAACTTGACCAGGGTTGTGTGAAAAATGTGACACATATGGTGATTGGTCTGCCTGTTTTGCTTCCTCTACTAACGTCTGTTTGTATGTATTTGAATCTCTTTTTTCAGGGTGTAACAACGAGTGATGTTTTTTTTGACATACCTTACAGCATGTAATCCTCTTGCACTGGAAAGCTGAATGATTTGGGATCAAACAGTTGAAACAAAGATTATTGTTTTGTACAAATGCATATCGAGATTTATAATCCTTTTTTGCGAACTGTTTACACTGATAAATATAATGTCCCTCACTATTACAGAATGGGCATTGTGGTGTCTTTTTAGGAGCGGTGATAGCAGCATGGAATGACTTTGTTTTTATAGTTTTAGTATTGCACTGTAACATTTCCAAAGTTCTGAATCTAGTTTCTAAAAATTGAAATAAAACTTCTAGCGATACAAAATCAGTTGAGTGATCAGCTATGTGTTGCTCCCACAATCTGTAACTCTCATTATCAAGTTTGGTTGCTGTCATGTAAACTATAATAGCGTCCCATGTGGAGGTGGGTAAACCTAAGTTTCTTAGAGAGCTCAAACATTCTGATGTTGTGTCTAAAATTTGTTTGATGTTGTAATCAGATTCAGTTGTTAAGTTTTTCAAACTAAATAATCTTTTAAATATACAATTGGAAATATATCTCTTATTATTATACCTCTTTTTAAGGGTCTCCCATGCTTCTGAATAGTTTTGCGATGTAACCGGTATACTTCTCAAGAGAAATTCCGCTTCTCCGCTCAAACTTGTTTTCAAATAATGAAGTTTTTGCACGTCATCTAATCTTGAATTATTATGAATTAAACTTACATAAATATCGTGAAAAGATGGCCATTCCGTATACTTTCCTGAGAACAAGGGGATGTTAATACGAGGTAGATTTGGTTCTGTATGTGGCAACTCATGTTGTGAAAGTGTTGTTTGTTTTGCTGTTTGGATAGGTGCGAGTTCTTGGAGTTTTATTTTTAAATCGCTTTTGTGGTTTAAGTAAACCTCCTCACATTCATAATAAATATCTTTAGAAAAGTATGCTATACCTTGTTTCTTGTCGCTATCCACACTACCTATGATATCTTCGTGGCAACTGGTAAACAATTTCCAAATTTGTTCTAAGTTTTCTAAGCGGGTTTCAATATATGATATACTTATCCTACTTTTCGGACATTTACTGAAATTAATTTGTGACTTTTGTATTTTTTCCAATCTATCCATTTGGCATGCTATCAGGTTGTTTAATTTATCCATGTTTTAACCGTTACACATTTAAATACCTTGGCTTTTATGTATGTAGGCCGATAGGCACTAACCGAAAACCGTTGGGGAAATACGACTTGAATTACGCGAATCTTTCAGAATACGCGTATGTATTATTCGATAATTCACCACACGTTTTTTTCAGATTTTAAATTTGTAATGTTTTATGCTCACGTAAGTTTTTCACAATTCCAACACCATACACAATTTTATTACCACTTTTAAAATTGTTTTATTACACATCCGACAACGAAGGACCATGAAAAATCCCCTAAAAGAATTCAAATTTATAAAATAGTACTCACTATAACAGACGATAGTTTGCAGACATTTTTGTAGTCAATTGTTTTTCGAATGTGAAGCGATCGCGATCGCCTCCACTGCATGGCGGTAGACAGCTACAGAGGTTTTATTGTAACGGAACGTTTTCAAGCATATTATACGCGAACAGTAACAATAAACTAATTATGAATGGATATTAACACCACATTTTGTTCACTTATCATCTCTTATTGCGATGTAATTGAATTTACTATTATAAAGTGTATTCCGAATGTACTAGAACTTTAATAAAACTTGTAAATGTCCTGTTCTGTTTTTATTAATTCTGGTTATTCAATCAGCATCATTTTAACATCTACCAGTTATTATCATCACATCAGCATATAAGAGACCCACTGCAGGGCTATGGAAGGTATGGAGATAGTCACCTCGCCAGTCCACAACGTATTGGCGATTTCAAACTTCAAGAAATAGACGATTCTATATTTTCCCACATATGGTGATACTACAAGAACATTTTTCAGGCTCAGGTTTCAGACGATGTTTTCCTTCACCGTCAACCGGTAGTGTTACCAATATAGATTAATAAGTATACCCGAATATCGAATAATTCGTTGGTATATACCGGAGTTCGTACTCGCGGACACCGAAATGATATTCCTCGGGTCCAACCACTCGACCTCCACGATTATTTTACGTCAGTTTGAAGTTTTGTTTGCATACGTATAAACTTGATTACAATATGAGTGACATTTTGGATGGCAAACCTTATAATTTCTGAATGTTATTTATTATTTTTAAGCATGATTTTGTAGTTCATAAGCTGGCAACACTGTTATTTTCTCAATAACAGTTAATTCAAAAGACGCATAGATACATTGTTAGAATTGTTAGAATATAATGATGCTGTGGATTATTTTTTTATTCTTGAACTCAACGTTAAACTAAGGTAACATGAACACCTATCAGTGTAGGTTCAAATGCCTGCAATGTGGAGCAAAATACCGCGATGAATCTATAGTATGTTGTCAGGGTTTTTGCTATACCCGCCTGGCTAGCTAACACTCTCTCAAGTTAAATATATCGACAAGCACCTATAGATATGTTTGTTAGCTATCCTTGGGAGACAGCTCTCTTCTAGGTTTAGTGTTTTTAACAAACTAGATCACATCGTTGCTTGAATGAATTAATACTTTATTGCACCTTTAGTTAGTACAATGGGGAGCTTCATGTTCATGGCATTTTCTTCCAGCTAACCAGCGGTATTGATGTCAATCAAAAAGTTTTATAGGTAGTGCATATATAGAAAAAAGAAAAATGGATTAATAAATATACATAATACTAGCGGACACGGCAGACGTTGTCCCGCCCTGATTAAAAAAAAAATTTTTGACAAAATTATATACCAAAGTCTTCCTCATGAATCACTTTATCCACTGGTGAAAACCGCATGACAATCCGTTCAATAGTTTTTGAGTTTATCGCGAACAGACAGACAGACAGACGCGGTAGGGTCTTTGTTTTATACTATGTAATGATAATGATTAATAAAATAAATACATATATAACATAAATATACATACACTCATAGACATACATATATAGTTATTTACATACAAATATATAACAATGACACGGATAGTAATAAAAGTGTACACACAGCAAAAGTTAATTATATATACCAATTGCAAAATGACAAACACTATGCCTCCTGTTTCTCAAATAAATAGCGGTGTAATTGAATTTTAAGCTTACTAGCATGCATAGCACGGCGTATATCATCAGTTATTTTAATCAATGTGGAGCAAGTACTATGAGCCGGGCGAAAACCAGATTGAAACGGATTAAGAATACAGTTAAAGTTTAAAAAGGCAAAAAATTGCCGAGGTACTACTCGCTGGAGGACCTAAGATAAAAATGGTAAGAGATGTGGCGATAATGTTTAATCTCAGTAGGATGGCTTTGTTTTTGTAGAGGGATTATGTGTGTGTTTGTGTGTGTTGCTTCATCATCAGATTTAATAATTTCTCAGGAGATAAAAAAAAAAGTGTGTGTGTACTTATGTACACGCGTTAGAAGTTATACTTCTTTGGCGTAACAAGATAACAATCTGTTCAAAAATTTTATCTTTCGCCTTAATCTACGTTTGTAGAAAAAAAAAAAAAAAATAAAAAAAAAAAAAAAAAAAAAAAAAAAAAAACGACGAGCGTACCAACATGCGCGACTAATATCGAGGTTCAATTTCTATTTTGTTGGTAGCTTTTTTTTCGAGACTTAATGAGCGGTTAAGCAGACAGCTTCATACTGTTAATTTTGTGTCACAAAAATTAAAATTTCACTCTCATCATTTTTTCATAACGCGCCTAAAGAAGTATAACTTCAAAATATTCAATAAAAGTGTTCTAAGGACGTCAATACAAAAAAAAACGTCCAACAAAGTTAGCATTAAATGCCTTACGAAATAGATTTGAATGTCATTTAAGCATAACATAAGCCCTTGTTGCTGTATATAACATACATTTTTGTAGGTGGTAGAGCCACGCTGAAACTATTACTGGTTTCAGCATGAATGTGTCGGTTCGCCCGGGCTACTACCACCCGATACACAGAAACAGCCACGCGAAGTAACGGTGCTTGCATTGTTGCGTTTCGTTCGGTCAGTGAGAGCGCTGGAGGCAAACCTCCCTCTCCCCCTTCCTCCCTCCCCTCCTCCTTCCCACTTTCCGCTAACACAGGTTGGTAACGTACTTGCGACTCCCCTGGTGTTGCTAGTGTCTATGGACTGTGGTGATCACTTAACATAAACGAACCGGTTTCTTTCTCTATTTCCTGTTATTTGGAAAAATAGCAGGAAAGCATAATAAAATATAATAAAGAATATAGTCTTTATATATAAAAATCAATGTTTGTATGTTTGTCCTCTATGCACGCCAGAACTACTGATCACATTGTGATAATAATTTAGTAGCGTGTTCGCGAAAGCTCTAGAGGGTTCATGGCTCAAAAAATCTGTATATATAAATGTTTTTTTTAATATATTAATAAAGTTGTTTGCATTAAAGAAAGAAAGGGTTTTTAGTTCTTATTAAAACTTTGTATCTCTAACCAAATAAAGGCAAATCATATGCTTCCGGATATATTCAGGATAATATTCCGGGTAAGCCATGTTTTTATAAGTTTCGTAATTGTTACAGATTTGCTGCGTTTACTATCTGTAGACTAAAGATCTATCTGTAAAGGTGTGCGCTCCAGTCCATCTTACAGAGCTCAGAATCAGGGATAACTGAATATGTGAATGTGGGTTGGATGAAGGCACTATAGGACACATTTTTTTCAATTGCCCCAATTTAGTATTGCGTTTTATGATATTTTACTTAACAATATACTACGTCCGTCTGATTTTAACAAATGCACAGAGGTGTGTATTTTCTCCTTTTGTCAATACTCTTGCTAATATTAACAAAATTATTATTATTATTATTGAAGTTTTAACAAAATTTAACTTTAACATAACACAATGACTAGCAGTAATTATTATGTATATATATATATATATATATATATTTAAGGCATGATGTCTGTAAGTGTTTTTTGTCTTCGAGTGTTTCAGTGGCTTAATCTGGAAGAACTAAAAATAAAAATTTAATACTACCTATAAAGTGACTCTCCCATGACTGACTTGACAATGGTAGAATTCGTATCTATGAAACTCCAATATTAAAAAGTTGTAGTTTGTGATTTTGGGTGTTCAGAGTAATCTCTGGTACTACCTACTGGTCCGATTTTGAAAATTCTTTCACTATTAATTAGGTATTTGTTTTATTTATTTATTTATTTATTTAGAAATATATTAGATTAGGGTATATTAGATTATTTTTTATTTTAGTAAATATATATTTTCAATAATTTATTACAATAAATGTAATTAAAATTATCAAAATTCTATAATATGGTGTGCGTTGCTAGAATAAAATCCATAGCAAAATTAATTACTGTTACCTTTACAAATACGAGATACCATATATCTGAATTTAATATCTCAGCCAAAAAAATTCTTAATTTTTTTCTTTCGGTATGGCCTCTGCCTGTATTGGCAATTTCGCCGATATCAAGTGTGACAATTACGCGTTTTAAATTTAATGCCAAATATTCAGTGTAACAACGTAGAATAATCTAATATAGCAACATGTCCACATAGATAAAACACCGAAGTGGATTGATTAGGTACTGTGTTGTGAATATCACAGAGATTATATATAATAATATATTGGAAATATGCATACATATACACAGCATAATTATATAAGTATAAACATAGATAACATTACAGTTTAATATTATTACGGTAAATGGAGACAGTAAATGTTTCAATAAAAGTAGAATATACGTATGTAAGTAGTGTATTAATATTGGTAGGACGGGGATATCAGCACGAAAGATATCATATAGGGAACGGGAGAGTTGGTGACAGTTGAAAAATATGTGATCCGCTGATTCCTCATCAAGCCCACACTCACATAGAGAATGGTCACGGATATATATTTTCGCAAGGAAAACCGGGGAACATACATGACGCAGGCGAATAACAGTAGAGACAACCCACTTCTAGGCACCATTAAATTTAAAAAACTAAGGCTTCGTGGGAATTTTAGGTTGAATGCTCTTATAATGTTTAGCCTTATGTGGATCAGCGTTACCCCATCGATTTTGCCATGATTGAGTCGGTTTTGGGTTTCGCGAGTGAATGCAGGTCTTGAGGAAATGACTTATTATAAATTTCACATCCATACCTAGTAGCATTTTTCGCATGAACGTCAACAGTTTCGTTTCTCACAATTCCACAATGGCCAGGGATCCATGCTAAAACTACATCTAAGCCAAGACAGTGGCAGCTGAAATATAGTTCTCTGGTCTTTAAATTCAATGGCAAGTTTGATTTGGAAGGGGTTGGAAATTTAGAAACGTCCTGCAAATAACTTATACAATCAGAACAAGTTATTGTTCTGTTTAACTTGTAAGCCTCAATATATGCTACCGCTTCAAAAAGTGCTGTAGACTCAGCTAATTTTTTTTTTAATTTGAAAGATAATTTTAAATTTCCTCTATTATTTGTCATTGAATACAATATTCTTTCTCTTACTGCTAGAATCATTTCACATTATGGAAGATACACCCATTATTAAGTCGGTGCTTTGCTTTGTGTTTTAATGTAATGTGGCCAACATTTTTAGAACTTTCCAAAAAGTATTGTGTTACCTTGTTCTTATTTCTAAGAAATAAACTATATTATAAAACCACGTACACCAGTCAGACCAAGATTAGGAATAAAAATAAAAGCCTCTGCTTGAGAGACTAAGGAATGAAAAATAACGCTCTTGCGTGCCAGATCCCGTAAACGGTAAAGGTAGGTTGTAAGGTGCAGAAATAAAACGCAAAATATTTTTTATACTTTATTCTGCATCATGTCATTCTTACACACTAAACGTCATATGTGGTTTTTATTCCTATAATATAATCCTATAGGTAGGTACATAGTATATCATTTTTTTATTCCTTATCGAACAATTTTTTTTTCTTATTATTTTAATTTTTCAATGAATTCAACTTCTCTTAAAATAAATAAAACGTAAAATCAACGGATAACAGTTGCAGTGTTTCGGTAGTGTATGTACTTTTTGTTAAATACTCGAAATGACATGTTTACTGCACTACATTTTTTTTACTTTGGATGTAATTTTGTTTAAAAAATATTGAAATAAATAATCCAACTTATTGGGAGATTAATTATTTTACACCTTTATGCGAAATCAAGAGTTTCTCTCATTCAATTACCACCCGCGCTTTATTTTTATCAAAATTCCAACCTATCCTAACCTAGCACGTCGCTACAGTTCACGACAACACTCATCGGCGAATGTGCACAACATATAAATGAGAAATCAAACCATTGTCGCTACTTTAAAGGAGTAACTTAGTTAATCTGCATATTACCTAGATTATTTATTTCCGATTTCTGCATTTTAGTGGTACAAAATGTTTTTAAAAATTTTGTTGAACAGTTATTGGATTGTTTTTGCTGATTCTTTTCTTTGTTGCTGCTACCGTTTGAAATAAACGAACCTGTAATTTTTATATATAAACTAATGAATGATATTTTTTACTCATAATTTTCAACAACAAGCACATCACTACCAAAGCAACATACATTAACGGTCATAGACTACAACGAAAAAGTTATTTTTGTCAACAAAAATCGAACAAGAACATCTTAACTCATCATTTATATACTTATTTTTATTACACACTTAATTTGCTATTTTTTTTAATCTACTTTCGTCCACTAAATTATACGAGAATTTCGTAAAAACAAATATAATTATCAGGGGGTAAAGAAGAACTAAAAGTAATAAGACAGCTCGTGTTTTTTGATCGAAAAATTTTCGGTTAACTTTTTTTTCGATAAAAAATACGAGTTACTCTACATAAGACAAACGGGTGTATAGCATTGAATACCTTAAATACATCACATTATATGATATCAATATATAAAGTCGCTTAAAGGGCATTTTTATTTAATACAATACAAAAACGGGGAAGATAAAAATCACTAACACATCGTGGTCATTTCGTTTAAGTTCGTTAGATCACAAACGTTTTTTTTTATTTTTAGATAAACAAAAGCTCTGGTTTGTTTCCACTACCAAAGGATATATAATAAAGTGTGCGCTTTGAAGATATATATTATATAAAAAGTAATTTCATTTGACATATATACGTATATATTCACATATAAAGATACAAAACAAAAGTGTTGAGCAAAACAGAAAATATCTACGACAACACCCATGGACGGTAGAAAAAGAAAGGGCCGAAAGTACCATATTTTGATAAAAATAACAAATACAATATAATATTTTTTAATTAAGTGATAAGTGAACGTCAAACGACGCCATCTTGTCAGAGACGAAAGATTTCTTTTTTTTTTCTTCAACCTTCCCTTCAGTTCAGCCATCGATAGCTCACTCTACGATTTCAGTAGAAAATGACAGAACAAGGAAAACTGCAAAACATACTTTAATACAAATTTACATAGATTATATAAAGATCCACAGATTTGATAAAAAAATAGGTTATAATCTGTCATTTTCTACTGAGAAAAATATTAAGATTTACGAAAACAGAATGAAAATTGTTCTAGCGGTAATACAAATTAAATGATCTACTACACACCTATTGCATTTTATTATTGCTGTATTTTTTTAATATTTCTATAGTGAAAATCGACAATTTAATTCTAATATACATAAGGACTTTTTTATATATATACAAAAACCGCAAACATTCTTATACCTTAGTAGAATACCCGCAAAAAAAATATATAAATTAAATAAACAGATTGCTCACAGGTATGACGAGTAAAAAAACACCGCAAAGTAAGTCTGAGAGATTAAATTGTAGATAAAATGATCGACTACAAGTATCGATGATAAACAAAAATTCTCCAAACCTGACAGTGACTATTTTTTGAGAGATTAACTGCTAGATATAAAGATAGGTCAGAAGTAGTAATTGGTATGAAAATAATTCGCAAAACCTATACTGATTTTGGCAGATTATTTGCTAAATAAACAGATTGGTCACAAGTGTTAGGAGGTGACACGGTAATCCGCGAAGCATATACTAATATTGGCAGATTAATTGCTTGATAAAGAAATTAGTCACTAGTACTAAGGGTGAGAAAATAATCTACAAAGCATATACTGAGTCTGCTAGATTAATTGCTAGATAAAAGAATTAGTCACAAGTACCAACGGGTAAGAGAATAATCCGCGAAGCATATACTAATATTGGCAGATTAATTGCTTGATAAAGAAATTAGTCACTAGTACTAAGGGTGAGAAAATAATCTACAAAGCATATACTGAGTCTGGTAGATTAATTGCTAGATAAAAGAATTAGTCACAGGTACTAAGGGGTAATAAAATAATTTACAGAGCATATACGGAGTTTGACAGATTAATTGTTTGATAAAATAATTGACCATAAGTACCAACGGGTAAGAGAATAATCCGCAAAGCATATACTGAGATTGGCAGACTAATTGCTAGATAAAAGAATTAGTCACAAGTACTAAGGGATAATAATATAATTTACAGAGCATATACGGAGTTTGACAGATTAATTGTTTGATAAAAGAATTGGCTATTAGTACCAATGGGTAAGAGAATAATCCGCAAAGCATATACTGAGATTGGCAGACTAATTGCTAGATAAAAGAATTAGTCACAAGTTCCAAGGATGAGAAAATAATCTACAAAGCATATACTGAGATTGCAGATTAATTGCTATATAAAAGAAAAAAATAGCGAGGGGTAAGAAACGAATCTACCGAGCATATACTAAGTTTGACAGATCAATTGCTTAATAAAACGATTAGTCACAAGTATTAAGGGATGAAAAAAATATCCGTAAAGTAAGACTAAGTCTGTCAGATCAATTGTTAACAAGTGAGTCCAAATGGTTCGTGGAATATTATACACGATAGCGCGCGCTCGCTTGGCTTGACACGCTATCGCGTATCTAGATAAGGAATAATAAGAATATAATCGGCAAAGCATATATAGATTTAGGCAGAGTAACTAACTGCTACATAAAAGGTTCAATGGATATATGGATACAAAGAAAAGATAAATACAAAAATATAGTAGAGAGAACCGAAATTATGGCGGCTTCGTAGTGCCTATCAACGTAGGTTGAAATCCTGCAATGCACCTAAGCTTAGGATAAAGAAAAATACTATGATTAAATCATAGCATTATTGTAAAAGATTTTCTAATTACCTGCTAGCTAGTGGCTCATATGTCGTCAAAAACATTAAGGTGGGAATAGAACATATCTTAGCCGTTGATATTATAAATAAAAAGCTGTAGATACGTCATAACTGCTTCGACAGCGCCTTGTTAAAACTTGGCTTACTAGCTTATATTTGACGGCTGTCCCATCAAATCCACCCATATCTAAGCAACATATAACTATTTCTTTTTCACCACCGATATTGAGAACATGCCATCTTACTTCCACATTTTATTTAAGACAGTGTGGCGTTATAATATTACTTTACGTATGTGTGCGTTATCGTGCCATTTGTTTTGTCAGAATATCATGTATCATCATATCTACAGCTTTTTGATCATTGATCTTAGCGGGGTATTTAAACGGCCATTACAAAAAAATGCAGTATTTTCTATACAATTAGTAATAGAAAAATTGTGATTTCGTTTCTCGTGGTTTACTAAGGCTTGTCTATGATTGGTGCTTTATCTTAAATCTGCCATTTTGTTTATCACTCTGTTCTCATTGGGTCCTATAGGTTATTTAGGACCATACATGTATGATCAGATGAATGAATGAAAAATTAATGAATTTCAAATTATTATTTTCAAACCCAATGGCGGATAATGTTTTACAATTTACATTTATTTTACAATTTACAAAAAACTTATATTTGAATTGAAAATATCTAAACATTTATTTTTTCAGTTTAGTAATTTTTTTTTCGTTCTTTTGTTAAACGTCGATTTTCATTATAGATCTATTTATAGTATAAGTTTAAGATAATGCTAACGATTAAAAAATAATATACGACACACAACACACGAAGGACCAGCTAACATCGAAAAATTAACTGACAATAATTCGTCTAACTTAAGTCGGCGATGTTTCATGGCATACATTGCTTTGTAAAACGTGAATAAAATATTTAAGATTTGAATTATGTACCAAAAATTCAATAGGGATGTAGACACTTTCTAAAAATTATACTTCATTAGTTTATTTTAATATTTATTTTTGAATATTGCCACTACAACGCTCAAGTCGGGGTTTTTGATTGACGTTACACCATTGTAAACAATAATATTTATTTTTGAATATTGCCACTATAACGCTCAAGTCATGGTGTTTGATTGACGTTACACCATTGTAAACAATAATATTTATTTTTGAATATTGCCACTATAACGCTCAAGTCATGGTGTTTGATTGACGTTACACCATTTTAAACAATAATATTTATTTTTGAATATTGCCACTATAACGCTCAAGTCATGGTGTTTGATTGACGTTACACCATTGTAAACAATAATATTTATTTTTGAATATTGCCACTATAACGCTCAAGTCATGGTGTTTGATTGACGTTACACCATTGTAAGCAATAACATTTATTTTTGAATATTGCCACTATAACGCTCAAGTCATGGTGTTTGATTGACGTTACACCATTGTAAACAATAATATTTATTTTTGAATATTGCCACTATAACGCTCAAGTCATGGTGTTTGATTGACGTTACACCATTGTAAACAATAATATTTATTTTTGAATATTGCCACTATAACGCTCAAGTCATGGTGTTTGATTGACGTTACACCATTGTAAACAATAATATTTATTTTTGAATATTGCCACTATAACGCTCAAGTCATGGTGTTTGATTGACGTTACACCATTGTAAACAATAATATTTATTTTTGAATATTGCCACTATAACGCTCAAGTCATGGTGTTTGATTGACGTTACACCATTGTAAGCAATAACATTTATTTTTGAATATTGCCACTATAACGCTCAAGTCATGCTGTTTGATTGACGTTACATCATTGTAAACAATAATATTTATTTTTGAATATTGCCACTATAACGCTTAAGTCATGCTGTTTGATAGACGTCACGCGATTTTAAATAATATTATTGTTCCTCAGCACGGATATGTGAAAGTGTAAATGTCAGATCAATGTCTAAGAAGGTGTGACGTCACGTGCTATAATGGGTGCGTCGTTTACGTGATAACAAGAATTAATTAACTAATTTTCGTTTAATTATTACAAATATATGTTTGTCATGTTAGTAAACATCACGTGATAGTCAGTCTTTTGTGTAGTATAAATGCAATTATTTTTATTTTGTGTCTACTACCCTATTTTTTTACATACAAGTAATAAATATCTTTAAGATAAAAATAAATGATGAACATATTTCGATCGACACTCAGATATACTCGATACGACAATTGTCAAAGTCCATCTTCCGTATACAATCGCGTGAACTGTCAAATGTTTTCTCATTACGCACACGGTAAGCTTTCTCGAAATAAATTTTCGATCCTTTTTTATCTCTATTATATTGCCACAACGTCGCTGACTCAAGTTAGACGCAGTAAAAATAAACACAAATTTGGAAATATCCACACGATTTTTTTTTTTATAATTTTCAAAAAATATGTTTACTTTCTCAATAGTATTTTTGTGTACAAAAACAATTTACCTAAGCGACCTCTGAGGGGTATAATTTACTCTACAACACACCAAAAGTCTAGCACTTTCTATTAAATTAAAGAGAACTACTTCCAACGGGCACATGTTAAAAATCTTCACATCCGTTCTCATTTCAACCGAAGGCCATAAAAAACGTTTTGTTTACTTTATTAGCCTTCTAAATCTTAATTAAAAAAATAAATTTTATAGGATTTCGGTAAAGTTGATAATTTTTATATACAAAAAAAGAATGTAAGCGAGAGAGCGGCACGTTTGTGGTAGAGTATGCCTATTGACGTTTGCAACACCGGCAGAATCATATGACCATTTGGAAAGCTTTCCATTCGCCTCCTGAAGAACTCTCATACAGAAGTCCTTTGAGAAAACCTCAGTAAGGACTTCATTCCACTTTCAAACCATTCACGGAAGTTGAAATCATCGGACTGTTCGTAACCATTTAGATTCCAAGGTTTGAAGTTAATCACCCTGCCTATGCCTGGCTAGCAGTTGCAGATACCATTTCGAAAGTTTCTTAAGAACGCAAGTTATTATAAAAAAGGTAGAACCTACATGAGATAGCGAAGTCTCTCCTAATGCTTGAAAGAAGCTCTATACCCCTTGTAGGTTTTAAATCAAGTGATATGCCCAAACTTTTTAATTTTATTGCCCTTAATGGAGCTCTCAAATTCATATAATTTTGGGTTGTGCCAGTATATTAGGAACTTTTTTTATTTTAACCCGATCAAGTCACGGCTCTGTACATGATGGTAGGTAAAACTAACGACAGCCCTACATTTATTGATAGTTATCACTTCCATGCCTTAATATAGACTACACCGCCCATCAAAAAGAGAGTCACTGTAACAACTTTATCACCTTGTGTATGGGTATAGACCCTGTTATTATGATGATATCTTTCATTTTCTTTTATTTGGAAATAAGTTGATCATTCTCTAGTTTGTGATAGGTGTGATAGGTTTGTGATAGGTGCATCAATTATGTAGAATTAATTCGATGTGACACGTCTGTTTCGCACGTTCTCGACATATAGGTAAAGTTTATAGATGCCTGCATGTGCACACAGCTATGCAACATTTGATTTACGACCCTACTTGTAGCATGATTTTATCTCTGGTATAATGTAGAATCACACAGCACTTTGGTAGATCCATCTAATGTTGAAATTAAAATATTTTTTTTCAATAATTTTACTGTACAAAAAAAGGTTGAACGTCTTTCAAGATTTTATTCATTCTACTTTTAAATATGACAAGAGTCATAAGCGACTTTCTAATTATAGTTTTAACATGTGCCCGATGGTACATCTAGACATGGTAAAAAAAAAACACCCAGTAACATCTATGCACGACTAATCTACCTATTTTTGCAGCTTCGAACGTAACGTGGAACTAAAATTCTCCTGCCGTGTTGGTTTTTGATATGAAACATCTATTAAGAAGTTATATGGCAGTAAAAATATTAAGATATACTTAGATAGACTTAAGATCCATTGAGTGTTATAGTTACTATGTCGTCCTGCAAGCACCTCAAACTGGATATTCTCTAGATTCCTCCTATATATACAGAATATGTGAAAAAAGGGTCACTCTAACGGGGTTTTTAACTGTGTGTGGATACAGACATCTATCATTCCGTTAGTTAAGGTCTGTTCATAAAATACGTCACGCAAAATTTTATCTTTTTAGACGTCCCTCCTCCACTTTGTTACACTGACACATTTGCTGTCACAACGTCTATCAAATTTGCCTCACGAATGATAGATCCTTTGCATGCATGTACAAATATAAATGAAAAATATTTATACCAGGTGTTAGGTTAGTCGCTTACTATATTCTAAGAGATTCATATTCAAATTTAACATATCAAATCATAATATCAAAACAAATATTAATAAACAACAAAGAGAACCTAAGTTAAAGTTTGATCTAAGACTTTCAAAAGTATAAACACAAACGTAATAAGCCTAGGTGCAATGACCGGTGCCGAAGGTTGCAAGGGGCGACCCGGAGTTAATAACATTCGCTAATAAAACAGATAATAAGCCATTTTATTTTGTTCATACCGTTCCCACGTTCACTTTGACTTCACCCAACGGTCAATGACACTATGCTTTAACATAGACGCGTAGAGGATTGCGTATAATTTTTGTATTTTTCTAGATAATTAGGTCAAATATTAAGATGCATAATGGATTTCTAATTTTAAAAAAAAAACTTCTCCCCAGAGTGCGAGGGTATTTTATGAACTGCTCCTTACTGGATATACTCAAGGTCATTTCAGGGCGCGACATGATTAAGTGTATAACTCAGAAGTAGTCGAATTAGTAGTTGGGCAATAGACCATTTTTTTCATCATTGGATACTTTAACACTTTCTTAAAGGAGTTTGCACGTCTATTTTAATTTTTTTTATTTGAAATGTAACCCAGTTGATGATTATCAAAATAAATGTATTATTTATTCATTTTTTCGGTTTACATATATGTCAATAATAGAACATGAATACATCTTTTAGATATTTCATACCTTTTTTTTATTTAAACCGTATGTCGATGACAACTCTTTTCCACATTATCGCTTTATTAAATCCCTATTCATTTGGCTTAGCCACGATGAGTACGTTCGAAGCTGGAAAAATATAATTTCCTTATAGGATAAGTCTGAATTTGGTGTTATCATTTCATTGGATTAGACGGAAAATATCGAAATACAGAAGATCAAGTCGATGAAGAAGAGACAACGTATTTTTGGCACTCGATTTGCTTAAAACGGTATGTTTGGTCATTTTGCAGTAGTTCTATTCATTAACCTTATTGTTTTAATACGTATGGTGTAAATTGCGACCCGAGACTAAAATTATTGAAATATTCCATTGTATAGCGTGCATTAGTTTAATATCGCTATCTCTGTCGTTCTCACTATCCGTCTTATAGAATTTTCTGATCGGTTCATTTTTACGCATTCAATCTAGATACAATTCCATCTGTAGCTAATCTTAATACAGCTTCGTCGACTCAGGAACATTTTACATATTTTATCATGCTATCCACAAAAATGGGTAGGTCTATCATAATCTAACTTCGGATTACTCGCATGCAGATCTACCACCACAAGATCTTATTAACTACAAACACACCATTTTAAGCAATTTGTGACATTACATAATAATTATGAAAGTAAATGAAATATTTGTAAGATAGTTATAATAAGGCATTTAAGTTTTAGACACGAGATGATTGATTCTTTATATATATGTATAATTGCCGATACTACATTCTTTCTATATAATTACTCGTTGAGGATTATAAATACTTGGTGTTATATTTATTGGGACCTAAATTAATTATATCATAACCTTAACGACGATTAAATGAAACGAAAAAAAAAAAATATTATAGAAACAAATGTAACTTAATATATTATACATTTAAATGAAAGAAAACTTACATGAAAATTTTTAATAGCCTATCTAAATGATGTTACTTGCACAATCATTTTTTTTTAATTCTTGTATATCATATGAATATAGTTATATATTTTGCGATTTCACCTAACTAAATATAACATATACCATTTTATAATGGATTTTTATATGTTACCTTACATTAATGGAGACAGCACAAGCCGTTACATATATTCTTATAATAAATGTAGCTTCAATTAAGTTGAAGGAAGTAGCAACAAGATAAAGGCAACGAACCATCAGTTTATGGTCACTATAGGCAGAGCTTTAAATTCTTAGCCTTTTTTTTAAATGGTATGAAATTGACTTGAGCCCTTTTCATTTATCTATAAAACTGAAATAGGTATATTGGCTTAATATGAAGCCTTTTTTAAGAATTTTGGTTATGTGACCCGTAATATTAAGACACAAATGGGAAGAACCAAATTAATATACCTAGGCAATAAGCCTTGCCTATAAGACCATTACGAAAGACAGTCCCCGGGTAAGGACTAAATATTTAATATATATTCTCTTATCTAATCGGGATATATGTAACGCTTAATCTATTCAAGCAATTATAGGCATAAATTATGTTTTTTTTTTCGTCTATAACCTAGTATTATAAAGTCAACTGTACCACTAAATTTGACTATCTATTTTATTATTTTGTTAAACCATTCTGTGATATATAACTTCCTTTTGAGGTTCGACCTCCTTTGGGCCGTGTTTTAAATAAACAAATAGACAAAATTATATATTTTTGAAGTAAAACTTCTTTAGGCGCGACTAGGAGTTAACTGGACGACAATGCAACGGAAGTCCGTTACGGAAATATGGCGTCAGATAAATGTATGATCCGGTTTTTAAATATTTTTGATTTTGTCAATAAATAGTTTATAAACAATGCAATCAGATCAAAAAATAATTAATAAAAAATGTTAAATTGAATAGTAATAAAAATCATACCATTGAATTAATTATGTATATATAGGCGCGCGACCGTACTGCCATCTGGTTTCAATGTAAGTAAGTAACAAATTAAATTAAAGCTTCATTATCTGTAGTGCCATCTATCAGCTAATTCGGAACTTAAATAACACAGGAAATATTATTAGCAACTCTTTGTTATAAACTAAAAAAATAAACATCATCAACAAATGCCTTTTTAAATTCTCATATGATGTATTTGTTTTTAATTTAATCGCTATCTCTTATAACGGCAAAAAAGTTTTACTTCAATCGCGTGTGACGGTTACACGCACTCATATTTTTTAATGACTAGCGAGACCAAGATTTTACGAAAGAAAAACGTAAATAAATTAAAAAACACATACGGTGCTTATTTAAAACACGGTCCGATAACTTTATGCATTTCCCTCGATTGACAGAATGATAGAATTGACGTAGAGTTTTGTATCCCTTAGTCGGAAAAATGAATTACAATATTGAATTTTTTTTTTGTTCGTTTTAAATATTATAATAATATCGTAGAATATAAATATCTTAATATAACATCTAGCGATATGTCTGTCCGAGTTTCGACTACACGCAAAAAGTAACAGCTAAAATGAAATAATAATTTAAAAAAAAATCTACTACGACAGTCAAACGATAAAGCAGAATGTGCGAAATTACTTTTGTCACTCGTTTATTCAAGAGAAAATATCTTTTTTATTTATTCCTACATCAAATAATTCACTTTTCTTCGACGATCAAAACAAACGTCTATTAATTCATATAACACGCCAATCGACGTTACGACCGTGACAAAATTAATTCCGAAACATCCATCGAACATCGAATATAATGTATAAAATACATTCATTACAAAATATCATATCAATACGGCACGCCGTCGAAATTTTACGCGCGTACGTTAAAAAGTTTCCAAAAAAGACGTCATAGTTACTACGACGTTACACCTTACTTACGGTGCACAGATTAAAAAGAATCGTTCCTCCAACATAAGAACACGGAAAACAAAATGGCCGCCCGTCATAATTACATCAACACCGTCCAGAGAAAACCTAAATCCGCGCGCTACAGTAAACAATTACATGTACTTAGTATATTTCTAAAGTAATAAATATTTTTTCTTTCCTTAATTAACTAGTCAATAAATAAATCTTATTTTTTTTCACTACTTTTCGGCTTTTTTTTTTCAAAGTTCTTTAAGTGTATCCTTTATTATTTAAGACACAACCTTGTTTTATAACAGTAGTTAAGTTTTTTATTTTTATTTTATTCTTTATTATCGTTCTGAATTTGGCAATGTCACGGCGTTGGGAGAAGAGAGAAAATTAAAAAAATATGAAAACCTTCTTCTGTAGTTTCGAAGTTACACTTTCTTCTTTCTCATACTATTCTATTTCTTTCGTCACGCATAACATTCGTAGTGGATGTAAAATTGTTTTTATAAATGTTTTTTTTTCTCACTCACAGATGTGAAACTTCTAATCGAGTATATCCCTACTAAATATTGTTCCAAAAATCTACATTTTTTTTTAAATGTCGACTAATCTTACTCTATTCCATTTTTTTTTTCGGATGTTTCGGTGTCAAACCATTACGTTATGACACCGAAAAAAAATCATCTATGTTCGAAAAAATGCTCGCAACCGTTTTTTGGCCCGCGTGTTTGATATCAACTTAACCTATCATTCTTACCTATTCTTATTTCGTTATAACTAACTATTAATATATCATCTAAAATTATTTTTTATTACGTTTAAATATAATAATGCATTTTTTATGCAGTCATAAGCAGCAGTAGAAACTAAATCTTTCGGATAAATGTGACTCACATTTTTTTTTCATGTTCGTCGAAAGAGTAAAAACTCTTTTCTTTAATTCGAGTGTTCTTTTAAAAGCGTGTAGCTTCGATTTTTCCTTGTCCGCAAACGACCTTTGCCTGCATTTTTACCGCTCCAAAGATGTAAATAAGTACATAAACATTTTTGAATATACTGCTATTCAACAAATAATAATTATGTACAGTCATTAAAAAGTGTCATGGAAATTATGTAATTCATACGCGTTTTGTTTTTATTTTTTAATATGGTCACCCAATCTTATTTTAGAAATATTGCTGCCATATTTGAATGCATAACTGACCTTGTTTTCAGTATGGATATTCTTAATAAATTACTGTTTTACTACATTTTTGTAGGAAGTTGGTAATTTTAGTGCCAATATAAAAATAATATAATTGATTTGTGCCTCAAAATAATATAATAATGTATCTAACATAAATTGATAAAGAATAAGTCAGTGGCGTTTATTGTTTTCTGTTATTGTGTGTATTTGAATCAATTCAATCGGAAAAGACTTTGCCTTTGATTTGAACAGACTAAACATTGGTAGGTATGTTAAATAAAATATTATAGAATGCATTCATATATAATCGCATCTGATATTTAAATATATGTATATGAATTGTGTAGATGTTAGAATTAGACTACTAGCGTTGACATGTGAATCGCATAAAAGTCCCTTCAAAGAAGAAATAAAAAAAAATTACAATCGATAATCGACAGATAATTTCGATGACACTTCTGTTATTTAAGAAACCAAACTCAAATATATCTCTAAATAACCAAATTATACTATAATTCTAACTCGCTCCCTTTGATAGCAATGTTTGCATTGTCTCAAATTGTGAAATTAAATTTTCAGATATTTTAAATAATTTTATTGGTTCATTTTTTCAACTCTTTTTAATCCATCGTGATCTAACATTCGTTGGCGATGTATTCGGACCTTCTGGTACCAAGACCCTTATGTCAATCTTGAGTAACTGGAGGTTTTAAAGCAGAGGTTCTCAAACCTGTTGTACGGAATATGGAATATGCAAGTTTTTACAAGTAACAGTCGCTGAGCTTCTTAAAATATCAGCTGCCTACATTGATAAGTGATGTCAAACCAACTTTTTAGTTCTTTACTATGAAAAGCAGATAGATTTTCGTGGACCCCCACTTAAAAATTGTGAACCACCGTTTTTTTGTCGCGCCAACGTAGACCCCCGTTCACCTGGACCACTTTGGGAACTAATTCTCTATAGGAGTAAGACCTATAATTGCTTAAATGATATCTGATTGTCTATAATAGACTATATCAAGAGGCAGCGTCCCCTTACGGCCTGCCTTTGCTGCGAAATATAATAGATCTCATCCGTAATTCTATATTTCTATAGAGAGCTAGCTGTACCCGCGTCTTTGTGCGTTTCTTACTATTTGTTGTAGCAAATAAGAAGCATACGGATTTTTATAACGATTAGTTGGACGATGCAGAAGTAGATATACTGTAGCATCACCTTGTGACCTATAATTAAATTATATAGCACAAAAGGCTTCTCCATCAAAACCAGTTCGTTGTGCAAACTTTTTTTTTTAATTTTCTGCATGTAAATGATCTGTAGATTGTGTCACACAGTAAAGTCAACCTTACCTCCACTACGTTTAAAGTCATTTTTTGTTTGACTTATGCATCGAATAA
Organism: Antheraea yamamai; assembly: GCA_036509395.1. NCBI lineage: Eukaryota > Metazoa > Arthropoda > Insecta > Lepidoptera > Saturniidae > Antheraea > Antheraea yamamai. The sequence continues at coordinate 8,129,187 of AP028452.1, read as the reverse complement.
ATTACATCGTGAAGTTGACGACGGAAAATATTTTTTTTATTATATATTATTTTTTTTTTGACCTTTGCGAGTGGCAGCGAGATAGAAGTTCTTGTACTGCTTTAAACTTTATAGATACATTTGAGTTTGATTTTTAATTATAGCAATTTAGTTTGCATAGAATATATAGTTTTTATTGAAATGCGTTACGCATTCTATTGCGTAGAAAATTAAAATATATTCTAAGAGAAAAAATAAATAAAGTAGGAAATATAAGTTTGAAATAATAATAATATATTAAAATAATTCAGAATTAAAGTTACATCCAGTCCTTATGGACGCAGCAGCAAGCAGGCTCTGGCTGGAGGGACCTCTGGCCTCACACTAAAAGGCTTGGGGCCAACCACTCGTCCTCTCCTATCTGAAAATCAACCAACGACTGATTTCTAATAATCTCATTAATAACCATTACCGCACAAGGGTGATTTTTTTAAATCTCGACTTGAATATGTTTTGATATGTCCAGGTCTTTTTTTGTCACTACTTTTTTGGGTGCACGCTAATTTTCGAAATTTGTAAGTCCATAATTTTTTTACGACCTCTATACCACAGATACAAACCACTGTGCGACGCGGTAACTGTTCAAGAAATATAGATTACATTTTGTATTTGGATAACTTTAACCTATTCAAAAAGTCTAAAATTGTTTGTAAAAGCTACCAAGATTGTTTTTTTTCAAACTCTTTCATTTTTTTTCAGTTGTTATGGCAATTTTTCGAGGTTTTCGAAATTCCCTTTACTACGTGCTCCCACAAGAAAAATCCCTGGATATAGTCGAAAAAAAAACTTCTATTCTTTTATTCTTATTTTCCCACTACCTGATTAGTCCGGTGAACCTGTGAATGTCCATCAGGCCAATAGCGTATAGTCACTCAGTTTGAAAACCCACTACTTCAATTTTGGAAAAGCGATGTTTATTTGAAAACTAGTTGTCCTCGCGAACTTCGTATCGCCTTAATATGATTTTTTTCTTAGCCTACCTTTTTAGTTGATACGTACCAACATATGGAACATTTTGCTATGCTACCTCATAGAGAATGTTCCCTCTTCCAGAATACAAACTGAGAAAGCGAACATTTCAAAGCAAAGTGCAGTAAAATGGTAAAGTTACATACGTCAACTCAAAAATGAAAAAAAAAGCATTGTAATCACGGATGCGTTCAACTTGCTAATAGCAATTTGAAGTAACGTTCACAATTACAGAAAAAGAAAACTGATATTTATGTTTTTCCGTGCAATTTTTCCAATTTTCTCTCCATAAAAACCCTCCTCCGAGTTCAAGGAGTAAATCAAATCAAAAATTACTCGCATCGGATAAGCCGTCTTCGAGTTTTGCGCTTAGCGACATATTTTATGATCCTTTTTTATTTATATAGATATAGTGATATACTATGAAATATCAATAATTCCAAATGTTTGATTTGATAAACTATATAAATAAGTAACTAAATAAAACGATAAACTACAAAATGACATTTTACTCATATATTTAAGTTTAATATCTCAAGAAATACAAAATATGCAATCGCGTAACATAGGTATTTGAACACCCTTACCCTCAGAAAAATCTCAATACTTTTTAAAAATACGACGTGTTTCAACTTTATCCTTTGTTAAGTAGATTTAGAATGTATTCCACACATCTACGATCACTAGTAATAATCTCACGACTTCCCTGAATGCATCAAATCTAGTAAGCAGACGAAATATCAATTGGATTCAATGTTCATGGCTTATACATAAGAGCGTTTCGAACCCAACTTTCTCAAGTCGACGCAGGTTAACATAACTGTTTCGATGTATAGTCTATGAACCAATGAGTCTATGAACGGCTCGCATTCCTTCCACTCCACAGAGCGCGTCATTCGATTATGTCACTCTCCCTACTAGTCTACTTCTTTCGCTATAAAAGGAGCGGAGCGACCACCGCTAAAGCATTAGCCCCCCTCAGCAGCGACTCAAACCTAGGTCCGTTCCCTCGGCGTGGAGCCCTTGAGTACGTTGCTCACGCGATACAGTGATACAAAACCTTACATCACTGCAACAACATTCCACATATCACCTCCAAACACGTGCACGCACACATGCTTACACATGAAAGTGGAAGGGTTTTGTTTTTTTCCCTTATCGAACTGAAATAGTTTAGAACATTTTCTGACACAATATACATATAAGAGTTATTGAGGTATGTATGCTTGATACACATATATGTTTCAATAGTTCATATAAGTATGAATATGTAGCTTATCTTAGGTTAGCTCAGATAGGTCGTAAATTGCATGAATCAGACAACAGTCCAAGCCGATGTGAGCGGTGCACCCTCGAGCTAGTTGTCAAAATAAGATCGGCTGAGTGTCTTAAGCGCTCGCTTTAGTAGTCCGGTGAAGCTGTTAAGACCTTGGCAGGTCAATAGCATTATCAGTTCGTAAAAAAAAAGCCGCTAAAGCAGTCTTGGCTATGGCGTAGCGCGGTACACTTGTATTCTGCTAGTATCTAAACTTAGACTCTGTATAATTAATATGTATAAACTAATTTATTATTATTTGTAACTCAATTAATTATAGTTACCCGCTGTTCCAAATATACGAAATTAATAAGAATTAATTATTATTCAGTTTCGGTTACATTACTTGATACACCTGTTATATCGCCATAATGACATCCCTTTAATTTACTGTGTAAACTATTTATTTTATTTATTTCTACATATTTATAACATCGAGACAACTTCAGGATACATATCAATTTTAATATTTTATCTATATCTTGTACGCAACTTTTGGCTATATTACGCGCAAGCCCGAACTTATGACCATATTCAGAGCGAACAAAAAAATTTACGAGGACTATAAGTAATCAAGCAGTGGATATCTATATTTAAATGCTTGATGAATTTTGGACACAACTATAACTGAATTACTTACGGGTTGGACCTGAAAGTGCTGCACTGGGTAATGCAGCACTTGCGGAGGTTGAGACATGGCGGCAACACTCCCAACTCCTCCTACACCTCCCACTCCACCGCCCAGCGCCCATGGGATTTGCACTCCTCCCATTCTTGAGATAGTTGGTGATGACCAGCAGAATACATTATTAATACATAGTAACATTTATTCATTAAATACTGTGTTGATCGCTTCCTTCCTTCACAACTCGTTATGGTTATTCATATCTATCTATAATTATTATTAAGTTGACACACCTATTTTCATCAATTTTATCAACATTCATTATGGCTTTTCTATTTTCTAACCTTTCCGACTCTATTTTTGCTGGTTCAATTAATCCTGACGGTAACCTAGACGAAGGGTGGCGAATTTGTTCCCTTGTAAATTTAATAGGAATATCCATAGTTTCTGGCATTCGGCCATACCTTCAAGCATTCATATGTTGTTCCATGAATTTTTCTGCGTCATAATTAGGTTAACTTGGGACTTTTATCCCAAACGAACCAAATTTTTGTAAATACATCCTAATATAATAGTAAAATAGTGTTTGGTACGACCAGAGGATTCCGAGAGTTACCCTTATAACCACTTTACAGTGAACCTAGAATATTGTCATTTATTATTCATGCTGGGGGAAATTGAAAGTCAAGGAAGAGCAGTAGAAAATAACTTATGGATAGTTACAGGCTTTGTTAAGTTCAATATTTGCCTATAATTTCAACTATTATTTAGTAGCCGAGAGGTTCTGGTTACCAGTTGCAGCTACCAAAATATTAAAAGTAATTGGAGACAGATTTACATCTTGAGGGTTATAGTTAGATTTGTATTAGTAAATGTCTTATCACCGTGGTATGCTCTCATCACAAACTTTTCCTTCACTGAAAGCTAAGCTTCCTTCTAGCATTTGAAACTACTCCGATTGATAGAACGTCTGATATGTGCTACCACCTTCGATCAACAATAACTAGATATCGGGTCGGCGCGAAAAATACCTCTCGGTAAATAACAGCTCACTTGAAATGTGAAATGTGAAACACAGCCAATGTAAGCATGTTTCACAATGCCGCAGTGTATTCAAAAGATGCAAATAATAATACCCGAAAAAGCAATTTAACGGCCGGAGTATCTTACTTTCGCTAAATACATGTTGAATAAGTTATATTTTGAGCTTTAAACTAACAAAAATAATATCAAATTTTGAACAAAATTACTGATTTTAAACCTGTAGTGCAAATGTTTGGCCAAGGCTCGCCAACCACGCACAAACACGCACAATAACGGAAAAAGTACTTTATTGATTGCGTGTTAAGGTTGAATTCACACTAAATATTGTTTATGTTGTCTTTTCATTTGTAAGTGACGGGAGTAATTTATTGCTTTGCTCATTTTATCGTAAGTATTAGATAATATATTGAACATTTGTGACTTTATTACTAGGTGTCATGGTTGTAATTAGGTTGAACATAAAACTGTTTTAAAACTTTTTTTCTCTCTTTCTTAGTAAACAAATAGCTACATAAGTATATATTTACGCGGACAGCAGTTAGCTTTGATTTTGTACGTGACCCTTTATCTAGTTATTTTTGATCGAAGGCTACCTCTGAGTTACTATTATCATATTTTCCTGTAGACATACATGTAGATCACTAATTAGTTGTAAAACATCTGACATTGCTGAAACAGAAAGTTTCGAATTGAATGTTCATATCATAACTTCCTTACCATCTCGTTCTTACTCTGTTACTTTATGATCGTATCTTGTTGTTTAGTGGTTATCTCGCTAAAAACAATAAGCTCGTTAGAATTGGATCCAAGTCAATTATAATATAAAAATAACAACTGTTGGCTTATAGGGAAACATATTCCTATATTTTATAATGCTAAGTCAGATGTAATCGATCACTTCAATTTATACCTGTGGCTAATCAACTTCACTACAGTCTAAATGCCAGTCAATAGTTCCAAAATTCTTGATATTACGGTTCCGTAAAACCAAGAGTACTCACCCCATATACTGCTGTTGATAACCAGCGAATTGTCCATAAGTGTAGCCCTGTACTCCCTGCACTCCTTGGAGGAAGCCGCCGATTTGCTGAGGGTAAGTGTTGTACCAATAGGAAGCAGGGGGGACTCCACCAGCGGTGTAAGCGGCACCGAACGGGCTGTACGCAGTTCCACCGAGCTGGATGATAAAACAATGGTTATAAGGGGATCTCCAATAATTACAAGTGCAAAGTGCAAATGGGTAAATGCTACATTCCACTTTAACGAACTTTTTCATGATTAGCAAATTCAATAAAATTTACGGAGTGTGTCCAAACTTCCATAAGGACCAGGTTATCAAAAGACCAACAACAAATAGCTAGAATTTATTTTTATATTCGTCGGTAACTCCAAATAAAACGATCGTTTTAACAGATTATGTGAAAGAAAGTTCGTAAGACAGTAAGTGTAAGATGGACGTTGGCTCTCTAATGCCATCATAGCCATATGTGCGACAGATTTTTAACTGTGTAGAGAAATTAAATTAATCAGATTATTAGGTACGGGCATATTATGGAAAGAGATGACATTCATTTAAGTAAAAAAGTTTTGAGTATGGATGTGGACGGATATAGGAGTAAACCCGTGGTAGTTTTGACATCCACAAGTGCTTTCTTAGAGCCTAAATTCAATAAAGTATTTTTTGATTTTTGATTTTAAAAAAGGTATCGATAGATTGTGTAAATACTGAGATGACATCAGACAGAGGAGAGTGGAAAAGGAAAACATGTTTTGCCAAGCATACATATGTGAAATAAGGATAAGAAGATAAAGAAGTTAACTAGGCGTCAATTAGAATGATCTCTAAAATGTTACCATTATTATATATTTCAGTCCTCAGATGTAAGGCCCGCAACTCTATGCTTGCATGTTTTTAATAATGAACTGACAAAAGCTGAAGGAACGTCGGACGTTTTAAAATTCCATAAGGTTGATGTATTTATTATTATATATTAGCTTAATAACACAATTACATGGTAAGTGACAAGAAAGATCAATAGCTGAATATGCAAAAAAGCTACCTGTCCCTGAGCTTGAGCATTGTTGGGATCGCCAGACTCTTTACCCCAAGAGCATTTCACAGGCTGGCCGTTCACGTCTGTATTATGAACAGCTACTATAGCGTGGGTAGCGCTCTCTTTTGTCGAGAATCTGAAATTGGAAGATAGAAAAGATCAAATTTGAATTCTGCCAACGTCTGTTCGGCAGATACAAGGAGTATTTCAGGGAGACTTAGACTATTTAATTTTAGACACACACTAATTTATACTTTCTTTTATACGCCTTATGGGATTAATGTCTAATCACAGTTTCACCTCATAGTAAGTAACGATGTGGTTTACAGGTGACAAATCCTTTAAACTTGGAACGGGGGTGCCTTTTAAATACAGCTATTAGAACATACTTTTGGGTATTTGATAATAATATTCCAACAAAGTTGGTGCTAGCTATACAAATTTTGAATTGAAAGCTTAATGAATAGAAATGAAGCCCAGGCTTGTTTTAAGTATTAAAAGGCAGGTCAATCGACGTGCTGTCCGAACAAACATCATTGAATATAATTGAAATCCATGAGGCTTTTATAACAGATCTACTATTTTTGACATTACTACGAGTTCGGACACAGCGTCGTTCAGCGTAAATTCAAACCCCTTCATTCGGTGAAAGAGAACATCATGTAAATCATATCTTGGTGGTAGGGCATTATCTAACCTCATCTGTAAAGTATCTCAAATATAAAACCTATTTACTATGCATCTATAGATGTCCTCCGGCAGCTGCACTTGAGAGCTAGTTATGTTAGCGAGGTTATTCTTAACATATCACCACATTGGTCGTAATAGTGATTTAACATCAATTAAGAATGTAGTGAAACGTTAAAACTTAATGTAGGGGTAGGTCAGGACGAGTAAAATACTTTCTTATAATGTTCAGATCACTTTTTTTAACTTGCGTATTCGTTCAAACTCAACATTGATTGACTTTTACAGTGCGTGCTCGACCGCTTTATACCCGGTAATGAAGTTACTTATGCTAAATGTAGTTTCGTCCAAAAATATCAAAATACATGTAAATGTGTTTTAGATAAGTATTATTATTTGTTATTAACAAATTAGCTTCTGTTCAATATATTCAATTCAAAAATACTACTACTACATGAAATCGAATTTAGTTATTTCCTATATTATGAATCACTAGAAAAAAAATTAGTGCGTGTAACCGTCACACGCGATTGAAGTAAAACTTCTTTGGCGTTATAAGAGATGTCTATATTTTATTTACTTTATAACAAAGAGTTGCTAATAATATTTCCTGTGTTACTTAAAGTTCCGAATTAACTGATAGACGGCATTACAGATAATGAAGCTTTGATATAATTTGTTATTTACATTGAAACCAGTTGGCAGCACGGTCGCGCGGCCATTTATACAAAATTAAATCTATTGTATGATTTTTATTATTATTCAATTTAATATTTTTTATTATTTTTTTCTTTCATAAATTTTTGTTTGATTTGTTTATAAACGATTTATTGACAAAATCGAAAATATTTAAACACCAGATGGTACAGAAACGTGACACCATATTTCCGTAACGGACTTCCGTTGCATTGTCGCCCAGTTACCTCCTAGTCGTGCCTAAAGAAATATTACTTAAAAAAACTACCTTATTTCCGGATTCCAGTGTCCGGTTCACACATTCTAGGAATCAAACCGTGGTCTTCTAGATTAGTGTAAGGAACCTAACGATTCAAACAATATAGAGATGTATATAGTTTTGTATTTATAAAGGGTAGTAACCAGAAAAATAGCTTAAAACGTTCCAAAGTTACCCATCGAGTTACCTTTGACAATCAACGATGGTATTAATGAATGTAGATGGGTTTAAAAAAACTCATTCGTAAACGCAGACATGTAAATTATATTACCGAATTACCAAATGATACATTGTTTGAACTATTGTTTGCTCAAACGTTCTAGTAAATTAAATAGCCCGTACATTGTATCAGCACAAAAGACCAAGTAGACCATACCTTATAAAGGCATATCCTTTGTCTTTAAAGACTCGTATCTCTTGTATGGTGCCGAATGGTTGGAAGGTCTTCTGCATCAGTTCCTCGGTGAGACCAGTAGTTAGACCGCCGCAATAGACCGTGCAGTTTGTCGGTGAGCTCTGATTGTAAACTTCATCGAAGGTCAAAGGCTTGGAGTTTACTGTAAAGATGAAACCAATTTTTTTACCTACTGCTCAGTTTTCTATATCTATTGACCATATTCTAAACATACAACACGTCCCATTGGTGATTTATTTGGGGTGTAAGGGGTATCGAATAACATCATAAGACTTGAGACACCCAAGCCAACCTCACTTGCACGTGGTGCACCCTGCTGAATAACGAACGAGGCAATGGCGAAAGCGTGGTGGCAGGGTTTTAGAGCTTGACTGGCTCGCAAAAACCATGTATATGGCGAAAAAGCTCATCATGGTGATTCGCTTCTGCGGTTCGCGTTTCGGGATCAGCCTGTGCATCCAGCTTTTCGCAAGCCGGCATGACAGCGGCGACCGATGTGATCTCTCTCGGTGGTCGCCATTGTTTTTGGATTGTACTGTGCTTACCATCAGACATAACGCAGTCACTTTACCGTGCTACATTAAATATATATATATAAGATGGCTTAGTGGTTAGCGTGTCTGGACACTTCATCGAGCTATGTAGATTTGAGTTCCTGTATCTAAGTCGGAGCTTCCAGTGAAGATCGTAATGAAACCTGGTGGTAGGACTTTTTCAAAGCCTGCCTGACTAGCTATCACATTTAAGTTGAAAATCTGTCTTCAATCACTTATAAGTGTATTTTGGCAGGTGCACTTGAGAGCGTTTAGCGTATGCACCATCTTGAACCAAATCATGATTTAAAATCAGGTGATAAAAGAGGTATTTAGAGTAAGGACGAGTTGCAGCAAGTTACAGCATAAAATAATAATTTCCTACCGAATATTTTATGTCCGATTCTCACTAAGTTTAGCAAATTAAATCGTTACAGGTTATCGTTATATGTTTTGGAAAAAATAAAGTACCATTGTGTATAAATAGATTTAATCAGAGACAGTGAACTCAATGATTTTTACATAGAAATAAAGATATAAGCCGACCAAATTTGTAGGTGGTAGAGCCACGCTGAAATTATAGCATGAATGGGTCAGCTCGCCCGGGGTAGTACCACCCTCTCATAGAAAACCGATGTGAAGTAACAGTGCTTGCATTGTTGCGTTTCGTTTGGTCAGTGAGAGCGCTGGAGGCCCACCTTCCCTCTCCTTCCCTCTCCTCTCCCCCAACCTCCCTTTCCTCTAAACATAGGCTAGCAACGCACTTTCGACGCCCCTGGTGTGCAATATCAGGTGACCAACCTGTTCGTTTGCCAGCTGTGACTTAAAAAAAATAATCAAAAGTGTAGAAAATTACGCCAACTGACAGAACCTGATAACTTTTGGATTTATTACACAGTAAAAAACAAAGCCCTCTGCCGCGTCTGTCCGTCCGCGATAAACCCAGAAACTACTGAACCAAATTTCTTGCGGTTTTCACCAGTAGATAAAGTGATTCATAAGGAAGGTTTAGGTACATAGTTTATCAAGGTTTTTGAAGTGAAAACTTTATTAGGCGCATTGAGCGGTATTCTTGGCAGGAGATAAATTTATAATTTCGCGTCATGACTACCTACCTCAGCATTACAGACCGTATCCGACTAGCAACACGTAGTATCCTGTATACATATAATATTGATATTTTGTATCTCATCATACGTTTGATTGATTAATAAACTTTATAAAAATGTATATAATTATTGCTCCGAGTGCCAATAGATATAAAGACAATTTAAATATTGTCATTCACACTATAGTTAATATGAAAAATCAAAGAGAACACATTTATTTCATTCTTTTGAGTTTTTACTTCTGTGGGCAGTCATGAGTGCCTCGACTTTTGTGCAGGACAACGTCTACCGGGCCCGTTAGTTGACATATATAAACTGTCTGGTTTATACCACTCTAACACTAGTCTATACCCGCGACTTCGTCTGCGTCATTTATTACCTTAATAATGCATAGACGGAAAAACATAAGCACCACACCGCTTGCCCCACTTCTGCACGGTAAGAAAACGCACTTATATTAAATTGTATTAGGAAAGCTATCGTGATAACCTTTTATGGGATAAGGACTAAGTTGTATAAAAAATAACTGTCGAATAGTAAATACGCCAAGAACGGCAGACCTCTATCATTTTACTTATGTAGAAGAAGGTGCTAGATATTTGTTTAGTCAATGTTTTAACTTAATTGTTTTTTTTTTTACTTTTATTTTTACCTAACCAAACTAAGACGGGAAATTTGAGAAAAATAAATCGGTTAGGTTAGGTTAGACTTGCAGTGCAGGCGAACGCACTGCGTTTTGTGTATTAGCAACTCGATGATTTTTAAGTTAAAACAGTTTCGTCTCCGTTTTTTAGGTTAGGTTCGACTTGCGAAAAATGCGAGCCGGCCGCGGCAGCAGTCTCTGAACGCGCTGTTGTTAATACATTAGTACCTAATAAAATTACTCTAGTATTGAATTTTGTCATATAGTCATAATATACTTCAAGATTTAAGTATTACATATACCATGATCATCAGCTTGTAAGAGACCCACTGCAGGGTCATAGGTCTCTTCCGGAAGGCATAATCACCATTTAGAATCATATTGGCTTAAACAAACTGTGATAAATCCACAGTTCTGTAACCCATTTCTCAGGTTCAGTTTTCCTCACAATGATGTTCATTACCGTCAGCTGATAGTGTTACCAATTTTAAATTAATAGGTGAATGTACGCGAATTTCGAAAGATTCGTTGGTACATGCAAGGGGATCGAACGTTCGGACATCGGATTAATACTCTACCAGCCAAACCACTAAACAACCATGACTTTTAATTAATCAATAACATATAACGAATATATAGTTATCAAAAACCCGATAATGTAATATAATTTACCGATACACCCCAAAATGAAAAGGCATCGAGCGTGAAACGGAACGCGAGCGACCGGAAGTTAGCTTAAAACGCGGCGGAAACGGAAACGAATTAACTCTAAATCGGAAATTACAGTTCAACCTACGTAACTGTAATTGTATCGAGCGGTTATATAGAAATCTTATAATGTTAAATATTTTAATATAGATATCTGTATGTTTTGATTTTGTGTGTGAACATCTGGAAGGAGTTGTGTTGGTCGAGTGTACGAGTTCGAATCCCGACATATACCGACAAATTTTCTGAACTTACTCATTTAACAATAACTATATCGGCTGACGCTGAAGGAAGACATCGTAAGGAAACCTTAATCTAAGAAATAACATCGTTAGTAGACGTAGGTTCGAATCCTTGTGACTGAGAAAAAAACGGTATGACTTTTTCTAAGTCTGCCTGACTAGCTACCACACTCAAGTTGTAGATCTGTCGCTAAACCCCTGTTGGTGTGTTCCGACAGCTGCACTTTAGAGCCAGTCCTATCCACGTTTAGTATGTGTTAACCTTAGGTCACATCGTCCTTTATCATCAAAGGAGATTGTGGTATAAACGTGAACACCAATAAAGTTTTTAAAATAAAGAATTCTGTCAAAATGTAATCGAAATCTAAAACACTTTATTCAATTTAGGCCCTGAAAAGGCGCATATGAACGTCAAAACTACCACCGGTTCGGACAAACAACCCATTCATCGAGAATAGGTTAATAGGTGGTAGAGCCACGCTGAAGCTATTACTGGTTTCAGCATAAATAGGTCGGCTCGTCCGGAGTAGTACCACCCTCTCACAGAAAACCGACGTGAAATAATATTGCTTGCGTTCGGTCATTGAGTGCGCCGGAGGACCACTTCCCCCCCACTTTCCCAACCCCTCTCCCCCAAACACAGGCTGGCGACGCACTGACGTCTCCCCAGGTGTTGCTAGTGTCTATGGACGGCGGTGATCACTTACCATCAGGTGTCCGTTTGCCCCCTACAATATAAAAAAAGACAAATTCGATCTGGTTTATCTTTCTACCATACATAAGTTTACAAGCGTAAATAGTTACATTCGTTTTTAGTGGATGCACAGAGAGGGGCGTCATTTCTAGACGTCACTATCATTCTCATATAGATCCACCCTATTATATTATAACTAAAAAGCTGTATATGTGTTACCTACATGATATTTTGATAAAACAAATGCCACGATAACGCACACATACGTAAGGTAATATTGTAACGCCACACTGTTTTAGATAAAATGCGGAAATAAGATGGTATATTTTCAATATCGGTGGTGGAAAAGAAATAGTTATATGTTGCTTAGATACGCGCGGATTTATGGAGCAGCCGTCAACAATAAGCTAGTTAGCCAAGTTTTAAGCGCTGTCGAAGCTCTTATGTCGTATCTACAGGTTTTTAGTTATAATAATCATCGAATCCACCCTACAAAATAGCCTTAAATATTAAAGCCACTCGATATGGTGCTGAACTCATTATCCGACAAGTCGGTAATGTGCTTTGGGACTTTTTTATAAAACCTAACAGCATTATAACCTAAAAAAAAATATTGGTCCTAGTGAACCTAAAATATGGAATTTCCAATTTGTTACGGTTTCTACTATTAAAATTATGTTGGTCTTTTACTAAATCCAGTTTATCAAGATATAGATTATCAAGAATATATTGGGAGGGCAGAGTTAATATACCGAATTCATAAAACTTTGTATGTATTGATTCACTTGGTACCATATTATAAAACATTGATTACAATATTTTCTGTCCTACCGGTTATAGTAATTTCTCGTCGGTACTGACTACAGTTATGTATACGTAATTAATTGTTTAATAATTTAATATTTAAAAAAAAGTCGAGGCAATCATAAGGACTGTCGATAGAAGTGAAAATTCAAATCAATGAAATAGATGTGTTCTCTTTTGAATTTCCACATTAATTATAGTGTGAGTGACATTTAAATTTCAGAATTTGTTTATTAAAATTATTAAAATTAGTGTGATTTTAACATCTATTGTCACTCGGAGCAATAATTATATATATTTTTATATAGTCTATTAATCAATCAAACGTATGATGAACTGTGAAATGTCAATATTACATGTACACAGGTCCCTATAATACGCGTCGCCAGCTTCACGCAAGCCGCGCAAGCGTAATACGACCGGTCACGATTACGTAGAATGTCATGACCGACATTATAAATCTTCTGCCAAAAATACCGCTCAATGCGCCTAAAGAAATTTTCACGTCAAAAATATTTTAAAACGAGGCTTTAATGATACTGGCAGATAACTGATATTATAAGAAGTGACTTGGCTACGTTTATTTTTTTTTTTAAATAGAGTTCCGCGACAATATAATATAAACTAAATATGTTAAACAGCGTGTAAACCTGCGTGTCCCTCATACGCAGTTTTACACTGAACAAAAATCTATTTGCTATTTCCGCGCGGTCAAAGTTGGGGGTAATAGCTAGTTTATTTATATCGTTAACTAACTGTGCTCGCGACTTCGTTCGTGTGAAACCTAAAAAATAGCGAGTAATAAAATCATCTGAATGTATTAAGTCCATTTACTTCTCTATTTTTCTCTCGAACTTAAGTCGCGTCGTCAGTAAAACTACAATAACTTTTGATAGAGTGAACCGATTTTAATGAAACTAAGACTGAATGTTACTAGACGTTTTATCGTTGACAAGAATGCGTGTTCAAACAAACAGACAGACAGACAGACATTTCTAAATATGATTGAAATATATTTTATTATTTATTCCAAGACACCTGCAATATTTTTGATTCACAAAAATCTAAAAAGTACAGACACGTTAGATTTACATTCTTATTATATGTATAGATGTGCAAATATGTTATTGAGTATACGTGTATACATGTGTTCAGTATAAAATGGGCGAATATGTTGTACGGAGGAGCAACAGAACAACTTAATTTTTTGTTAACAATCAACCCCGGTCCCAATAGAATTTATATACCCCGAGCGAGCTATATATCAAAATCGATTTTTAAGAAGTATTCTCGAATAACAATAAAACAAGTTCTAAGCTTAAAAAAAATTAATGGACATTCTCGCGTTTCCAAAGAACGAACTCTTTTATTTACTACTATCGGGCCCGGCAGACGTTGTCCCGCTCTGTTTATGAAAAAATCCTTGAGAAACTATATACTAAATTCCTCATCTATCGCTCTATCCACCGGTGAAAATTGCATGAAAATCCGTTTGGTAGTTTTTGAGTTTATCGCGAACAGACAGACAGACAGACGCGGTAGGGGACTTTGTTTTATACTATGTAATGATACATAACAGAATTTACATTTGAAATAATAAAGAATTCCCTTCTGTGCGTCTACGAGATGTAAATATGATCTGGACTAAGTGATAACGTCTATTTTACTTTGATATCATTATGAATTTTTTATTAATAGAATAAAAAAAAAGATTTCCTTGTTGTGATATTAATGTGATACCATGTTTTAACATGAATAAGTTAGTACCCGTTATTTCTTTGGCGTTAAAATTTTTTTGTTTTCATAGGAATTGGATGAGATATATCTTGAGTTTGGGTCTTATTATGATGTCTTACTAAAGACGCCAATGTAGATGCCGAAGTTCCTCACAGGATAAACGTTGCGTGCCAAAAGTGGCGAACGCTTACAGGGGTTATATGTGATCCTCGTATACCCATAAAAACAAAGGGAAATGTTTACAAGACAGTAATCGGGCCAGCGCTACTATATGCAATAGAATGCTGGACAGTTAAAAAGGCCTACGAACAAAAAGTACATGCCAATAAGATGGAGATGCTGAGATGGGCGGAAAAAAAGTCACTCGATAAAATACCTAATACATATATACATGGGAGCTTAAAAGACACACCAGTCGTTGACAAAATTACCGAAAACCGCCTCAGATGGTATGAGCATGTAAAAAGACGTAAGGAGTATCATGTGGTCCAACTAGCTTTGAACCTACGCGAACGGAAAAGACGTAGAGGCCTTCTACTTTCGACGTGGTGGTCAACTATCGCGAAAGACCTCAAGAAACCTTTCTTGTAGGTGGTAGAGCCACGTTGACGCTATTATTGGTTTCAGCGTGAATGGGTCGGCTCGCGCGGGGTACTACCACTCGACCCACAAAAACATCCACGTGAAGTTACAGTGCTTGCATGGTTGCATTTCGTTCGGTCAGTGAGAGCGCCGGAATTCCACCTCCTCTCTCCCCTTCCAAACACAGGCTTGCAACGCACTTGCGACTCCCCTGGTGTTGCTAGTGTCTATGGACGGCGGTGATCACTTATCATCAGGTTTTTTTTTAGGGGGCAAACGAACATGTGCGTCACCTGATGTTAAGTGATCACCATCGTCCATAGACACTTGCAACACCAGGGGAGTCACAAGTGCGTTGCTAGCCTGTATTTGGGGGAAGGAGAGGGGAGGTGGACCTCCGGCGCTCTCACTGACTGAACGAAACGCAACAATGCAAGCATTGTTACTTCACGTCGGTTTTCTGTGAGATGGTGGTACTACCCCGGACGAGCCGACCCATTCATGCTGAAACCAGTAATAGCTCCAGCGTGGCTCTACCACCTACAATGACCGCCTGTTCGTTTGCCTCCTATGATATATTAAAAAAAAAAAGAAAGCCTAGTTGCAAGAATCGACAACCCATGACAGATTGGCTTGGCACAAAAATGTGAGGAGATCCGATCCCAAATAATAGGAAAAGGGATGGACAAAGAAGAGGTATTTTTGTTTTTGTGTATAATCTACATACTTTTTTATTATTTTTGGACTGTTTAAAAGGTAGGATAACCTTATGAATTTAAAATAATTTTAAGTAGGTCATATATGATATAAAAAACGAAGAATGTTATGGTATGAATGAATTTGTGTTTGTATTAATAATAGGTCTTTACCTATGAAATTGCCGTTCTGCAGTACTGGTCATTTCAAATCAAAATAATTTTTGTTTGGCTAAGAATTCTAATTTCAAATTAATTTTATTTTAAAAACATGGAATTCTTTTTCCAAAAGTAGTCATTTATTTATTGATCAGTGTTACATTTTCATCGCATTTCAATCTTTTTTGTCATCATGGATACGTTAAACAACCCATTCATCGAGAATAGGTTAATATTAATATTAATATAAGGTTTCGAGTAATTATGGAATATGAGTACCGTCGTGGCAGCAACGCGGCACAAGCGGCACGCAACATCAACGACGTTTACGGAGCTAACACTATAAACCAACGCACCACCTGTTATTGGTTTGATCGCTTCCGTTCTGGGGATTTCGACCTGAAAAATGAACCTCGCGGTCGTCCGAAGACTTTGGTCGACAATGACGAATTAAAGGCGATTGTGGAAGCTGATGATACACAATCTACGGCTGAATTAGCAGCAGCTTTCGACGTTAGCGTCAAAACAATATTGGTCCATTTGCGTCAAATTGGCAAGGTAAAAAAGCTTGACAAATGGGTGCCCCACGAACTCAATGATCGCCAGCGCGAAGTACGCGTCGAGACGTGCCAACAACTGCTGCTGCGTGCCAACGTGCTCAACAGACACACAAATGAAGGAATTTTGTACCGTATCGTTACCTGCGATGAAAAATGGATTCTGTTTGATAACCGCAAGCGCTCAGCAAGTTGGTTGGATCCTGGTTACCCCTAGAAAAGTGATGGTCACTGTTTGGTGGTCTAGCACCGGTGTGATTCATCACAGCTTCTTACCAAACGGGGTGAGCATTACTACAGATGTGTACTGTGAAGAACTGAACACAATGATGGAGAAGCTGGCACATCTCCAACCAGCATTGGTCAATCTCACGTCTCCGCTGCTCCTGCACGACAACGCGCGACCTCATACTGCACAGCAGACGGTCTCCAAGTTGCACGAACTGGGGTTGGAAGTTCTCCGTCATCCGCCCTACTCACCAGACCTTGCGCCTACAGACTACTACTTTTTCCAGAATTTGGATAACTCCATGGCGGGAAAAAAATTCAATACCCGAGAGGCAGTACAAAATGCCTTTGAAGAATTTGTTGCCTCTCGTCCAGCTGATTTCTTTAAGAAGGGCATCAATAAACTGCCACTGCGTTGGCAAAGATGCATTGATTGCATGGGTGATTACTTCGATTAATACAAATAAAAAATACATGAAAAAAATTCATTTAATTTTTTTCATACAAAACGGCAATTTCATAGGTAAAGACCTAATATCTATATGAGTGGAGTAGCAAGACAAAAGCTGCTTAATCATTTAACATTTTTCCTCTCGGTAGCTGGATATTTTTTGTGGGAGTTATTGTAGAAAAGGGTCGGAAATGTGTTACAGGAATGAGTGAAAGCGCGCGCTATTTGATTTGACCAATGAGTGCGCGCGGTGGTGGAGATATAGCTGTGAGATGTTGTCAACCCATTTTCCGTGATGTTGGTACCACGTATTGTCGTATTGTCGGCCAACATAGTGTATGTGTGTGCGACGAGAAAGAGAAAGGGAAATCGAGAAGGAGAATGCATCAGCTGTGCCCTTATCTACAGTTACATAGTATTGTGTTTAAAATCTGAGCTTATTTTTATATGTTTAAACTATATTCATTTAAATTATCTTTACTCCTAATTGCCTAACAAAATTTATCATTAAAAAATGCGAGTAAGCGACTATGGATTCACCGTGCGGGTGCCGAGTCCATCGCGTAGCAGCGAGAGAAACTCCGAGTAGTTCCCGAGACTTGTAACACGGGCGTAGGTTTAAGGGGCTCCAATCCAATATACATTAACACTCACCTTAACTACTCGTGTTTCTCTTCCTGCCTATCGAAATCTGGTATGAACCTGCTAATGCAGCTTTAGAGGCTCGTTCTAATATAGAAGTTGCTGGAGTTCTGGAAAGACCGAGGTCTTTCAGCAGGTTATAGAGAGATTTTGCTGGTATACCTCTCGTTCCCACTTCTATGGCATATGGATTAACTATGTAACTGTTTTTAGTCAACTCGTTTACAAAGTCGTAATACCTGTCCAGCTTCATTTAGTCGGCTTTAGGAATATTAGTTTCCCACGGAACAGTAAGCTAGACAAGTACGACGCGCTTTGTATGTCTAGAAAAAATAAATATGTCCGGTCTGGATGACGAAACGCACACATTTTCTAAGATTTTATAGTGCTTTTCATACGTGTTCATTAAATTGACTTCACGTATATTTCATCTCAATCTCATAGTACGATAACATGTCAGATGTTACACGTCATATATGGGCACAGTAAGGCTTGCTCGTTTTTTTTACTTTTTCAGTATAACGTGTTTTATTTCTTACTCTTAACAGTGACAAAAAAATAATTTCACATGTACACAATTATATTAAAATTGCTAAAATATCCACGTCTACTCACGTTCGTTCTTGGGCGCAGGTGGTTTTCTAGTCGCCCAGTTTGTCCGAATCGACCTCGACCCAAGCCATTGCCCGTTCATAGAAGTGATTGCAGACTCCGCCTCCTGGAAAATAAATATGAAAATAGAATGAATGAAGCTCAGTTTAAGGACTACTTGCTTTTTTAAACTGTACAAATATTTGTGGAAGGTTTATCGTCTTTGACAATCTCTTTCGCTGCTGTTATCACCCACCTCCGGTGCCGCTACGTCATATTCCAGAAGCGAGACTACAACACGACCGGAATATTGACATCAGCGCCATCATATTAGAGATACACATTGACACTAGCGCCACTATTTAATGATATATAAATAAGAATTATTATTATTATTAGATAGACTACAATAAAACATAAATAAGAATTGATATTATTTTATAGAATTGAATTATTACTTAAATAACATTAGTTAGATCGTTATTATATTTGTGTTAGTTCAATTATTTTGCAGAATTATGTGTAAATAGTAATTGGTTTGACTTACATAGATCGGCCTATAAAAGGCAAGATCTCGGTGATATCTACTCATTATCATGTACAAAGTATTGTAAGGCGAAGCTCTGCCAAAATAAATAGTGACAGTACCTACGAAGTGTTTATTGGCATCCCTGACCGCATCGACTCTATATATTTTCTAACACTGCTTTGAATACAACCGTAACTTCGAACTTGAACATAACATAGTCAAGAATTTAATACATAACAAAGGTAAAATATCATTATAGGGATATAAAATTGCCATTTATTTATCCTTGTCTCGTTGTTTCATATAATATAATATTTGTTACCTAAATTTGTTTTCTGAGTGGGATTTATGAGTGAGTTTCGTGGTGATGAAATATCAAGAACTACTTCAACTAAAACTAAATTGCATGTATCAGCTTTTTACACTTTATTATAATACTTCAATCTCATTTGGTACTAAATGTCGATGTAGTTTAAGATAGTAAACACGCTAAATCTAGAGGGGCACTGGCTCTCAAGTGCATAAGCCGTAACAAAGCGATAACTACTTGACGACAGGTTTTCAACTTGAGGGCAGTAGCTAGCCAGGCATACTTAGAAAACAAATCAAACTTTTGTGCCGAATAACCCAACTGTCGATTATAACCGAATACAAAGTAATATCGACGTTCACACTTCTCAATAAAGACCAATCTCGTGGCTAATTTGTTTATTTTTTCAAAAAGGGGTCAACCTTCTGTATCCAATATGTGAACGATGGTGACGTCTGGAAGTGACGCTTCTCTCTATACAACTACCAAAAACGAATGTAACTGTATATGTCTATTATGTTGTAATAATTCAAAAGTATGTATTATGAAAAGATAAACCAGATCGAGTTTCTTGCCGGTTCTTCTCGATGATTGGGTTGTTTTCCGAACCGGTGGTAGTTTTGACGTTCATAAGTGCCATCTCAGGGCTTAAATTGAATAAAGTGTATTTTGATCCATTACTTACTCTTTGTCTTCATTATTTTTATAATGAAACCAAACTTTTGTGCCGAATAACCCAACAGTCGATTATAACAGAATACAAAGTAAACGCGACGTTCAACCTTCACAATAAAGACCAATCTCGTGGCTCGTATGTTTATTTTTTCAACATTAAAGGAGTCGACCTTCTGTACCTATCTTTATTCTTTGTCTTATATTATTTTTATAACAGAAAGTTAAATAATATTGCCTTTGCAATGCATATTGATTTCTTATTCTTTGAACATGTGTGCATTGTCCCAGTGCGTGATCACATTTCCCAGAGTTAATGAGACCTCAATTATGCCTTTATTATAATCAATAAATCGAATATTAAACATTTTTCATGTTCTAGCCTTTCATGTTTATAGCGATGACAGCTTAGTTAATACTTAGTGTGTTCGGACACGAGACCTCTTACCTTCGGACCTACTGCATAGGCCTCTTCTCGAAGGAAGGTTTGGACGTAATCACCTTGCCTGTCAAACTCTGAGAAATCCACAGTTCTACGTTTTTCCCACATATAGTAGTAGGATAAGAATATTACTCAGGTTCAGGTTACCTCACGATGTTTTCCTTGACCATTAGCTGATAATGTTACCAATTTAAATTAGTAACTGCACTCGAATTCCGAAAAATTCGTTGGTACATGTCGGGGTTCGAACCTGCGGAAATCGGAATGATATTCCACCGGTCAAACCACTAGACCATCACGACCTCTTTACGACTAATTAGTGATAGTCATGTTTAATAATCATTACATAGTATAAAACAAAGTCCCCTACCGCGTCTGTCTGTCTGTCTGTTCGCGATAAACTCAAAAACTAGCGAACGGATTTTCATGCGGTTTTCACCGGTGGATAGAGTGATCGATGAGGAACGTTTTAGTATATAATTTGTCAAGGATTTTTTCATAATCAGGGCGGGACAACGTCTGCCGGGCCCGCTAGTAATATCATAAATCTAGCTCATTCTATTCAAATTGCATTACATTTTATGGTTATTCAGTAATAAATAACCGAAATTTGTAAAAGTTGCGTAAAGAAGAAAAAAAAATTAGTGCGTGTAACCGTCACACGCGATTGTAGTAAAACTTTTTAAATATTTTTAATTTTGTCAATAAATAAATCAATCTAAAATTTTTGAAAAAAAAAAATTAATAATAATAAAATCGTACAGTACAATTAATTATGTATATTTATATGGGCACGTGATCGTGCTACCATCTGGTTTCAATGTAAGTAACAAATTCAATTAAAGCTTCATTAACTGTAGTGCCATCTATCAGCTAATTCGGAACTTAGCTAACACAGGAAATATTATTAGCAACTCTTTGTTGTAAAGTAAATAAAATATAGAAAAGTACGAACAGATTAGGTACTGTGGGGTATCGTGTCCTAATTAAGACATTGTGAAATTGTAAGTCAGTGACGCTCGCGCAGCGGCTCGGATCGGTCGCTCGCGCCAATAAACGCATGCATATGCATATGGTTGTGCATATGGTAGCAGTAGCGACAGTTGTTCAACACAGAAACCAAGTGGAGGAGGTTCAACATAAAATTAATATGTATGGATACATTATATTAACATTTACAATTCTACTTGCTATTATTTTGGCCATGGCGTTAAGATATTTTTGTCACAACAAAATCAGAGTGTTAGATTTCTTGGGGAGATGTGTTGTGGAAAGGAAACACAACCATATGCGTGCATGCGTTTATTGGCGCGAGCGACCGATCCGAGCCGCTGCGCGAGCGTCACTGACTTACAATTTCACAATGTCTTAATTAGGACACGATACCCCACAGTACTATAATAAGTAACGAATTTAATTAATTATGATTTAATAGAAGTTTTAGTTATGTTTAATTATTATCTAACCGGATGGTACAGAAACGTGCCGCCATATTGCCGTAACGGACTTCCGTTGCATTGTCGTCCAGTTACCTACCAGTCGCGCGTAAAGAAGTTTTACTTCAAAACCGTTATAGTGCCACTCTTTTGATTTGTCATGTTTGAAATACGGCTATATCCAGTGGCTGAGAATTGTAGAGGCGACTGCAACATATTTTGTAATACAGTGTAAACTTTACTCTATAGAACGACACTTAAGGGACTGTGCATTTTTTAGTATTATAGACTGTTGCCGTTAAGTGGAGTGAAAACAAAATTAATATTATTTTATTGTTCCAATATTTATTTAATGATATAGTATAGATTTTACAGATGTAAAAACAACTTAATAACAACTCTTATTGCATACTAGCCGTGCCCTCGACGTCAGCGCGTAATGTAAAAAAATAATAAAAAATATAAAAAAAAAATCCAAAAAAAATAAACCCTCTTCGATGGGAAAAACTAATAAGGCACTAAAAAGCGAAAAATAACTAAATTATTAAATTAACCAAATTAAATAAAAAATATTGATATTTGTGCTACCTAATAATATATTTCAAGTCAATGCCAACCTAAATTCATATCATCTATAGTTTTGGTCCACTCTCGTATCCCACATATTTTATTACCTGCAACAAATTTGAAATGTAGGTTGGCATCGACTTCAAATATATTATTAGGTAGCGCAAATATCAATATTTTTTATTTAATTTGGTTAATTTAATAATTCAGTTATTTTTCGCTTTTTAGTGCCTTATTAGTGTTACACATCGAAGGCGGTTTATTTTTTTTGTAATTTTTTTTTATTTTTCCATTTTTAGAGTGTATTTAGTAGTTAGAGTGTAATCTGTATCTGTATCTGCTTTCTAATGGGTATAATAAATCGGTTCCAATTTCACGAAAATACGTAGAGACGAAGTGGGTGAAAATCAAATAAACGATTTTTCACCCCCTTAAGGGTTGAATATTTTCTTCAAATTTATATGGGACCACCTCTGAATATAAACAATTCAAATTAAAAAAGAATCATTAAATTCGGTTCATGATTGACGGAGATATCGATTAACATACATAAAAATACCTCCTCCTTTTTCGAAGTCGGTTAAAAATCATCTGATTGTATTAAGTCCATTTACTTATCTCTCGTAGTTAAGTCGCGTCGTCATTAAAATTTCAGTAACTTTTGATAGAGCGAACCGATTTTAATGAAACCAAGACTTAATGTTACTCGAAGATATACTCTATAAATTTTTTGGTAATATTTTATCGTAAACGCTTTACTTTAGCAGTGATGCGTGTTCATACATACAGACAGACAGACATTTCTAAAAATGTTTGAAATGTATTGTATTACTTATTCCAAGACACATGCAGCAATTATTTTTTTCACAAAAATCTAAAAACTACAGACACGTTTGGTTTACATTCTTATTATATGTATAGTAGAGGATAGTTTATTTTCCTCTGGCGTTTTTTACTGCTCTAGTAGTTTAATTATTTTTTTTTTGTACTTTACTCATATTTTAATATTGTAGGATCAACTTGATTATATAAAAAGTATTTTTCTAATAACTTTGCTGCTTCGAGTGTTTGTTCGATGCTTGGTGGAGGCTCAGGATAATCTATTTCATCTTTTTCATCCACTTGTTGCTGTTCAGTTTTTCTCACGGAATCCAGAATCTCCCCATCAGTAAATGATACCATTGTAGCCAGGCTATCGTCAACGTCTAAGTAGATTTTTGTAAATTTTGGACATGTCAAACTGTTTAACCCACGAGATAATGGAAGGTCATCTTCACTTTCAAACTGTAGTTGTTCTTCTACTTTGTGACCCTTTTTGATGCAGTTCCTACTTTCAGGGAGGCCCCTTAGTTGCCAAGCCTAACATCAGGATCCTGGGTGTCGATATATCAAGCGACGTTCAGTTTGGTGGTCATTTGGAAGGCGGAGTAAAACTGGCCTCAAAAAAATTAGGTGTTCTTAACAGAGCAGGACGGTATTTGACACCGGGTCACCGCCTTCAGTTTTATGGGGCGCAAATCCGTCCACACATGGAATATTGTACCCACCACTGGGCCGGAGCACCTCAATGTCACTTCCTCTTCACCGAATCCAATGTTAGGCGGCTCGAATCATCGGCAACCAGGTGCTCTCCTCTCTCCTTAAGGTTAGACACTCTGGCGCTTCGTAGGGACGTTGTGTCGCATTGCGTCCTCTACAAGATCTACCACGGAGAATGTTTTGAAGAGCTGTTCGGGCTGATACCTGCTGCTGAGTTCCATTACAGAACGACTCATCACACACTGAAACTCCATCAGTGTCATCTCGATGGTTAGAAGTCGTGCACTGTGCGATTCTCACGTTCGTTTTTTCCGCCTACGATAGTTCTCTGAAATGTACTCCCAGCGACAGCGTTTCCGCGCCATTACAATCTGCCATTTTTCAAGAAACGAGCCTACTCCTTTCTCAAAGGCCGGCAACACATCTGTCATTCTTCTAGTGTTGCAGGTGTCCATGAACGGCGGTGACCACTTACCATCAGGTGACCCGTATAATCGTTTGACGCCAATGGTATAAAAAAGAATACTTAAACACTCGTTGAACTCATGAACTTATATGAAAAACAAAAGAGAGAATTTCTTAGAAAGTTCGTCAATAGAGGTAAACACGTGCTAGATAATAAAGCAACAAAACAAAGTCACAGTATAGAAAATACAGTAAACCAATCGAAATTAAGTAATCTCGCCATTTTAAGGAGTGTCGTTATATAGACTTTACACTGTATAATCATTTTAATGATAGGCCGATGCCAAACGTACAGTACACTTGAATATGTTGCGGGGAGACGTTTTTTTTATACTCAACTGCACTTCCCATACAATGATTATAACGTTAGTTTCATATCAAAAACGATTATTTAACAAGTGAACTTCAGAAACTTCAAAAAGACAAATGTTACTTACCGATTTCTTCATAAATGACACGAAGCCATATCCTTTGGATTTTAAGGTTTGAGGATCTCTGACCACGCGGCAGTCTCTGCAAAAAAAATATCTTTGTATTGAATGTGTCGGTGCCTACCCACATTAAATACGTCACTCGGTCATGCCTCTCTCCCTACTACTCGGCTTGCTTCGGTATAAATGGAGCGGAGCAACCGCCGTTACGTCGCCCAAATAAAAATCGGCTGAGTGCCTTAAGCGCTCGCCTTAGTAGTCCGGTGAAGCTGTTAAGACCTTGCTAGGTCAATAGCGTAGTCAGTACGAAAAAAAAAAAAAAAAAAAAAAAAAGCCGTTACGTCAGTCCTGGCTCTGGCGTCGCGCGGTACACGCGTACTGTGCGAGTCGCTTATATGCTATGCGAGACTCTGGATAATTAATTTGTGCAAACGAATTAGTTATTATTTGTAACTAATTAATTGGTTACCTATTGTTCCAAATAGTCTGAATTAATTATTATTATTTTATGTTGAGATACGACGATAATGTTATAATGGGGTGGTTTAGTGAGTTACAAACAAGCAATATAAAGTTGGGTTGGGGATTCTTTGGACGATCATTGTGGGGTGACGTTGTGGAGAAGGAACGTATGATTTGGTTCTAATTAGTACTGTCATTTTTGTGATGGATCCTGGCGAGAGCTCTGCCGAAAAATACGCTGTAACATTAAATGTATCGTTTTTTTTTGTATTTGAAAAATTACAATAATCCTCATATAATTTACTATGATTTTCCCGCGACTCCGCCCACATTTTCTATGCAGTAATTATTGTCGTATGATTTATTTTATACCCATAGACGTTGTCCCGCACTGATACTAAAAAACACCTTGACAAATTATATTCCTAAACATTGCTCATGAATCACTTTATTATCTGGTAAAAACCGCATGAAAATCCGCTCAGTAATTTTTGAGTTTATTTCGAACAGACAGATAGACGCGGTAGTGGATTTTCTTTCATAAATTTGTAGTGGATTTTTAAATCTGGTTCAATAAATATATAATACTAACGTAATCACCACCCAGACCTTCCATTCCGCTATGTCATCAGAAAAAGCAATTAGGACCCCCCACTAATGTTTACATAATATACTAGTGGGCCCGGCTGACGTTGTCCCGCCCTGATTACCCCCCCGCAACCCCCCTTGTGGGTGGAATTTCGTAAAATCTGTTCTTAGCTGACCTCTACTCGGCGAAAGGAATACACCTACCATATTTCAAGTCGCTACGCCTTATGGTTCCAGAGATATCGTGATGAGTCAATATATAGGTGGGAATCTCTTATATATATATATATATATATATATATATATATATATATATATAAGAAGATAGATAGATAAATGGTCCGTATGGAAACTGTAAAAATGAAACGCTCGAAGTAGGTACTGAATTGTTAAATACACTTGTCGAGATAAAAAAAATATGTCAGACTGTAGTCGATGAGATGAAAGTGAGCGTAAATTGGCCTCGGTCCAACCGAGATCTTACATATATTGCCAGACACTATTCTATGAGACAAAAGATGCTTTGACATACTTCTGAGACGTATTACAGTTTTTTTTCTTATTCGTAATACCTTTTAAGATTATTTATCCAAAATATATAATGAGTTACAAGTGTATACGTTTGACCGTAGTTTAGGTGTGAACGTGCTAAAACCGTAGGTGGGACTGAGTTAAATGCTGCTTCTAGAACACTTTAATACGTGCTCAGATAGAAATAGTCGTCTTGTTAACTAAGTTAGTAGTAAATATTACAGTAGCTGTGAAGAGAGTGGTAGAGCAACGCTGAAGCTATTACTGGTTTCAGCATGAATGGGTCGGCTCGCTCGGGGTAGTACCACCCTCTCACAGAAAACCGGTGTGAAGTAACAGTGCTTGCATTATTGTGTTTCCTTCGGTCAGTGAGAGCGCCGGAGCTACCCTCCCTTCCCAACCCCTCTCCTCGTCCCCTCCCTCAAACACAGGCTGGCGACGTATTAGCGACTCCCCTGATGTTGTTAGTGTCTATGGACAGTGGTGATCACTTAACATCAGGCAACCCGCCTGTTCGTTTTCCTCCTATGATATATAAAAAGGAATTATTATAATGTATATGGGTGTCGCGATCCAGTCAAGTAAAATACCTACCATACGACTTGGTTACTAGATATATATATCAGCTAATCACAGAACGTGGTAAGCCTCAGCATGCTATTATGTTGCAACACTCTGTATATGGAGGTTACATATAGTGGATATCATATCAGCCTGTAGGGGACAAGCTGCAGAACCATAGGCCTCTTCCCGAAGGAAGGTATGGACATAATCACCACGCAGCAAGACTTATTGGCGATTTTATACTCCGAGAAATCCACAGTTCTAAATTTTCACACATATTGCTGTACCACAACAGCATTTCTCAGTTTCAGGTTTCCCCACGACGATTAAATTAGTAAATGTAAGTGAATTCCACAAAAAAATCGTTGGTACATACCGGGGTTCGAACCTGAGGACATGTAATTGATATTCCACCAGTCAAACCACTCGTCTACCATAATCTATACTAATATTATAAAGAAGTAAAGTTTATGAGATCGTAGGGGGTAATATCTGGATCTATTGGTCCGATTTAAAAAATTCTTTCCGTCTTAGGTAGCTCATTTATTGGGGAAGGCTATAGGCACTCAAGTGTCCCGTCTGGGAACAGTCACGCCGCGAACTCGTCGCGGCTGTTGGCCCGGATCTCTCGCTCTCGGCTGTCATCCGTAAGATGGTCGAGAGCGAGAGTGGGTGGAGCTCCGTCGCCTCATATTGCGAGGCGGTTATGCTCGCAAAGGAGGCGGCGGAGAGGAAGAGGGAGAATACCAGCCAGCTCCCCTTCCGCGGTCGACGATCACGGCGGCGCATAGTCAACGATGACCTGAGGCCGTCGTAAAAATGGCCTGCGGGCGGCAGACGCGGGTACGTCCGTCGCTCTGGCAAAACTTCTGCATAGGCCTGTGTGGTTGAGGCACATTGTGCCGATGCGCCTCCCACGATAGTCGGGGAGGGCAACTCTCGCCCTCCCCTGAGGGGTCTACGATTCTGACCCCTCGATCGCAACGAGGCCCCTGATGAGGGGCCGACACCTGCTGGGGAGTAGATGTATTCCTGCTCCCCGGCCAGGTGATTGAAGGCACCATGGGGTTTTAGTCCGTGCAAGTCGGACATACCGCACCCTCAGCTGCCCAGCTACGGTGGGAATCTGTAGGGATTTCCCCATGTTAAAAAAGGCTATAGGCTATATATTATCACGCTAAGACCAATAAGAACGGAGCACCAATGAAGAATGTTTCAAAATTGGGTTTTTTTCCTTTTGAGAGCTTCCGGTACGTGTTAGCGTGTTAGTGGCCCAAAGTAAATATTCTACGCGGATGAAGTCGCGGGTACAAGCTAGTTTATAATAAAGTAAATAAAATGAATTTGATCAGAAATTATAAAGTATGATAGATAATGAATTCATTTAACTCACGATATCTCTCCAAATGGAGCGAAGGCATCCCTCAGGCTCTGCGTCTCTATCTCAGGACTAAGATCACCCACGAAGATGTGGTAGTGTTCTGAAACAAAGATAAATAATTAAGATACCTCTAAAAGTCACTTTCCATCTTCAGCAAAGACATTTACAGCAACAGAGGTATACATTTTACACAAAACTTTTGGTTCGGCGCAAACATTATTAGTTTAAGTGATTGACTGGTTATTGAGCGGTAATTGTTTCTACGCTGTCAAGAGATGTAGTATTTTACTGTTTGCTTGCTTTAGCGAGAGGTCTCTATTCCTTTTGTGATGCGAATTCTGTGAAATACTTGGACGCAATCCGTGTGTAGATACTTAATACTGTAGCACGGTACTTGAATTGCGGATAGACGACCCGCTTCACCACTGCTACAAGAATTGATGTCTTCGGCCTTTCGCGAGGACTTTATTGTTCCGCTAATTATTTTTTATAAGCGTTTTGCACCTCGGCTCTCCCTACCGATTGTTCAAATTGGTGATTATTTACATGCCTCAGGCTTACTTCGCCAACCCTATTAAAAGACCAGTTGTCAATTGTCAACTGTTTGCTTCTAATCTTATTATATATTACTAGAAGTGACCGCGACTCCGTCCGCGTGGAACCTAATCTAAAAAAACAGTGACTAATAAAATCACCTGAATGTATTAAGTCCATTTACTTATCTACTTTCCTCTCGTACTTAAGTCGCGTCGTCATTAAACTTATAATAACTTTTGATAGAGTGCACCGACTTTATTGTAACCAAGGTTAAATATTACTCGATGATATGCTTTATAATTTCTTTGCTGAGGTTTTATTGTGAACACAGTACTTTAGCAGTGACGGGTGTTCTGACAAACAGACAGACAGGCATTTCTAAAAATGTTTGAATTTTTTTTTTTTTACAATAATCTAAAATGTACAGACACGTTACATTTACATTCTTATTATATGTATAGACACAGATTTATTTAAACTAAAAAAAGGGACACGTCTGTCGTCTTACGTTTTCACGCAAAAACTACTGGATAGATTGTGATATTTTTTGTTGTTTTACTTCGTAGAAATATCACGCTACCCTAATTTAAAGCTATTAAAGTTTTATAGCAAGCTACGATTTGTTTAACAATTCGCATTTCTTGCTGTGAAGAATTGGACCAAGCGTTGTAGTGTTTATGTTGTTCCTTTGTACATACACTGTTGTTACACTATCATAACAGCCAAGTTGCAACAAAATTCAAAGCTTACTTATAACCATCGCGACACATCGGCCACCTGCAGCATGAGGCGACATGAGGCGACAAGTACGAGGAATTGGGCTTTCGTCACCACGGTGGGTTCGTGAGACACACCTCGTACACTGCATAACATTTGAAGCCACTATTCGTTCAGACTTCGAGCGGTAATCACATCTCTTAGATTTAGTTACGGTGCTATTAGTTCATACCTCGAATAATAGAACCTTTTAGTTCTGAAACGAATATAAGTAAAAATGTATTCTTTTGATATGAATGCTTTTTTATCAAAACCGCATTTTTTTTTCAATCACACAGAGCCGCCCCTCGTAATTCTATGTCTTTAAAGTAATAAACAATCCAAGCGATGTTGCAGGAATCAGCTATATATAAAATAAATGCAAAAGAAGTAAAAATTCAGTATTTTCTATATGTCTGTGACAATAAACCACGAGTCAGCATAATTGCTGAACGAGGTAAGTCCTTCATTGCTGATTCTTACTCGATACGCAGAGAAATATGTGTGTGCAAGCGTAATGTACATATGTGTGGTGTAGTGTTCTATATAGCACATGTATCGCGAAATTATACTCACGAATACGTACATCCACTAATCAAAAATATCTACACATTTTTTTTACAAAAAATCCTAAATAATATTGCACCCTAAAATTAATGAATTATGGTCGAATTTCTATCACTGGGCGACCTCTAGGCCATTTAAATAACCACATACGATCTTATTACAAAAATGAACACGCGTTTAACATGACGTTTACTAAACAATGTCTAAAATTAAAATCTTTTTGAACACAGGTTTTAAGTACTCGTTTACCAAAAAAGGGTGTCCAAGAAGTTTCTAACGAAATAGTTCAAGTTTTTATGCAACTCTGAATAGCGTTCATTCAACTCAATCTCATCATTCAAAAGCGTTCCATTACATGCAGATATTTTGCAAACGGTTTGATGTTACGAATAATATTTTTGTTCAGGTCTTCATTACGAAGATTTGTTTATTAAGCTATTGCATAGCTTCTATCGCGGGCCTTGAGCGTGGGGACCGAATCCAGAAATTCCGTAACGAAAAAAACCTAACACACCCACTCCGACCGGCACAGCGGTGATAATTTTTAGTTTTTCCATCTATCGATAAATACCAGAACTTTTAATGACTTTTTGAAATATCACGCTTGTCTCTTTAGTTCAGTAACCCGCCTTTAGGTGGCATTGGTTGTATTGGAAAACTACCGTAATCAGCTGTTTGTGAGAAAGTATATAGGTGTATAGGTATTTATCATCTATGTACAACAGTGAATATCTGTACTCGTATAATTTGTGTACAAAGTGTTTTAAATATGAATAAACAAAGTGCATTTATTAATGAAGAAAGTCACGAAAAAATAGTGAAAGAAAATGAGTTAGTACTCTATATACATTCATTTTATTATTATTATCACAAATGCAGTATTATTTTTTGAAATAAAAAGAAAAAAGTTAATTAATTTTTTTAATTATTATTTTAATACTGCATTAATAAAATAAATAAATAATTATAATTGCATAAGTTGATAAAAAATGCTATGCAATAGCTTTACCGCGGCAGTCTCCGAGTGCCACACGTCTTTTTTTTATTGAAATTGTTTTTTTTTATGTTATAGCATGCAAACGAACAGGTGGGTCACCTGATGTTAAATGATCACCACCGTCCATAGACACTAACAATAACAAGGGAGTCGAAAGTGCCTTGCCAGCCCGTGTTTGGGGGAACGGAAGGAAGGGGGGAGAGGAGAGGGGAGGGGAGGGGAAGTGGGCCTCCGGCGCTCTCACCGACCGAATAAAACGCAACAATGCAAGCACTGGTACTTCACGACGGTTTAATTATTATTATTATGAATGTGACATTTGGTTAAAAGGAAGCGATGTAATTGTTAAAACGAGTACCATATACGTTTTATATATTACGTCAAAGTGCGTGAATTGGAACAACAGTATTGTCTAAGATAAAATATATAGTCAAATGGAGTTTTTCGCCTGATCTTGGAATGTCATGTAGCGGTTTTTATATTTTGTTCATAATCCTGTGTCATTTGGCTCTATATTTTGTAATATTTGAGGTGTTTTGCGTATTTTTGTAATCAAAATATTTCCCTGTAACACAAACGTTTCAGTTCCATCGTGTGACTTCACGACACACTTTTTTTTTGTTAAACAGTGTTCAACGTGTATTTAACTTTTCAGTAAAAAGGCGGATAGTTTTCATGAAACAGGAAAAACATTTTCACAAGAACCTAGTCCCAGGTAATATAAAACCACGAATAAGGTAGGAAGCGACGGTATATAATAATATTATACGACGTGAACAGGTTATAACCGACGAAATTTAATTTGAACGTGAAAGCCTCCATCGTGATTTTCTCCCGAAAAAAAATTCATACCTCAGCTAAAGTAATAAGGTATAAATTTATTTGATAGCAACTAATTTAAGGCGGGCTTACCGCAAATAGGGTCGTATGTGAAATTGAACGACGGCGGGGAGGACTTATTAATTGAAAGTTTTTAAGTTTCTTTTGTACTTTATCGGTGTTATTACAAAAAAGTTAAACACGTATTGAATATTTGCTTTAAAAAAGTTTGAGTACTTACGTATTAAATGCACCGCGCTCGCCGAACGTATGACATCTTGCTCTCTTTTATCTCTGTTTGGTTAGTTTAGGTTAGCCTTGCGAAAAAGGATAACACGGGCTTGCCACGCAGCGGTCGGCGAGCGCGGTGCATCTAATACGTAAGTGCCCAAACTTTTTTAAAGCAAGTATTCAGTAGATATTTAACTTTTTTTCTAGTAACACAGTATAGGTTTTAGTGTATAACCACAATCTTCAATTTTTAACCATTCTTAATAACGATATGCTCAAAAAGCTAAAAAAACAAACTTTTTAACGAGTAATTTAAAAAAATGAATGCGTGTAACCGTCCCACGCGGTTGAAGTACAACTTCATTACATAGTATAAAACAAAGTCTCCTACCGCGTCTGTCTGTCTGTCTGTTCGCGATAAACTCAAAAACTACCGAACGGATTTTCATGCCGTTTTCACCAGTGAATAGGGTGATTCATGAGGAACGTTTTAGTATTTAATTTGTCAAAGATTTTTTCATAATCAGGGCGGGACAACGTCTGCCGGGCCCGCTAGTTTTAAATATTTTTGATTTTGTCAATAAATAGTTTATAAACAAACAATAAAATTTTTTTGAAAAATAATGAATATTAAATTGAATATCAATTAAAAATCATACAATATAATTAATTATGTATTATACGGGCGCTCGACCGTGCTGCCATCTGGTTTCAATGTAAATAAGTAACAAATGAAATCAAAGCTTCATTATCTGTAGTGCCATCTATCCGCTGATTCGGAACTTAAATAACACAGGAAGTATTATTCGCAACTCTTTGTTATAAAGTAAATAAAATATAGAAAAATACGAACAGAGTACTGTGATAAGTAACGAATTAAATTAATTATGATATAATAGAAGTTTTGGTTATGTTTAAATATTATCTAACCGGATGGTACAGAAACGTGACGCCATATTGTCGTAACGCACTTCCGTTGCATTGTCATCCAGTTACCTCCTAGTCGCGTCTAAAGAAGTTTTACTTCAAAAATCTCAAAATTTACCATGGCAGGATGGCTATTTTGAATGGTAGTAAAACATGCCATAAGATCGAAGAATTAAAAAATCGAGGCAGTCATAAGGACTGCCTACAGAAGTGACAACTCAATCCAATAGGATAACTGTGTTCTATTTTGAATTTTTAAATTAATTATAGTGTGAATTGTCTAATTTTCATAATTTGTTATTTGTAATTATTATCATTAGTCTAGTTTTCACATCTATTGGAACTCCGAACAATAGTTATATACATTTTATAATTAACTAGCCTCTGTCCGCGACTTCGTTCGTGTGGAATAGTTACTTTGGGCTAACGCTAAAACGCAGCGGAAGCTTTCAAGAGGAAAAAAGCTCCGATTTTGAAATATTCTTCATTGGTGCTCCGCTCCTATTTGTCTTAGCGTGATGATATATAGCCTATAACTTATAACCTTCCTCGATAAATGAGTTATATAACACTGAAAGAATTTTTCAAATCGGACAAGTACTTCCTGAGATTACACCCTACAACATCACAAACTCACAAACCTTACCTGTTTATAATATTGGTATAGATATATGACAGGCTGTACAATTTCAATACAGAATATCAATATTAGATGCACACAGGCCCCTACACAACGCATCGCTAGTGTGACGAAAGCCGCGCAAGCACTATACGGTCACGCTTGCTAGCATGTAATGACGTGAAATTATAAATTTATCTCGTACCAAAAATACCGCTGAACGCGCATAAAGTATGACCCATGTATTTTACTCATGATCTTTCCTTATTTAATATATTTTGTAATATTGGTGACATCTGAACTAATAATAATAATAGAGCCCATTTATTTCCGACCTTTACAAGCTTTTGAAGATAATTAAGTTTACATGTTAGCAAAAATATTAAAAATTATATAGATTTTATAATAGTTCTTGAACACTATTATTGATGTCCATACCATCGATTGGAACACCTTCTCGGGTAAAGGCATCCTCCAATTTTTTCCACACCTCTTTGTTCTTAGCTTTTTTTATCCATTCTCTTCCTGCTATCACTTTTATGTCCTCTATTCGTCTTTTTCTGGGACACCCTCTTCTCCTTTTTTCTCTTGGTCCTTCCCATATAGTTGTCTTTAATGTCCATCTGTCTGGACTAATATAATTTGGTTATTATGGAAATGTGATGTGGACGCGAAACAATAACACACGGGAAATGAATTGCGAGTTGTCACAAAAACTTTTTAGTAAGGGCCAATAACATCCGGCATCTTGTCGAAACATTAATATCATCACAAGAGACTGTCATTGTATTTATTACCCTATTATTATAGCAGTAATGTATATTAATATTATAAAGAGGTAAAGTTTCTGAGTTTGTGACGTTGCAGGAGGTAATATCTGGATCTACTAAACCGATTTTAAAAATTCTTTTACCAATAGAAACCCACGTTATTTGTGAGTATCACAGGCTATATATTAACCCGAAAAGTGAATTGACTTTTTTGTGAAAATCGGATTTGAAAATTAAGTCGGAGATAAAACGGTGGAACGAAAACGTTTCTTACGAACGCTGCCTTAACGAAGCGAGATATATAATTGAGTTCCAGAGAAAAGTTGTAGAGCTTGATAATGCCTATAAAAATGCCTGACAGTATATGTCTAACTTTTATATTTAGGTCACTAAAAGTAGTTTTTCATAAATGTTTACCGCCCAATGAAGTGGGCACGGGTCACCTACTAATTTATATTACATTAGTAAAATGATATAAGTCTGTCGGTGTGTGCACATCACGCAAAAACGACTAGTTGGATTTTGATCAATTTTAATTATTTCTACTTCTCTTAAACACTCAGTACTTATATCAACTTATTACGTTATATTCATCTATACACGTAAATTATAGAGAGAGAGACGAACTTCTTAGCCTTCCATGGATTCACCGTGCGGATGCCGGGTCCATCGTGTGGCAGAGGGAGAAACTCAGAGCAGTTCCCAGGACTTGCGACCCAGGTGTAGGTTTAAGGAGGCCCCCTTTGAGATGCGCATCAACGCTCACCTTCACTGCTCGAGTTTCCCGCCCTGCCTAGCCAAATTTGGTAGGAACCTGTTAGTGCAGCCTTTGATACTCGTTCTAAAATAGAACTTACTGCAGTTCTCGACAGGCCAAGGTCCTTCAGAAGGTTGTAGAGAGATTTTGCTGGTATACCTCTCGCTCCTACTTCTACCGCGTATAACTTAACCACATAGTCATTTTTACTTAGTTCATATAAAATATATAATAAAGATATAAAAAAAGATGTAAATTTAAGGGTTTGTACTTTCATATTTTTGTGAAAGGAATTATTGTAAGTTACTAAGACTAAGTGATTAAATACATTTCAATCATTTTTAGGAATATCTTTTTGTTTGCTCACGTATCACTGATCAAGTGCAACTTTTACGATAAAACATCAAAAAGAAACTCATATATCATATCCTTGAGTAACACTTAGTCTTTGTTTCGTTAAAATCGGTTAACTCTATCAAAAGATATTGTAATTTGAGTGACCGCGCGAGTTATATACAAGAGAAGAGTAAGTAAGCAAAGGTATTCTAGCCTCATGATTTTTTTTCTAATTTCCTTTAGATGTTTCATGTTCTTTCCTTCATAAATCATATATATTATCAAAATAATAAAAAAACTTAGACGAACACGCGGGTAACAGCTAGTTTTCATTACAGAGGATTGATTGTCAAAGTGGGAAGATGAAATGTGTTATGTATTTAGTACCCATGGCTAACAATAGATGGCTTTGATACACAATACAGGGTAAAACATATGTAGTCGTCCTTGAATTAGTAAATACACTAAATATATTTGATATTTTGTCATCAATGAATGTAACAATGGGTGATATTTGACTCAAGGAGAAATAAATTGAAACATTTATTTAGCAATGAATTTGGCTAAAATAAAATAACCATATTTTTAATTTTTATTTCTTCATATCAATGTAGAATCTTACTACGCGATAATTATACTTTTAAAAATATTACTAATAATCATTCAATTTATTAATTTTGGAAATAAAATTACCACCTCTATACAACATCTCATTCAAATCAGTTGAGATTTTTTTAATATTCATCAATTTTAAAATCGAACAAATTTCACAGAAATCAGTCCAGAACTTTTTGAATTAATTCCAAATATATAAACAGATAACCAGATAAGACAAATCTTGTAATACATGCTCGTCATCTTGTCCGATTCATGCCTTATATATCGCAAACTATGGCAAAAATACATGCACATTTTTTTTTTATTGTAGCTCGGCAAAGTGACTGTACTGTGCCTGATGGTAAGCACAGTACAATCCAAAAACAATGGCGACCACCGAAAGACATACTATCCATCGCCGGTCGTCGCTGTCATGCCGGCCTGAAAGCGACCCAGTCAGGGACAGCCCCCCCCCCCCCCCCCCCGGTTGCTGGATATACACCGGCTGATCCCGGAACGCGATACGCCCATACGTGCCACTATGGCGGGTGTTCCACCTGGTGTACGGTGGTCGCGATCCAGTCGGGTACAACAGCACTATAGTTTTATTGATATAGAAGAATAAAATACATATCTGCTATATATATACAAAACGTAACAGCTTAAATAACCTTTATAAAGTGATAGAAAAAAAGCTATGAATATTTATGAAATTGCAAGTCAACATCTAGTGAAGTTACCTTAACGATATATTTGAGAAGTTGCCCTTAAGGGACATTGCAATTTACTTTTGCAAACAATAAAATTGAGTTGTTTACAACTGAACCGCGAAATTTCCCCAAAGTCAATACTGAGCAAAACTATCAGGCTATTGTTTTATCAAACGAAATACTAACTTCATATATTGTTTTTGCGCGTGGCCGCTTTTTCAGGTAAGCGTATATATTCGTATATGTACTGTATAGTTTCGGTAAAAAGATGCAAAAGACTTTTGAAGCGGAAACTTCTTTAGGCGCGTTGAGCGGTATTTTTTTGGCAGGAGATAAATTAATATTTTCGGTCCTTTTTTCTTCTTTTCTGCAGACTCTTGGTCCGCACCTTTTTTTTTGGTATCGTTTTATATATTTTGTAAGTTAAAAATCGTATCTGTGAGCAACTAATGGGTGTTTTCTGTTTTTCCATTTTATTTCTTTTATTACTATTATTATTTTATTTCCTTATTTTTATGATTTCATTTAACTATTTTATGACGGATTTTTTTTTAAAGACGTTATTGCCTTTATTGCGGTTTCATTTTGGTCCTTTATCGCCATCTTTAGGTTATAATCTACAATATGCCGCGCCGGAGCGTCCATGGCCGGTAGATGAATCTACTAACTGCGTCGTCAGTCACGTCGCTATAGTAGACACGGGTGTCGGTGCATCTGGATATTGCCACTATAGCCAATATATATCATCATTACATAGTACAAAACAAAGTCCCTTACCACGTCTGTCTGTCTGTCTGTTCGCGATAAACTCAAAAACTACTGAACGGATTTTCAAGCGGTTTTCACCAGTAAATAAAATGATTAATGAGGAAGGTTTTCATAGTACAAAACAAAGTCCCTTACCACGTCTGTCTGTCTGTCTGTTCGCGATAAACTCAAAAACTACTGAACGGATTTTCAAGCGGTTTTCACCAGTAAATAAAATGATTAATGAGGAAGGTTTTGGTATATAATTTGTCATTTGATTTTTTTTATAATTAAGGCAGGCCAACGTCTGCCGGGTTCTGCTAGTATTTATATATTTTCGTGTGATGACATGGTAATAAGTGATGTTTTCTATTGATTTTGTAAAGTCCATGATATTTTTGATTAATTAATATACTGTATAAAAATGTATATAATAGACGTGTAAACCAGACTAATGTTAATAGTTTCAATATAAAAATGAAATAATTAATACGATAATTAATTTGAAAATTCAAAAGAGAACATAGTTATTTCATTTTTTTGAGTTTTCACTTCTGTCGGTAGTCCTTATGGCTGCCTCGACATTTTTTTATACCTTATGTATTAGCATTGGACCACACTCTCATTTGATATTACATGATGATGGGGTTTTAATGCTAAACTTATAGCATGCTGTCTCTCAAGTGCAGCTGCCGAAGCACACCAACAGGTGCTTGGTGCTTTACAACTTGACGATGGTAGGTAGCCAGGCGGACTTATAAAAAGCCCTACCACCATGGTTTTATCAGGATGTTCTCCTTCACAGTTTTTTATTTTATATCATAGGAGGCAAACGAACAGGTGGGTCACCTGATTTTAGGTGATCACCACCGTCCATGGACACTTGCAACACCAGGGGAGTCGCAAGTGCGTTGCCAGCCTGTGTTTGGGGGGAAAAGAGGGAAGGGGGAAGGGAGGAGAGGTAGACCTCCGGCGCTCACTGACCGAACGAAAGGCAATGCAAGCTCTGTTACTTCACTTCGGTTTTCTGTGAGAGTGTGGTACTACCCAGGACGAGCCGATCCATTTATGCTGAAACCAGTAATAGCTTCAGCGTGTCTCTACCACCTACAGTTGCAAGGATTTGAACCTACGTCCATCGACACTGTGTCTACATTATCAAGTAAACCATAGTCGCTTCAATAATTGAAGTTAACTTTAGTTTTTATACATGATTTCATTTTCACATTTTCATTTATTCTTGTTTGATTGTTTTTCTTTTTCAAATACTAGTGGGCACGGCAGATGTTGCCCCGCCCTGATTATTAAAAAATCTTTGATAAATACGTTCCTCATGAATCACTCTACCCACTGGTGAAATCCGTATGAAAATCCGTACAGTAGTTTTTGAGTTTGTCGCGAACAGACAGACAGACGCGGCAGGGGACATCATTTTATACTATGTAATGATGACATATAAATGTTGAATGTTACATAATTTAATTTTTCTATATTATTAATAGTGTAAGTTGAATCTATGTGATAAAGTGTTGTAGGTTTTCAGTCTGTTGCAATAAATAACCACAACATTCTGTACACATAATGCGAATGTAAATCTGTCTGTACTTTTTAGAATTTTGTGAAAAGAATCGTTGCAGGTGACTAGGAATAGTAATAAAATATATTTCAATAATTTTTAGAAATGTCTGTCTGTTTGTTTGATCACGCATCACTGCTATAATACTGCGTTCACGATAACACCTCAACAAGAAAATCATAAAGCATGTCCTCTAGTAACATTTAGTATTTATTTCTTTAAAATTAGTCCATTCTATTAAAAGTTATTGCGATTTGAATAACGGCTCGAGATAAGTACGAATAGAATAAAGTAAATGCAATTCAATGTCTTGAAAAATAGGATATTATATAATGTATAAACAATATCTAAGATAAAGTAAACGAAAGATTGTTTTTTGCATTAAGTTTCACGCGGACGAAGTCGCGGGCACGGCTAGTTGTAAATAAATAAAAATAGAAATGATATGCTTCGATGCTAAATCACAACTACTAAATATATTGGCATAAAGTATGGCCATTAGACGTGGAATTTTTAATATTTTTCGTAGATGTTTTCAGATTCGAATAGGTGATAGAGCCACGCTGAAGCTATTACTGGTTTCAGCATGAATGGGTCGGCTCGCCCCCGGTACTACCACCCGACACACAGAAACACCCGCGTGAACTAACATTGCTTGCATTGTTGCGATTCGTTCTGTCAGTGAGAGCGCCGGAGGACCACCTCCCCCACACTTCCCCCTTCTCCTCACTTTCCCAACCCTTCTCCCCCAAACACAGGCTGGCAACGCACTGGTGACTCCCCCGGTGGTGATCTCGTACCATCAGATGACTTTGTTCGATTGCCCCTATAATATTAAAAAAAAACTATTAACACTTCTGTTAGTTTTTAATGCTTAACGAAGCGGGTGGGAATTATCTAGTGTATGCTTAATTCAGCACTTGTCTCTATAAACATATCATAGATTAATTATGGTAATGAGTATCAGAAGACAGCAAGCACTATCATTCGACTAGAAAACTTCTGAATAATTCAAATACAAAATTATCAATTAATATTAATGACAGTACTTACGTGTACGGAGACGTTTAATTTCAATTAATGAGTTCCATTA
Source organism: Antheraea yamamai (assembly GCA_036509395.1). NCBI lineage: Eukaryota > Metazoa > Arthropoda > Insecta > Lepidoptera > Saturniidae > Antheraea > Antheraea yamamai. The sequence continues at coordinate 8,088,753 of AP028452.1, read as the reverse complement.
ATTTGATAATAAGAACTATCTTAGTTTACATACGTAACGTTCAGATTTGGTCTAACAATCCCTTCGTACCTCATAGAACGCGTTTACAGCGATGTTTACTTTGTCGACGAAATTATTTGCATGTCAAATTAAGTTTACCTCATTTCGTTCGTAAAATATGCATCCAGGTCAACCCCACCACGTAACCGGTGTGATGATACATAATGCATTCATTTATTTGCATATCCAAGGCTTAGACTGTTCAGTAATTATTGCGAGTCGCAAGTCTCGGGGGCTTAGAGTCGTTCTGGGAGTCTTTTTCGGGTATTGTGTTGTGTAGTGTTGTTTTTTGGCTTGCAATATAGTTGGAATATTTTCTGAGTGATTTATAATTCATGTGTCAAGTAAGTTTTGCAGAAATGTTTAGTGTAGCTTCTCAACACACGCTGTATTGGCTCTAGTCCTCTTGTTTTGGAACTGACTGAGATTTATCGGCTTGCCGTGCTTTCACAACTTCATCGAAATTTTTTAGCGAGCGGTCTAGATACTCAGTCGTCATAGCAACTAGTGCAAGGATGTCAGAGTTACTGGCCCTTGACTTAGGTTGTTACCTACAGAGTGTTGTGTATAGAGTGCAGGAATACCCAACTATTGGACGAATAGAGTTGACACCAACGTTGGTACAAATTTTAACAGGCCATGGTGCCTTTGCGAATTATTTACATAAGTATAAAATAATGAACAGCCTCGTCTGTCTGTGCGATGATCTGTCGGCTCGAACGGCACTACATGCACTGCTGAACTGTTGTATGTATGTAAAAATAAAAACAGAATTTGCATTTGTAAAAGGAGTTGAATTAGTTATAGAAAATTTGCCTGTAATTTCTAATAATAAGTCTATAAATATAATATTTAGGGTATATTGTGATTAAATAATTAATAATCTAAAGATGAAAAATAAATAATATATATTTTTTTATATCATAGGAGGCAAACGAACAGGTGGATCACCTGATGTTAAGTAATCACCACCGTCCATAGACAATTGCAACACCAGAGGAGTCACAAGTGCGTCGCCAGCCTGTGTTTGGGAGAAAGAGGAGTGGGGAAGAGAAGAGGGGAGGGAAGATGGGTATCCGGTGTTCTCACTGACCGAATGAAACGCAACGATGCAAGCATTGTTACTTCACGTCGGTTTTCTGTGAGAGGGTGGTACTACCCCGGGTGAGCCAACCCATTCATGCTGAACCTACAAAATAATAAGACAAGTTGTAGAAAACACAAAAAAGTACTACGTCGAGCTAAACTATCTATGGGAGCTAAGCTAAACATACATGTGGGTGAGACATACATGCGTATTTTATATGCCTCGCGAATGTATTTCTAATATAGCAATTTTGCGTAAGGTTAACTAAAAGCCTAGACACGGTTCATTACAATATTTATAGTATGTGCGTGGACGTGTGTCACTGTATGTTACTAGCAGCGTGATCGAGGGATGATCAAACCTAGGCTTGATTTGTGAGTCGAAGGAGACCGTGGCGGGTGTGCGGGAGCGAAGTTAACTGCCTATCCACAGCGATGTGTTCGGTGGTTTTAAAGGCGTATGTTTGAAAAATCAGGAGGGTGACTCTGATCTGTTATGACATTAAACGAGCTATATGTCACGGTGTTAACGTTCGAACTCCTCCGAAACGGTTTGACTGATTTTTATGAATTTTTTTGTGTACATTTGGAATAGGTCTTAAAGTATATTTCATACCGCTAGGTGATTATGGTGTCGCTGTGCAGATTTTTTTGACAATTTTTTTTATTGATTTTTTTCTTAATTTTCATCAAAAAATACCTACGACCCTAAATTTTCACCCTCCTACCCCACTCTCCCATTTTTTAATCGCGATTTCATTTTTATTTTTTTAGAACTACATCCAAACAGTTTAACGGTCGTTTGTTTTTTAAACAGAACGAAGTTATTTACGTTGTTGAATGACAGATGGCGCTACGTTTACCTCATCGAAATTTCTTTCAAACATGCGTAAGTCATTCACTAAACCAACTAGGTTTGCGTTTCAGCGAGTCCCTGAATTGTTTGGTTTTACAATTGGAAACGGTGAAGTCGCTGTAAGCGGGTTCTAGGATTTTAAGATTTATCGAGCTTGGAATCGGTAGGTAACAGAATTCACGCAAAGGAAGTTGCGCGGGTCAGCTAGTATTGTTATATATTGTTGGATTTCAGTTATCACCCTATTACCTTTTGACTGTAACAACTAGTAATATAATGCCATTATTCTTACGTAGTATATAACAAATATTTGAGTATATCATTGTTCTGTTACTGATTATCCATTGTCTGTTAGTATTATTGACGATGACAATGATCGGTGTGTTATCATACAACAACTAGCAAGTGTAAAAGAAAGAAGAAAGTCATGATGCGAACAACTAACATTCATTTTATTACCGTGTCGTTGTTACAAAGTTTTGCAATTTTGCAGCACCTTAAAAAACTGCAAATCACTCAACAGCAGAACGATTAGCAACGGTTTATAACGACGACTGTTATGAAATAACACAACGGCTTACTTAATTATTGATAAATAGCTGTTTTTGATTTCTACAGCTTAAAGTATATCATATCTGTGTATACTGCGTTGGATGCTAGTAGTGCTGTTGAAACTAGAAGTGTGTCGTTCTTTGGCTCACAGTATTTTTAACACAGTTTGCGAATGCTTTGATGTCTATAAAGTATTGTTGAGTTGAAATTTTGAATATCATGTGTTGAATGCTTCATTGTGTACAATGAGTGTTGTTGAGGAGAGATGTTGTATTTTGGTTCACATTCAATTTTGTTCTCTAGGCTTTCTCTATGAGTACTGTAACAACGATCGTTGTTGAAGTGTGTAATGTTGCTTTTTGGCTCCTAATTCCACGACATTTCGAATATAGTATACCAAGGTCTCATCTAAATTGATTGTTCTAAAGTTACCCTTCCGTTTAATAAGAAATTAAGTTTATACCGTTGGTGAATCAGCAAAATTTTTAAAACGACGTTCAGAATCAATAACACGCCCTTGAAACTGAGGGCTAATTAAATTTGTCGCATAAACACGCAGTCTCGTAGGTATGGCTTTTAATACATTTGTGAATTAATGAACTTTCAACTAAATTTTCATGGTACATTACCATATTTCATATTTATTAAGCATGCTAACTCCGGTCGGAGTCAAGTTAGCTAAGTAGGTTGAAATGTTAAAACTGGAATTATTGGAATACGTCTTTATGAGTGGAAATATTGTTTGTAATTATATCTTTTAGTCTTACAAATATAGCGTTTGATCGTATTTCAACCTGATGTCAAGTGATAGTGTGGTTGAAAATGTTACCATTAGATTTTATGTTTAACGACTGGCATAACTATAAGTCCTTGGTGGCAGAGCTCCATTGAAAAGATTAGTAGGTACTCGATTTTTAAACAAAGAAGAATGTCACGTCACGTAGGCGTTATATACTGTTCGATTTATAGCAAATGTGATATTTGAACAGTGGTATTTAGTTGATTAATATATTAACGTGAAACAGAAAATGTGGTACAGACAGTAAGAGCAACCATAGGTGAAAAAACTTATGACTACATCTACCACAGACAGGCGAATAATTGCAAAATAGATTCCGTTACAAAAAAAATAAATAGGTATTGCACCGCGCTCGCTGAACGTTCGACATCTTGATCTTTCATCTCTGTTTGGGTAGATTAGGTTAGACGCGCGAAAAGGGATAACGCGAACTTGCCGCGACAGCGGTCGGCGAGCGCGGTGCATTTAATACGAAAGTACCAAAACTTTTTTAAAACAAGTATTCAATATGTATTTAACTCTTTTGTAATAACACGGATTATGTCTAACATATACGTTACACACATTCTTTTTATTATATTGTTTACATCTCTCATAAGGTTCTCCGGTCCACATTCCGTAACGTTCACTTTTATACTATCCGTTGCAAAGAGTTATACCAATTCATGTAGTCCGAAGAGCATTTGCCAATTCAAACTAGAACCTTATCTCTGTATAGTGCTGTAATATTTTGTTTTCGGGATATATATAACTCTTCTAATATTGAATGATTTCAATGATATTTCTTTTTCCAATCGAAGAATTATATATACAGAATTGTGTTCAATTTGAAATGCATGTGGGGTCATTTGAGTAAATGTAATCACTACATAACACGTAGTTCAGTCTCCCTGGTCAAAAAGGTATGTGAAAGACATCATCGAGCTTCAAATGAAATCCGCATTCAGCTGCCTAGCATGGATATCCCATGCAAAAAAAGTATTCGGTCTTTTTCAAATTATGTTACATCGAAATTTGCCCAGGAATAATGCATGAAGTCAGGTGCGTTCATAAATTATATTATAACTAAAATGTTATAGATACTTGGCTAACTAGCTCAGCTGCCCCGTCAATCCTCCCTTATCTAAGCAATTTCTTTTTCACCGCCAATATATATGCCATCTTACTTCCACATTTTAGCTAAGACAGTGCGGCGTTAAAATATTACTTTACGTATGTGTGCGTTACCGTGCCATTTGTTTTGTCAAAATATCATGTAGGTAACGTGTCTACACCTTTTTACTTGTAATATCGTAGGTGTTAACAGACAAATTGTAACGCTAATCTGTTACGCAAATAATGCTTCGTTCTTAAATACCTATAAAGATTTAAATTTCACAGTCCGCAGTGTTGAATCTGCGGGCAAACTTCTTAACGTCCTGGTTGAATTTTAATCCGCAGATTAAGTAATTTCTGTTCAAAAAAAAACCTTTTTCACTAAGTAAAACGATGTGACATCGTCTGAATTAGCTATCTATAGATAAGGTGAAATATAATCCTAATGGAAGTCTGTTTCTAAAATAACATTAGATGACGTTTATGACTGTGATAATTTTTTTTTGGTGTGAAAATTTCTTTAGCGACGTTGAGAGATTTTTAGTAGGGTATAAACTTATGGGTTCGCGTCACCAATGACCTCGACATGCTCGTGACGTATTGCACTTACGTTTGATATTTTGTATTAAGCTCATTCAGGCAATATGTGTTCGATTAATTAATAAATTGTATATTATTATTGCTAAGAGTGCTAATAGATCTGAAACCAGACTAATGTTAATAATTTAAATTTTAAAAATTGTTTTTATTTAAATAATCCAGAACATAATTGATTTAAAATTCACAAATGAACACAGTTATTCCATTGCTTTGAGCTTTCACTACTAAGATTGCTGACTTCTTATTTTACTTAGTTACTACTTATTACTCGACTTTTTACCAGTTTAGTTAACTTAGTAACAGCTGCTGTAAATCTATCTTAATATATATATTTCTTGTGTGCGTGTGTATGTGACTGAACTCCTCCTAAACGACTGGACCGATTTTGATGAAATTTTGTGTGCGTGTTCGAGTGGATCCTAGAATGGTTTAGATTCACAATTGGACCCGGTAGGTGGCGCTGCGGTCGACTTTTAGGATTTTTTTGTTTTCAAGGCAGGACAACGTCCGCCCGGTCCGCTAGTACATATAATAATAATGTAAATCTAACGTGTCTGTACTTTTTCGATTCTCGTGAAAAAAACTGTTGTAGATTTTAGAAATATGTAATAGAATACATTTCAATCATTTTTAAAAATGTCTGTCCGTTTGTTTATATGAACACGCACCACTGCTAAACTGCTGGGTTCAGGATTTTGTTCTTTACGTCATAGCAGGCCAACGAACTGGTGGGTCACCTGATGATATATGATCACCACAGTCTATAGACACTATCAACACTAGGGGAGTCGAAAGTCCGTTGCCAGCCTGTGTTTGGGGGAGGGGGAGAACAGAGGGGAAGAGGTGAGGGGCGGGGAGGAGTGGTGTACCTCCGGTGCTCTCACTGACCGAACGAAACGCAACAATGCAAGCACTGTTACTTCACGTCGGTTTTCTATGAGAGGGTAGTGCTACCCCTGGCGAGACGATCCATTCATGCTGAAACCAGTAATGGCTTCAGCGTGTCTCTACCTTAAACATTACCAAGAAAATCATAAAGCATATCCTCGAGAATAACCTAGTCTTAGTTTCATTAAAATCGGTCCACTCTATCAAAAGTTATTGCAATTTTAATGAGGACGCGACTTAAGTACGAGAGTAAAGTAGATAAGTAAATAGACTTAATACATTGACAAGATTTTATTACTCACTGTTTTTTTACATTAGGTTCCACGCCGACGGAGACGCGGGCACGGCTAGTATTGACTAAAACTGTAAATATCGTAGTACGAAAATATGGATCTAAAACTTACGACGTCATATATTCCACTCGTGTGAAGTCAGAGCAGGTCTTTAGTTTCATATGAAACACATATATATGTAAATGTGATGCACCTGTTGTCAAATAACTACATTTTATAAAACAAAGTCCTCTGCCACGTCCGTCTGTCTGTCTGTTCGCGATAAACTCAAAAGTATTGAACGGGTTTTCTCTAACAGATAGAGTGACTCACGAGGAAGGCTTGTGTATATAATTTGTCAAGTTTTTTTGTAAATTGGTTATATTAACGATATTTGTCGTAAGTGTCGGAGTAAGTCAAGCCGTCTAGGAGCTTTCGTCGAAAATGATGCTTAATCCCTTTGAAATATAACAAAACATTTGAGATAATAAACGACGCAGATAAAGTCACCGGTCTTAGCTAGTCATGATCATATAGTTACTGGAAAGTACTTAAGTAATTACTAGAAGATGAATCACGATTTTTGTAAATGTATCAATGAATGCATCATTTCACAGGCATCGGACCACTAAATTATCACCTCTTATATTTTTACCTCTGTAATATTGCGATTTTATATACGAGGTATAATCCATAGCTTTTATAAGCTTCTCAGAGTAGACAAGATTTATTTATAAATATTTTCCAACAACGAACCACTTAAACCACCCGTCCGAAGGCGAAACAATCACTGTTACGCTTGTCTCTTTCCATCTTATACGGATAAGACTTTCCGTTCCTTTTTACCGCATGCTACAGTTTGTACACTTTTTATTGTTTATCCCGAAGAGATTTGGAACGGGGGAATAAGAGAGAAACAAAAGCAGTTTAAAAAAATAAAAACCCTTGGTGCGCTCCACCGGTTTGTTGCGGTACAAAGCAGAGGGTACAGCGGTTTGTTTAGAATTAATATAAGACTCAATATTTTTACATTACAAATGATGTCACTACTTATTTAAACTATTTTATTTTCTGTAACATATTGGTAATCTATACTAATATTATGAAGCTGAAGGGTTTGTTTGTTTGGTTGAACGCGCTAATCTCAGGAACTACTGGTCCGATTAGAAAAAATATTTAAATGTTAGATAGGTCATCTCTTGAGGCAGGCTATATTCATGCTAAGACTAATAGGAGCGGAGCACCAATGAAGAATGTTTCAAAATCGGGATTATTTCCTTTTGAGAGCTTCCACTGCTTGTTAGCGTTAAACCAAAGTAACTATTCCACGCTGACGAAGTCGCGGGCAGAAAGTAGTATATAAATAAGTATAGAGTATCTCATTACATTTAATAATTGTCTACACTCATTTGTGTGTGTATTTATTATTTAGAAAGTTAACAACAACGAGATCAAACAGTCTAAGCTTCTACGCCTTTCAAGGTTAGAACTACCGATTTCATTCCTTGTAGCTCCTTTGATGTGCTCCCATATTTAAAGCAGATTACCATATCAACCATGTCTAAGTCAAATGTACTTATATTATGAAACCATTACATTTATATGAAATAAACATCTATTGTTATTCGTGTCTATCTTTCAGGTATATAGTTATATTTGTTGCAGCAGAGAAAATAGAAAATGAATGTACGTACTTTATATTTTATATCATAGGAGGCAAACGAACAGGTGAACCATCACAGACACTAGCAACACTAGGGGAGTCGCAAGTACGTTATCAGCCTGTGTTTGGGAAGAGTGTAGAGGGGGGAAAGGAGGTGGGCCTCCGGCGCTCTCACTGACCGAACTGTTATCCGCGAACTCGCAGAATGGTTTTAAAAAAAAAAACACTTTTTGAAATACACTTTATATTTAATTAAATCACTTAATTAAGAAATTGAAATTGAATTGTCAACCAGCGTGTATGGGATCTAGAACCGGACTGACTGTCGGGGATGGGTATGTCAGCGCGACAAACAGCAGAAAAGCTGACAAGGTGGAATAGTGAAGAGGTAAGGGAAGTGGTAAATAATAGGGGGGTATAACACCTCCCCCAACAAAAGTGAACTCACGGTTGAAGTGAGTTTGCTTGAAAGAGAGTCCAGAATTACGAGAGTAAGTTCATTCCGAAAATAATGGGTTTTGTGGAAATCTATTATATACATTCATATTATAGGAAATTAGGTAGCGCGTAGATGGGGTGGTGTGTTTGGAGCCGAGGGTGGAAGGGATATATTTTCGGGAGCCGGTTCATCTCGTTGACTAATTAAAAATGGACATTTGTTACTTAGTTTAGCAACTATAACTATAACTATCATTATTGTAACTATACTAATACAAAATCCAGTGTAATTGAGGATAGTGTCATCTGGAAGCGGCACATCATTGATTGCTGTGTAATCGGGAATGTCTATAAGTTGAACATTATCTAAATTTACGTTATCAATTTTAGATGAAGAGATGTTAATATTTAGTTTTAAAAATGTGTCTATATTGCAACATGTGTTATTTATAATATTAAAATTTGAGATAATAGGGTTGGTAATGATCTTTACATTTTCCATTGCTTCTAATCTAGTTTCTTTGCAAAGTGCGTTGCAGTTCGGTTCTAAAATTAAAATACCTGTTCCAGAAATGACATTTTCCTTAACAAAATCCTTGTTACAATTAATTGTAAGTTTAACAGGATTCGATTGGGTAAATATCCACTTATTACCGTTTAATTTGTGCCATATATTTACATTGCCAAAAATAAAGTTTGTTTCACAATTGTTAGGGATACTATCGATAGCTTTGGTCATTATGTTAATTTCACAAGTTGGATTAGTTATTACACTGAAAACATCAATAGACTTACAAATAAAGAGTTTGCTTACAACTAGCTTACACATTATATCTAAGTTATCTAAATAAAAATATGTACTGCGATCTTCGCTCAGTACTACATATGGTTTGTGTGGTTTTATAAATGCAAAAGAGTTCGGTTTCTTACTATTATGTGGAACTGGTATAGGTACAGATTTAAATAAATTATACGTGACTAAATCAACCACAGGCATTTTGATCACGAATATTAATTTATCATCGAGAAAGTATGATATAATATTTGACAGGTTGATCAATGAATGGATGTTATCTAAATTCAGATCCAGAGGTAATTCTTTGTGTTTCGGTAGATTTTTGACATTATTCATCAATTCATTAAACAACTGTTGTGGAGTAAGAATTGACGGATGCAGTGTGTTAGTTTTCGCGAATAAAATGCTATTTACAATGTCTTCCATTTTATGTGAGAATATTAATAGATGAGCATGCAGTACATTCAATACTTCGTCTAGGTTATTCCTAAAAGAAATGGAATTAACAATTTCAGAAACATTCTTAACAGCTAATGATATCTTGTCCATCGCATCATTTAATAAGAACTGATTTTTATTTAATTCCGCGATAGACGAATTGAAGTTGGAAATTGCAACATTTGAAATGAAAATGTTCCGAGAGAGGCTTGTAGCCAATTCCTTATTAGTGTTCTGTAGTTTCCTAATAGCTCGATCATACTTTAGAGCATCATTTTCGTCTAGAGTGCCGAAAACATGTTTAAAAACCGTGCCTACGGCTGAAAACCAGGCGGATCTCTTTGAGTGTGTTGGCATAAGATGTGAGATTGAGTTATAATCGCGAATGATGTCTTTAAATAGAGCATCAAGAGGTTGAACCATATTGTAGCATTCAATGTTATTCAATGAGCTGCCCTGTCGGCATAGATAGCGTATTGTGCCGAAGACAGCTTTTATATTTTCAATGTGAGATGTTGCAAATGAAATGTCTGTTGGAATTAGAATATGGGCATGGTCTCGTATTATTTTTACTGTTCCGGAAGGGTCGAAGAAAATACCCGGGCTGTCGGTGATAGGTTGAATAAACTCTTGGGATGTAGCAAGCAGAAATTGCACTGGCAGTACAATTCTGAAAAGAAAATTATAAGATTTAAGTTTTTAGGTATGGTAAGTTTAAACAGAGTTAGCAGTAGCTAGTTTGATTTGGTCGAAGTGATGTCGGACATGTTTATTATTAATTACGAGGGTCGCAGTGTTATTATCGTGTAGTTTTATGATTTTGTACGGACCTTTCCATAATGGAGATAGTGCTTTTCTTAATCGTAAGTGGTTTTTTAGGTAGACGAGATCTCCCACTTTATATGTTACGGTTTTTGTGTGGTTGTCGTAATAGTCCTTAGATTTTTGTTTTGACCTGTCGATATTTTCAATAGCTTTATCTCTTGAAAATTTCAGACGGTGACAAAGCATCTTTAGATACTCTGGGTAAGTAACATTAGGTTGTGAATCATAGATAGAGTCGGGTATGTAAGGTTTGTGACCAAATACTAGTTCGTGAGGAGTATAATTTGTTGTGCAATGAGTACTAGTATTGTAGGTTAAGATAGCAGTGTATACATAACGGGGCCAATTATTCTGGTCTTCATTCACGAAGGATTTTAGGTACTCCTTGAGGGTGGAATGGCTACGCTCCAGCGCGCCTTGTGTCTGTGGATGATAGGGGCTTGCCCATAATTGTTTTATCCTCAGATGATCACAGGTTTTCTTAAAAAGCTCCGCGGTGAAATTAGTCCCTTGGTCCGTTAGGATAGTTTTCGGTATCCCAAACAGAGATATGAAGTGTAAAATACATTCGCTAGTTTCTTCGGCTGTCGTGGATCTTATTGGATATGCCAGAGAATACTTGGTGAGGTCATCCTGTAGGGTCAGAATGTATTTTAGTTTCGCTGTTCCTGCTTCAGGTAATGGTCCGACGATATCCATTGCGACACGTTGAAAGGGGGCAGTTGACGTCGTGGTAATCTGCATAGGAGCTCTGTGGATTTTCCTTAGTGCTTTGTTTTCTTGACAAGATTTACAAGATTTTACATAAGTTTCGATATCGCTGCGCATACCCTTCCAGTGGTATTTTTCTTGGATCCGTTTTAGCATCCTGTCACTCCCTAAGTGTCCAGCTATGGGAATGTTATGATTCTCGTAAAGGATCTTTTTGATTTCGGCGAGAGAAGGAAATATGATAGTGTTGCGGTGGATCGAGACAATGATATTGGTGTTATGAAAGAGAAATAAGATAATATTGTATAGTTTGGTGTAAGAATGAGTTTCAAAAGGATTTTTAAAGTCTGTTATACTTATCGACGTTGTGGATTGTTGAATCAGTGTGTTGCGTAGGTTTTTTAAAGCGGCATATATACCTTGGTAATTTACGTTATCAAAATGGTAGACTTTGGTGAAAAGGAAGTAAATGTGACGATCATTATGAACAAAAGCTAGGAATGAATATAAAGTCCGTTCCTTATCTAAAATTTCAGTTCTTCTGTCTAATTCGCCAAGAATTTCCTCAACATAAGGGTTCGTTTCGTCGAGGTCGATGGATGTAGGTATAATAATTATTTTATCACTGCTTTTAAGGATGCTGGTTTTACTTTCCAGAATTTTCGCATCGGAGACAAACCTTTTGTTATTCATTGTTTTCAAGAATTGTGAGTAATTACTATTAAGTAACGTATTTTGTAAGGTTTCAGAGTTATCGGTAGGAGTGCTGCGTGAATCTGAAGGAGTTATCGGAGAGGGATTATAGTCAGATGGTAAATTCGGGAATTGAGATGCAGATGGTTGTCCGACGCTAGGACCAAGAATAAGTTGGGAAGTCGAAGGTAAGTTTATATCACTGGTGGTTTCAGGAATCGGTGGTTTTTGGAACTGAGTTGGACTTTGGATAGGATCGGGTAAGTTAAGAGGGCTGAAGTCTATGTTAAGGTCACCATCGAAGGGATTGATATAATCGTTAATATTTATAGGATCAATGGTATCTATAGGATCGATGGTGTCTATGGGATTTATGGGATACCGTGACAGTGCGTCGGCAGCGGCGTTTAATTTGCCCTTTTGATAGTTTATTTCATATTCGTATTCGGAGAGTTTAAGGCGCCACCTTTGTAACTTACTGCCCGGGTCTTTGTGGTTCATAAGCCAGGTAAGTGGTCGATGGTCAGTGATGATATAAAACTTGCGTCCATACAGGTATGGGCGGAAAGTTTTACAGCCAAAAAGGATAGCCAGGAGCTCTTTCTCTGTGGTGTTATAGTTAGACTCGCTTTTGTTGAGAGTTCGAGAGGCATAAGCTATAGGTCTCTCTTGCCCTTTTGATCCTTGGGAGAGAACCGCGCCTATTGCGTAACTAGAAGCATCGCAGGTCAATGTGAAAGATTGAGAGAAGTCTGGATATATCAAAACTGGTGCCGAGGTAAGTTTATGTTTTAGTTCATCAAAAGCTAATTGTTGTTGATTTTCCCATAGAAATAGCACGTCTTTTTTCAAGAGTTGAGTAAGGGGTTTGGCAATTTTGGAGAAATTAGGAATGAATCGGCGGTAGTAAGAAACCAGGCCTAGAAAAGATTTGATGTCCTTAGGACTTTTTGGAGTGGGAAATTTAGTAACTGCCTCTACTTTCTCAGGGTTCGGCTTCACCCCTTTTTCTGTAATCACGTGTCCAAGATAAGCTACCTCGCGTCGGAGGAATTCGCATTTATCTGGTTGTAGTTTGAGATTGAATTTTCTAAGGCGTCTAAAGACTAAATCAAGATTTTCGATGTGCTTAGCAAGATCATAAGAATAAATAACTACGTCATCGAGGTATACAAAACACCGGATATCTTGAAGGCCGGCTAGTGCGGTGTTCATGAGCCGTTGGAAGGTTGCCGGTGCATTCTTGAGGCCAAATGGCATTCGGGTGAATTCATAATGACCTTGAGGCACACTGAAAGCGGTTTTGGAGGCATCCTGCTCATCCATAAGGATTTGGTGGAATCCGGATGCCAGATCAAGAGTCGTGAAATATTTGCTCTGACCGAGTTGATCCAAAATTTCAGATATTTGTGGAATGGGGTAACTATCTCCCACAGTGATATCGTTGAGTTTGCGGTAATCTATTACTACTCGCCATTTTTTTTCTCCTGAGGCATCTGATTTTTTAGGGACCACCCAGATTGGTGAAGACCAAGGAGACATAGATGATTTTATTATGCCTTGGTCTAACATTTGATTTATTTGTTTAGCTACTTCGGGTTTGTGAACTTCTGGAAAGCGATATGATTTTACGTGAATCGGATTTTGTGTGGTGGTTGTGATTTTATGGTTAACCGCGGTGGTGAACGTGAGTTTATCCCCGGGGATGTGAAAAATATCTGAATATTCGGAACATATATCATATAAGGCATTAGATTCTTCTGTGTTTAGATGCTTAGTTCGGAGTAAGTTTAGCACTTCTTGAGTGCGTAGGTAAGTGTCAGTATTGCCACGTGAATGTGCCGTAGTAGAATTAATAGGCGCATATATCATTTCATTCGAATCTATAGGAAGAAGTGGTATGTTCAGGTTAGGTTTAAACGTTATGAGTGAGTCGGAGGTATTTATCACGGAGACATTAACTCTTTTATTGTCTTTAACTTTTACTATACAATTGGCAATCAAAATGTTTTCGAATTGCGTTTGATCTAGGATCAGACCTTCCTTGATTTCGGGGTTAGAGACAGAACATTCAATCATTGTTTCAGATCTAGGCGGGAGAGAATAAGTCGGTTCATGGAGTTGTAATGGTATTTGAATCTTGTTAATAGTGAGTGTATTGGTGTTATAGTCTATACTACAGCTAAATGAATTCAGCATATCTGTTCCTATTATACCATCAAATGGAAGGTGGATTTCTTTGATTACGTGAAATTTATGAAACAGGATTGTTTGGGATTTTCCATCTGGTAAGTGCATTTCTAGCTGAATGTGACCGAGTGTTTTCGTGGAATTGTCATTACCGGGTTCAATACCTTTCAGGTTAATAGTTTCTTTTATAAGGTTAGGAATGTTATACAGACGTGTATATTTGATGAGGCTCACAGTTGCCCCAGAGTCAACTAATAGTGTAAGTGGGGTCTGGGATACTGGAGAAATGATTTGTATAACGGGAAGTAGAATTTTACATGGAGTGCTGATTTTAAATACTTCGAGATCGCAAGGTTTAGGTGATTCGGTGGATGTCATAGTAGCATTACTTGATATCGTGTTACTAGTTATAGTGATATATGGCTTGGTAGATTCAGATTTGGTAGCTTTATGAGGTTTCCAAGATACAGCATAATTATTAGAATCATTGGGTACAGTGGGCAAAATGGATACAGTGGATGCAGTGGATACAGTGGGTATAGTAGATGCAGCGGATACAGTGGATACAGTGGATATAGTAGATGCAGCGGATACAGTGGATATAGTAGATGCAGCGGATACAGTGGATACAGTGGGTGCAGAGGATACAGTGGATGCAGTGGATATAGCATATTTAGTAGGAACAGTGTATTCAGAGAAATTTGTATCGACTTTTGAGCTAGGATTTCCTGTGCGATACTTCTCAGGAAATTCTATCCGTTTAAAGCGTTATCTACTGTGTCGTAGCCATCCTCTTCGTTTTGTTGAGGATTGGCTATTGGACTCTCGTGAGTGATATTATGGACGGCCCAATTTTGGTTTTTATTGTTTGAGAAGTTTGTAAAATTTTGGTTGCGTTTTTGGTTATTGAATTGCCTTTTACGGCAATTTTCCAGTGTGTGCCCGACATTTTTACAGTACCTGCAAATCGGAGCCTGAGAGTTAGAAGGTCCGGGTTGACCTTGTGGTCTAGCGAAATATCCTTGAGCTTGAGGTCTTGCGGGGGTCGGTTGACTTTGAGGTCGCGAGTGGTATGAATTAAGATTAGATCTAAACGAGTTTAGTTGATTGTTTGAGGGCGAAAACGAACTTCTTTTGTATGCTATGCCGAGAGTTCTCTCCTCGGCTGCTGCAAAATTTATGGCTTCGTTTAATGTGGCTGGGTCGCGACACCTAACGACTGTTGACAATCTGGGATCAAGTCCCATTATGAACCTATTTAATGCTAGGTCTTGCATGGTAGCCACGCGGCCCGATAGTTCATCCTTTTTTTTTGTAGGTATAGAAATATTAATTTCTGTGAGTAGTTTAGATAGACATGATTCTATTCTTAACGAGTATTGACTAACGTTTTCGTTTTGGTTTTGTTTACAGCTTTGGAGGTCAGCTAGGAGATGTGCATAGTGCTTCCTGTCACCGAACTGTGTTTTAAGGAATTCCTCTAATTGAGGCCATTTTGTGAACTCTTTTATTGCACAAACTGATTCGGCTTTACCCGTCAGTCTGCTTAAAATGTATTTGAAAAGTATATCTTGTTGAGAGCTGGATGCTAGGTTTATGGCATTTCGGCAGTTATTTAGAAAAGGTATCAAGGTTTCTCTAGAACCGTCAAAAGTACCAACGAATTTAATTAAAACATTTAGATTTATTTCCGACGTTTTTTGTTGTACTTCATCGTCTTTGACTTCTTTGGTTTTAGACATAATAAAGCTTTTACAATGAGAGAAAAGAAAGGTACAAAATTATTACACAAGGTTATTACTAGTTTAATAAAACAATCTTTGAAACGCTACAGTGTCTTGATGCGAGACAGTGTTATCAGTTCTCAGAAAAAGATGCGTGGGCGACGAGCAATCGCTCGGGTATAAGTCGTGACAATAGTTGATATCGAAATGTTCTTAAATTATATGATTATATTATATTTATAATGGTATGCATATGTTGTTCGTTTTAGATATTATTTCACTATTAGTCAATATTATAAAATACAATTAAGAGTCTCAGGAAAAACTTCGAATTAAAACACGAAAATGATCACGAATTCTCCAATAGTTACAGTTTTCACTCACAGAATTAGCCGGAACATCGCTCCGGGATATTTCCACAGGAACTGGTACTGGAACTGAGGTCGTAAGTAGGATACTGGAACCAGCGATTACCGGGTGCTTCCGGTAGTGCACCGTAGTTGGGTTCACAGCACAAGTATAATAAACAATGGCCTTGTCCTTGGAATCACGGCAGGAACTGATTGTTATTTATACACTTGATTTTCACTATATTATTTTATTTCACTGTAATTTTCGCTATTTTGCGAGGCGTTCTTGGGATTCTATCGAATCCCTTGAGCTGCCACCAATGTTATCCGCGAACTCGCAGAATGGTTTTAAAAAAAAAAACACTTTTTGAAATACACTTTATATTTAATTAAATCACTTAATTAAGAAATTGAAATTGAATTGTCAACCAGCGTGTATGGGATCTAGAACCGGACTGACTGTCGGGGATGGGTATGTCAGCGCGACAAACAGCAGAAAAGCTGACAAGGTGGAATAGTGAAGAGGTAAGGGAAGTGGTAAATAATAGGGGGGTATAACAGAACGAATCGTAACAATGCAGGCACTGTTACTTCACGTCGGTGTTTCTGTGTGTCGGGTGGTACTACCTCGGGCGATTCGACTCATTCATGCTGAAACCAGTATTAGCTTCAGCGTGGCTCTACCACCTAAAAACTTAGTTCGAGTCCATCTAAAACGACGTATGTTAATTTTGACTTAATAATATCATGAATATCGAGACACTGTAAGTTTTCTTCATTTGAACGCGTCAATATTTAGAATTGCCTGTTAAATATATAAAAAATCATATTGCACTTTATAATCATCTAGCTTTTGCTCGCTGCTTTAGTTTTCATCTATTTTTTTTTATATAAACTTCTTTATACCCCTGACAACGTGTATGAAAATTTAATGATAATCGGGTGACTACTTAACTTGTGAAAGTGTTACCAACAGACAAACTTGCGTTCACATTTATAATACTAGTTAGGATTTATTTAAAAATATTATAGTCTATCTAAGATCATGGCAAGACTTTTAGGAGCTGAGCTATTATATACAAGATCGCTACTTATAGTTTAAGTAATATGCAATTATTACTTTTAAATTCGTATTAGATTTTGTTAGTAACGATAATTATATTATCAGATAATAAATAGAACTGACACCAAAATAATTTACACGAAAAAAAATCACCAAAACGTTCTTGGTCATTGTTTTGGAACGTTAAAGAACAAACACTATACATTTCCTGTACGCTTTTGAGAAACTCAATGAAGTGTCTTCAAAATCCAAGTCAAAAAATCAATGCTCATAAAATTTAAATTTGTGAATATATTTTCTTTCCAATAAAAAAAGAATTTCGCAGATTTCTAAAGACGGGGAGGTCTTTTTGAAATCGGATGAAAATAATTATAGATCGTACAGTTTACGCGTTAAGCGCTAAAATATATATTATAGATATCAATCTACATTTATAATTAACTAGCTTCTGCCCGCGACTTCATCCGCGTGGTATAGTTCCAATCTTTTAGATTATTACTGCCCTTGTCAAGTATTTAATAGTATTACAAGTTCTTCTTCTATTCCATTTTCGGCAACCAAAGTTCTTCTTCTATTCCATTTTCGGCAACCAGTCTTCTAGTAGACTGTTGCTGCATTGTCAAGTGAGTATCGATATTACAAGTTTCTTGATATAATTTCAATGAATGCCATTGTCGAGTAGTTAATAGTATTTCAAGTTCTTCTTCCATTTCATTTTGGCAACCAGTCTTCTAGTAGACCATCACTGCCATTGTAAAGTGAGTATCGATATTACAAGTTTCTTGATACAATTTCAATGACCTAACAAGATGGCCACCTCTTGTTAGAACTTTCCATGGAATTTTTGTGGCATCTCAGAATTCATGGTCCGTGGTATTATTTTCCATTCACTTCACTTATGCACAATAAACAAACTATATTACCTAAAACACCACCAATTTTACACAATATAGAGTCAAGTAACACAAGATTATGAATAAAAAATAAAATCCACTACATGACAGACCAAGATCCCGCCAAAAACTCCGCGTGGTATAGTTACTTTGGGCTAACGCTCACACGCAGCGAAAGCTCTCAAAAAGAAAAAAAAACACGATTTTGAAACATTCTTCATTGTTGCTCCACTCCTATTGGTCTTTGTTGATATAGAGCCTTCCTCGATAAATTGGCTATCTAACACTGAAATATTTTCTTCAATTCGCACCAGTAGTTCCTGAGATTAGCGCGTTCAAGCAAAGAAACTGTTCAGTATTATAATATTCGTATAGAAGTATAGCTTAGATAAGAATGACAAAGTTTCTCCAAGGTTCTCTGACGGGAGAATAACTTACGCTGCTTTGTTTGAATATGTTGTTGATACACCGACAAACAAGGTGTTCGAACTCTGTTCTCAGGTGTAGCAATCGATTATAAATTAACTGCGATTCTTTTGAATCTGGTTACGCTCACCGTTTGATTATATATCGTAGCTATACAATAAAAAATCAAATAAAATACTCAATACAATAAAAAAATCGCCAAATAACTTCGACGAACAAATGCGATAAATATAATACGCGGTAGGGTGTCTGTACCCGACTGGATCGCGACCACCGTACACCAGGTGGAACACCCGCCATAGTGACACGTTTGGACGTGTCGCGTTCCGGGATCAGCCGGTGTATATCCAGCAACCGGAAGGGGGGGGGCTGGCCCTGACTGGGTCGCTTTCAGGCCGGCATGACAGCGGCGACCGGCGATAGATAGTATGTCTTTCGGTGGTCGCCATTGTTTTTGGATTGTACTGTGCTTACCATCAGGCACAGTACAGTCACTTTGCCGAGCTACAATAAAAAATATATATATATATATTAGTTTGCCTAACTAAATCGCTATCGGCTTATAACTTATATCATAACCTAAAAGCTCCAACACAAAGTTTTCAATACACAAACGCTAAACAAAAGATACGTTTAAAATTATCTGGAATAGTAATAAAAGTACTGTACACAAGAGAGAATTTTGATAGCCCTTTTAGTAACAATAATAAATTATAAACTCAATTATGTTATGTCTCTATATTACGTTTTTATAATAATTTATTTTCAAATAGATTTTTCTACTTATACCTAGTTTCTGATGTACTTTTAACAGCTGTTTATTTTTTCAATAGCTCTATCGGACCAATAACTTGTGAAATATTGTTTCTGTACAAACTGTCATATGGTAGACTTTTTGACTATTTATCTTTGATTATCTTAATATATATATTTCTTGTGTGCGTGTGTATGTGACTGAACTCCTCCTAAACGACTGGACCGATTTTGATGAAATTTTTTGTGTGTGTTCGTGGAGATTCGAGAATGGTTTAGATTCACAATTGGACCCGGCAGGTGGCGCTGCGATCGACTTTTAGGATTTTTTTTGTTTTCAAGGCAGGACAACGTCCGCCCGGTCCGCTAGTCTACATATATAATAAGAATTTGACTCTAACGTGTATGTACCTTTTAGATTTTTGTGAAAAAAATTGTTGCAGGTGTCTAGGAATAAGTAATAAAATACATTTCAATCATTTTTAGAAGTATTTATCTATCTGTCTGTCTATTTGTTTGAACACGCATCAATGCTAGAGTACTCCAGTCACGATAAAACCTCACCAAAAAAATCGTAAAGCATATCCTCGAGTAACATTTAGTCTTGGTTTCATTAAAATCGGTTCACTCTATCAAAAGTTATTGTAATTTTAATGACGACGCGTCTTAAGTACGACGGAAAAGTAGATAAGTAAATGGAATTAATATATTCAGATGATTTTATCAGTCACTGTTTTTAACATTAGGTTCCACGGAGAAGGAGTCTCGGGCACAGCTAGTTTATATATTTATGTATAATATACATATGTATATAATATATATTTTAGCGTGTCCAATATTATTAGGAAAATAGAAATAATTCGCATAGCGGCAAACTGCACACTCGCTACTTTGATTGGTTCATCTGGAAAGACCCAATCTATGTTTTACATTAATTCTTCTAAATTACACAACCAATTTTGACACAGTTTTCCGTATCGTTCAGAGTGCTTCTTCTGGAAGGTTTTTGTATATAATACGTGTATATTATATATATATATATATATATATATAAAATAGAGAAAGTCATTTACGTTAATTCTTCTAAATTATACAACCAATTTTGACACAGTTTTCCGTATCGTTCAGAGTGCTTCTTCTGGAAGGTTTTTGTATATAATACGTGTATATTATATATATATATATATAATAGAGAAAGTCAGTGTAATCTAATGAAGTCGTAATAAAGAGTTTTCGTCCACTTACATTGGTAAAGCTGCCAAGTTTTATAAGATACATATGAATAATGTACTACAGAATTGTATATTCTCAAAACGCCTAGAGAAAAGTATCGAAGTCGGTATATATATATTATATATCTTCTTAAGGTAACCCACTTCTTATGAAATTAAATTGGTTAGTTATCATCATTAGTTTTGTAAGAGACACACTGAAGGGCCGTAGGCCTGTTCGTAAAGGAAGGTATGGGCATAATAAACACTCCAAATGCACAATTCTATTTTTTCCCACATACAGCATTACTACAAGAATATTTCTCGGGTTCAAATTACCTCACGTTGTTTACCTTCACCGTCACATAATCCTATTATCAATTGAAATTAGTAAATATACGCGAATTCCGAAAAGTTTTTGGTGCATGTCATGCTTCGAACCTGCGGGCATCGGATTGATCTCACCGGTCCAGTACTCAACCATTACGACTTCAGTTTAGTTATATTGTGCATTAAATGCATATCAAAACTGTCTTTCCCAGTATAACTTTTTAATTAATATTTTAAGAGTAATTGAGACTGAAAATTGCGCGCAACGAGCAAAAGATTTTTGTGTGAACATTCTAAATTAGCTACTAAGACTTTGTTGAAATGTATTTATTAATTATTTAAACCACTACGTGACATCCAATGACATTATAACTTAAAACTGTAGCGTTATAAGCTCTTCCACGGCGCCTTGTTAAAACTTGGCTAGCTAGCTTACTTTTGACAGCACCCCGCCAATCCACCCGTATCTAAGCAACATATAACTACTTTTTTTACCACCAATATTGAGAATATGTTATCTTACTACCACAACTTATCAAAGACAGTGTCGCATTACAATATTACTTTACGTATGTGTGCGTTATCGTGTTTTGTCAAAATATCATTTAGGTAACGTATCTACACCTTTTTACTTATAATATAATTGGTCACACGATTTAAGTATTAAATATTGCATATACAAGGTCCCATCATAAACATTTACACATGAAATAATCAAAAAATTTGTATAACAAACATTTTAAAAATAATTTTGTAAATCACGCGAGCAGATTTGCAGGCGTAGTTATGTATAGATAAAATGCTTGTAGAATATCGATGGAGGATACCCACACCCTACTTAAGGAGGTTAGGCTTCTATCTTCTTTGATTATGTAAATTCTCAAACACCCCTCGCAAAATGTACAGTACATGCTTCTGAATAGTTAAGCTTCATACTCGTGTGTATAGCCTTTATACACCGCTACACAAGTAGATATTTGAAAATCAAGTTAGAACAAGTAGAATTATTAATAAACCTGAACAATGTAACGTATAGAACTTAAGTCATGTTAAAAATATCGAATGTAGCATGAAAAAAGGTAATTGGATAGTAAGAGTAATGGGAATTAAATCAAACCATAAATACTTTATTCAGTTTAGGCCCTAATAAGGCACTTATGAACGTCAAAACTACCACCGGTTCGGAAAACAACCCAGTCATCGAGAAGAACCGGCAAGAAACTTGATCGGGTACATTTTTTTAACATATATTTCCAATACATCATACAATAGCTTTTAGTGGATGCACAGAGAGGGGTCAATTCCATACCTCACTATCGTTCACATACTGATCCACTCTATAATATCCTTTTGAAACTAAAACTCGTTTGACGTGACGCTTAAATTTAGAGTCCGGCAAATCGGTAACATGCTTTGGGACTTTATTGTAGAACCTAACATTATTACCTAAAAAACTATTACTGGTTTTGCTAAGTCTGAAACATGGGACCACCAGTTTATTACAGTTTCTAGTATTTAGATTATGCCGGTCTTTTACTAAATTCAGTTTTTCAAAGTTTTTACGGACATACATTAAATTATCAAGAATGTTTTGGGAGGGCACCGTTAAGATACCGAATTTCTGGAATTTCGTTTTTAATGACTCGCGAGGTCCCATGTTATATATTGCTCGAACTGCCCGTTTTTGTAATAAAAATATCGTGTCTACCTCAGCAGCCATACCCCACAGCAGAATGCCATAAGACATTAAGCTATGGAAGTAAGCGAAGTAGGAATGTGGCAATATCTGTAAGTTGGCAAATCTTACGTATTGCGAATGCAGCGGAACTTAATCTGCTTGCCATTTTTTTAATGTGAGGGCCCCATTGTAATTTAGAACCTAGTTTAATTCCCAAGAATACAGTATTGTCAACTAACCCTACTAAATTACCTTCGATCTTGATTCCACTATCAACCTGTCTAACATTGGGTAAAGTAAATCTTATACATTTCGTTTTATCTGCATTTAGTAATAGGTTATTTAACGAAAACCAAGAACAAATTTCATTTAGAGTATTATTCAGATGCCCAACCTCTGAATCTATCCTTTTCACTTTAAATATTAGAGAAGTACCGTCTGCAAAAAGCACCATATCAGCAGAGTTATTAACCACTAGCGGTAGATCGTTTATGTATATTAAGAACAAAAACGGCCCTAAAACGGAGCCCTGCGGGACACCAATTCGAGCAAACGATCCCGCGGAAGTTACCCCATGTATGTTAACTTTCTGACAGCGATCTTTTAAATGAAAGACTAGAAGGTCGAGAGAAGATCCACAAATACCATAGAGTTTTAATTTAAGAATAAGCGTACTGTGGTCAACGCAATCAAAGGCCTTACACAAATCGCAGAATACACCAATTGCATCCTGCGAATTCTCCCAGGCTCCCAATATATGATTTACAAGCGTTGCATCAGCGTCAGTAGTAGATTTTGATTTAGTGAAACCAAATTGTCGACCATCTAGAAACTTTTGCACAGTAAAATATTCTATCAATTGTTTAAGCATGATCTTTTCAAAAAAATTATGACAACGGAAGATAACAAAAAGCACACCGAAAGGGTAAGAGGAAATGGATAAGGAATGAAATAGCGCGAAAGAGATAGTTTAAGTATTATTGTAATTAGAGTAAAGGAGACGGAAAATAAAAATATGGCGAAACGAAGTCTTCCTCATTTACAAATGAATACCTTTTTAGCCATATAACAAACGAGTTATGTGTTCGTACGTAAAATCTTAGTTTTATTCCATTTTCTTTTGCTGAATCACAAGTGACATACCTACTTTAATATTACGCCCGTGAGTAAATCAAATGTCGTTTGTGTCAGAAGAAATTTATTTTGTGCTCGTACAGATAGACTATCACTATTTATGGTGCTGTAGTCACAGATCGCTTTCATGTCCAGATTAGAACTACGCGCACGCTTTATATAACTTTCAATACAGGTGGGTGGAAAACTCTGGACGGTTGACGTCATTATCCCAACGATTCGACAACGCTCGAGACGGGTTGTATTTAGAATCTCATTGTTTCTCATTCCCACAGTCGGTGACTCATCCGTTGTTTATTTATAACAAGTTCTTATATAAAGTATGAGAATATTAATAAATATAAAACTGTGACATGAAAATAACTATTGTATTTATAAATATGTATTAGGATCTACATTAGGACTTCTTGTTGAAAGTATTCCAAGTCAGTCAAGGTTTTATTGAATTAACTTTCAAAAATATTTTTCTATTTTATAGTGGCTCACCAGAATGATGGCACTCATGGAAAGTACAATGCAACACTTTCTTTTTTATAAAGGGGAAAATCCTGCATCGGATACTCTCACACTGCCTAGGAACAGCGTGAGGGTTATGTAAGATTCTTACTAACTAAAACCCCTATGCGGCTTAGTGCCGGATGAGTAGTGAAGGCGTAAAAGCGTAACAGACTCACATTCCTATTTATAATATTAGTAAGGATGTATTCTATTTTGTAAGAGAGAGGGACAGTATCGGCCAGGAGACTGTTATATTGTTTCACAGTAATAAAGGTATGATCTGTCCAGCGTGCGGAGATGGAAGCTACCATAAAGATGTGAAGCTATTACCTCAGAGTTCAACGCACGTGGCTATGTTTTGACAGAGGCGGAAGTGAGAATTAGGTTAAACAACTCATTAGACCACTCACCGTAGTACAGACACAAATACTCACAGCAAGACATCGTCTCTACCCAACAGAAATGGGTCAATATATCTGCATGACGCGTTCCTAATTTTGCAAGTGGATATAGAAAAGAATGGTACGTCTCATCCCGATGCGATCGGATACATGCTTACACGGGCCAGTGGCAGTTTTCTAACGCGCAAGTTGCCGTAAGGGCTACATTCAGTTGACTAGAAAGGCTTTAGTGATGTCGCTTATGGTCCAATTCATAGGCATATTCATGAATACTTACATCTTTGTTTTGTTTAAATATTTTTTTTTCAAAATATAGTAATTTAGACAAATAATTATTGAAAAAAAAAAATTATTCTTGAAATTTCCACCGCTCGTTTCATTTGTTATAATATAAGCATGCCGCAGTCTGCACGGACATAGCTTTAGTTTGGAAGTAAATCAAAGCAAAAACACTTTATTCAGTTTAGGCCCTAATAAGGCACTTATGAACGTCAAAGATTATCACAGGTTCGGAAAACAACCCAGTCATCGAGAAGAACCAGCAAGAAACTCGATCGGGTACATTTTTTAACAATAGCTTTTAGTGGATGCACAGAGAGGAGTCAATTCCAGACATCACTATCATTCACATACTGATCCACTCTATAATATCCTTTTGACACGAAACCCCGTTTGACGCTTAAATTTACATTCCGGCATATCGGTAACATGCTTTGGGACTTTAATGTAAAACCTAACACTATTAACTAAAAAACTATTATTGGTTATGCTAAGTCTGAAACATGGTACGACCAGTTTATTACAGTTTCTAGTATTTAGATTATGCCGGTCTTTTACTAAAATCAGTTTTTCAAAGTTTTTACGGACATATATTAAATTATCAAGAATGTATTGGGAGGGCAGAGTTAAGATACCGAATTCCTGGAATTTCGTTTTTAATGATTCGCGAGGTCCCAAAAAACATATGACGCTTTAAGCCAAACAAATCTATATGCGAAATGGACTATGATTGCGACTAATAAAGAACAGCATATTTAGGTATATATGTGAATAAATACATTAATCATGACAATATGAACAATTTAATAGTACTTGGCGTGTATTGGCACACGCCTGAACATGTAAACTCAGTCTTTCAGTAACACGTCTAGGAAAAGACATGTAAACATCGGTTGTATGGCGTCCAGGGTTAACTATTCTGATTGACTTTCATGTTATACTTCGCATAGTCTTGTTCATCAACATCATCTCAGCCTATAGTCGTCCACTGCTGGACAAAGGCCTCACCACACGTTCTTCACAGCGTACGGCTCTGTCCCGCCTGTAACCAACGGCTCCCCGCAACCTTTATAATGTCATCGGTCCATCTGGTGGGGGGCCATCCCACGCTGCGCTTTCCGGTACGTGGTCGCCACTCTAGGACTTTTTTGCCCCATCGCTCATCAGTTCTTCGAGCTATGTGCTATAGTCTTGTTACTAGAGTACATTCCAAGCGTCTCTCGTCTTTAGGGCTGGAAAAATTTTCATCAAAAATGCTAAGGACTCTGTTGTAGTATGATTCGCAGAAGGTTAAGTTGCATTCTAATTATTGTATAAAAGGTAGTACAGTGGTAGTAGGTTGAGATATGGTATCAATTGTTGTGCAAAGCTTGGTGGTAAGGTACTATCAAATTTTCGCTGGGCTAGTCAAAAGTTTGCAACCAAGCACCTATTAGAGCTTTCCGTCAGCTGCACTTGGTAGGCAGACCAACTGCTAACGTATTCAGCCACATCGTTCCTTAACATCAGGTTGGATTATGTAAAAAGAACAAATTATCTATACATATAACTAGCGGACCGGGCGGACGTTGTCCTGCCTTGAAAACAAAAAAAATCCTAAAAGTCGATCGCAGCGCCACCTACCGGGTCCAATTGTGAATCTAAACCATTCTCGGATCCACTCGAACACGCACAAAAAATTTCATCAAAATCGGTCCAGTCGTTTAGGAGGAGTTCAGTCACATACACACGCACACAAGAAATATATATATTAAGATAAGAATGTAAATCTACCGTGTATGTACTTTTTAATTTTTGTGAATAGAATTGTTGCAGGTATCTTGGAATAAGTAATAAAATACATTTCAATCATTTTTAGAAATGCCTGTCTGTTTGTTTGAACACGAATTACTGCTAAAGTACTGCGTTCACAATAAAACCAATCATAAAACATATCATCGAGTAATATTTAATCTTGGTTACAATAAAGTCGGTTCAGTCTATCAAAAGTTTGTTGTAATTTTAATGACGACTCGAACTAAGTACGAGAGAAAAGTAGATAAGTAAATGGACTTAATACATTCAGGTGATTTTATTAGTCACTGTTTTTTTTATGTTAGGTTCTACGAGAATGAAGTTGCAGACACAGCTAGTATCTTAATATATATATTTCTTGTGTGCGTGTGTATGTGACTGAACTCCTCCTAAATGACTGGACCGATTTTGATGAAATTTTGTGTGCGTGTTCGAGTGGATCCAAGAATGGTTTAGATTCACAATTGGACCCGGTAGGTGGCGCTGCGGTCGACTTTTAGGATTTTTTTGTTTTCAAGGCAGGACAACGTCCGCCCGGTCCGCTAGTATCATATAAAAATATAGATGCCTCTACAGGTTTTCCTGAAAAAAATGTACATATTTTTCTAAGTACATATACGAAAACTGCAAACAAATACATTATTAAAAAACCAGACGAAGTAATAAGATTAATTCTTGATGCTTTACTTATACAGTGAGTGTTGTGTTTATATCTAAGACAGTGCTTATAAAAGTAAGGCATGAGGTGAAAACTAATTCCATCCAGATTTTTAATTTAATTTTATGTTAACAAAATCTTTCATAATAGCGTCTGGCGGATGTAGATAATATCTGTTATTTAAAATCAATCTTCCCGAGCCTCCGCACTGTTCATAACCGTAGATAATCACGACCGTAAAAGTTGGAATCATAAAGTATTTTTATCAATTTTTAAACATTTGTAATTCATTATTACTCTTGGGTACATAGAACTGGAATGTGTAGATTATAGTAATGGTAGAACGAGATTGGACAGTTTAAAAACTGAGTGATGTCTTCCGCGCGGTCGTTTTAAATTTTAAGTTACTGTTCGTACAACTATGTTGGCTTAATTAAGCCCTAAATAAAACAAGACTATTGCGTAGAGAATCAACTACGCGATTGAGCCGTGCGGCATGCTATTCTAACTTCGGCAGTTCTCGGTAAAGTTCGGTTATCACCGGTAGTTAACACACCTTCGTTCCCGACACCACGCGTCGTACCCCTCGCTTCTTTAACACTAATACTTCGTTTCGCCTAGCGTACCTTTTGACTTGCAATTTGTTTGCTAACTAATCCTTTCATAAAGGTGGTAGTATAAACATTATCGTCATTATTATTATTATTACTTTATAAATTATAAAATAAAGTACTCTGCCACGTCTGTCTGTCTGTTCGCTATAAACTCAAAAACTAGTGAACGGGTTTCATGCGGCTTTCACCAGTAGATAAAGTAATTAATGGGGAAGGTTTAGGTATTTAAGTAATTTGTCAAGGTTTTTTTTATTATCAGAGCGAGATAACGTCCGCCGGACCCGTTAGTGTTGTATATACTATAATATTTCCTTAAGAAATGGGTTGTAAAATGCAAAAAAAAATACATATATATTTTAGAGATTATCATATTTAAATACTAAAAATAATTAAGCTTCATAATATTAAGACACTAGTAACTTACCCTGGCTTCATATGGCTATAGTATCCTAGTATGACGTCATCAGTTCCTAAACAATTTAGATGAATATCCTTTGACTTTATTCTTTTTTAAATTATCAGTTAAGAAATGACCAGTACGTCTCTTATAGGCTGCAAGTCCTAAGTCATCTTTTAAAATACGCGACATGGTTCTAGGTGCTATCTTCATCTCCCGAGATAAAATCTTTTGCTTTCGGACAGGATTGCTTCGAATTCTTTCCATTACTGCTTTGACCACCTTTTTCGTTCGAACACTACATGGACGGCCAGATCTTTTTCTGTCACAGACAGAGGAGGTCTCATTGTACCTATTAATAGCCCGGTACACAAACATTTTACTAATACCAAGCGTATGGAGACTTTTAAATATTGCATTTGGCTCCATACCTACTTTGTGTAATGCAATCACAGCGATTCGGTTCTCTTTATCACCCCACTCCATTTTAATATCGCAAAATGTTGTACAATGTATTGGCGCCAAAATGAGAAAACTCAATGAATAATCATATAAAAATGACAGATTCCAAATTCAAATGTAATAGTTTGTTTATTTTTAATTGTAAACAGTATTTATGGCCAGACTAAGTATATTCATTGAAATAATATGATGTAAAGAGCAATTTTTATATACGTTAAGTACCCAATATAACTAAAGTATTCAGTGTTGATCAGCAAAACGCAGAAAATAACCAATTTTGATTTTAAATATGTAAAAGAAAAAATACTTACTACGCGTTAGTCTTACGAGACTGACATGTCCTTATATATTACACTTTTTGTAGGCATTTTTAAGTTCTATAATTACTTAAGACATTATTCTTATGTATCTGATAACGTTTAGCCAATATTACTAATGTAAGCACCTGAGAACGGCTTCCTTTTTTTTTTTATTGTAGCTCGGCAAAGTGACTGTACTGTGCCTGATGGTAAGCACAGTACAATCCAAAAACAATGGCGACCACCGAAAGACATACTACCTATCGCCGGTCGCCGCTGTCATGCCGGCCTGAAAGCGACCCAGTCAGGGACAGACCCCCCCCCCCCCCCCCGTTGCTGGATATACACCGGCTGATCCCGGAACGCGACACGCCCAAACGTGTCACTATGGTGGGTGTTCCACCTGGTGTACGGTGGTCGCGATCCAGTCGGGTACAGACACCATACCACCCCGACTTACTTACAATACCTCTTTACCATGTATTAATATAATGTTCATGTTAATGTAATATACGTACAAACCTTCTGGAAGTAATACTCTGAACGATAGTGAAAACCGTATCACGATCCGTTACATAATTTAGAAGAACTAAGGGAATATACAAGTGTTAGATTTTACAACAAAGTCCCAAAGGATATTACCGATTTGCCGGATTGTGAGTTTAGGCGCCATGTCAAGCGGGTTTTGGTGTCAAAAGGCTATTTATTATAGAGTGGATCAATATGTGAACGATGGTGGTGTCTGGAATTGACTCATCGCTGTGCATCCATTAAAAATCGTTTGTGACATGTACCTAATATACTCTAAATATTATATATATTTGTTAAAAAGATGAACCAGACCGAGTTTCTTGCCGGTTCTTCTCGATGATTGGGTTGTTTTCCGAACCGGTGGTAGTTTTGACGTTCATAAGTGCCTTCTTAGGACCTAAATTGATTAATTTTTTAATTATCGAATCATTTGATTTGATTTAATTGATACAGACATACACGAAAAGCAATTTTCCTTTATAATATTTAAATTTTAATTAAATTAAATTAATTATCATATGGTTAGTTAATAATTAATTTTGTAGTAAAAAAAATAGTGCGTATATTATTGTGTAAATGTGGAGGAAGTGAAACTTCTTTGGCTTATATGTATTAATTCAATACATACTATAAAACAAAGTCCTCTGCCACGTTCGTTCTGTCTGTTCGCAATAAGCTCAAAAGCTACTGAACGGATTTTCACGCGGTTTTCACCAATAGATAAAGTGATTCACACAGTCTGGGTGTATAATGTCAAGTTGTTTTATTATCAGGGTGAGAAAACGTCCACAGGACCCGCTAGTTATATATACCACATGAGAATGCTCATAAACTATATACTATACGAAGTCACGTAGTATAAATAATTAACTATATATTTACTCATTTTGGTATACTGCTAGATACAGCCAGAGACTTATACATACTTAAATATACACACATATACATACCTACCTTACATTGAACGTGTAATGCAAATTTTTCACTACCGAACTGAAAGCTGTTTCACTTAAACAAATTATTAAATCGAATTCAAATCGCTTCCGCTTATAGCAAAGACCGAAGCGTAACCATAACGTAAAAGGATCGGCTAACGAACCGAGAGACTGTCTGATGCTATAATTTACATATATATATATGTATATATACATGGTGTTTTGTTACTATGTAGCAAATTAATTTTTTGTTCGTTATATACAGGATCGTTGGGTACGCTGTTAAACTGTGTTACTTTTTGTTTGTTACATTTGACAGTAAGCTTTTAGGACAACCTTAATAATGTAAAGAAAATACTTTGTAAACAATGACGTAATACGTACTAAAGACGACACAGTGTTTTCGAAGTTATACTTCTTTTGGCGCGTTAGGGAAAAATGATGAGAGTAAATTTTTACGATGCGCGCGCACACCGTCACGGAAAACCGACACCCTGAAGTTAGCTATAGCCAACATTTTGTTTCTTTGTATTTGTTGTTTGTATTAAAACTATCAATGTATTAAATACCTTTTTTCTATCGTTAGTGTCGTTTTTTCTACAAACGTAGAATAAGGCGAAAAATAACATTTTTGAAAAGATTTTTATCTTGTTACGCCAAAGAAGTATAACTTCTAACGCGTGTACATAAGTGCACACACACTTTTTTTGTTATTTTATACCACCAGAGATTTCGTCCGCGTAGAATTTAGCAAAAAAAAATTGGTTGAGTGTAAAAGTGCATTTGGGAGGAGCGCCGTACGGTCTCTGCTTTACTAGTATATTATTCGTGGAACCCTATTTTTTCTAAAGTAGAGGCGTATGTTACTCCTTATATCATCAGCTATTTGTTAGTAAAATTCCCGTCGAATTAGGTCAAACCGTTTCGGAATTTAGCCGGAACAAACAGACAGGACGGCTATATTTTTTTATTATAGGTGCCACATATACTTTGATATCCATTACGTAAAATAGGTGTGTGTGCGATTCACACACGATAGAAGTGAACCATCAGTAAATCGACAAAAGAATGAGATGAATATATATAACAAGGGTACAATAATTACAAAGTTTCTTTGTTTAAAAATGAAAGTATTTTGATTAATTTTAAAAGATATTTTATATTGTATGTAACATATGTTACAGTGTACAGTAGTATTAGCTCACGTAATTTTCACATATACTAACACACGTTAAATGCTCAAATACAAGCAAATATTAAACAGTGTGCAATATACATACACAGCGACATTTGCTCTCTCGCTCTGGCTCACTAATTACAGGCGACTATGCTTAGAAGACGGGACTGGGGATGCTACGAAGCATGGCACAAAGAGGAGAGACCGATAATATAAAATAGTATGTATATTTCTGTCTCATTCTTTGCCGGCTTCATCCTACACATTTTTGTATTCGTGTCTCTTACCTGTCGTTTTTTCCGTTGCATCCGGTTTGAAATTACAACGATTCTAAAGAAGTTTCACTTAGTATGTATATTTCTGTCTCATTCTTTGCCGGCTTCATCCTACACATTACATCGTAAATAAAAAATCCGTTCGAAAATAATAACCGCCATAATTTTCTAACCGACGAACGAAAATACCGCGAAAAGTTGTTACGTCACTTACCTGTCGTTTTTCCGTTGCATCCGGTTTGAAATCACAACGATTCTAAAGAAGTTTCACTTCAAAACTATTATTTTGACATTACAGATAGACCCTTTAATTTTATTTATTTGTATAGATTAAAGAAAAATAACATTTCACAATTAGTTTGTATATCTATACTAATATTATAAATCAGAAGAGTGTGTTTGTTTGAACGCGCAAATCTCAGGAACTCTCAGAATCTCAGGAAATCTCAGGAAAAAGAAACAAGGAACAAAAAAGGAAAAAGAAAATTCCAATCTCGATTTGAAAAATTCTTTCAGTGTTAGCTCATTTATCGACAAAGGCTTATAGGCTATATACCACGCTAAAACTAATAGGAGTGGGACACGAATGAAGCTTTCAGGCCGGTATGACAGCGGCGACCGGCGATAGATAGTATGTCTATCGGTGGTCGCCATTGTTTTTGGATTGTACTGTGCTTACCATCAGGCACAGTACAGTCACTTTGCCGAGCTACAATAAAAAAAAAAAAAAGAAGAAGAATGTTTCAAAATCGGGGAATTTTTTACCTTTTGAGAATTTTTATATTAGCGTTAGCCCAAAGTAACTATTCCACGCAGACGAAGTCTAGCTGGTCTACTATATATACTTTCATATATACTTCCCACTTGTCTGGAATTCTGTTTGAGATATATTTTCGTATACGGTAAGATCTGACAACAAACTCAATTGATGGTAACATATTTTATGGTTTATAGGTCCTAGCTTTTGACCACAATCTCACCTGATATTATGACCACCTGATGACGCTGTGGTCTAAGATAGTAAGCACGTTACCGTTACGTACGCTACACCTGGAGCTAGCTGGCTTCAAGTATAGCTGCCGGAACACGCCAATAGGTGCTTGGCGTCAGATTTTTAATTACAGGATGATATTATGGACTGATGGACCAGATGGACTTAGAAAAGTCCTACCGCCGTGCAAAACACTATATATAAATTATACATACATACTAGGCAACCGCAAGGGCTACCGAGTTACGGACCGACTCGGCTAACAACGTTAGTCCTAGAATGTAACATGAAGGTCCGCTTCGCTACTTATGCCATTCATGTTGCCGAAATGAAAATGTTACGGTGGATGTGCGGCGTGACTCGGTTCGATAAAATCCGCAACGAATACGTGCGAGGCAGCCTAGGTGTGCGGGACATTGCCGACAAGATACAATAAAGTAGGCTGCGATATTATGGGCATGTTAAGACAAAGCCACCAGACTACGTAGGAAATAACTGTCCCTTCAGGGTCAAAGATCCAGAGGCAAGCCCGAAACAAATTGGAAGGGTATAGTGCTGAAAGATATGAAGGAGTGCGAAGTTTCCGAATGTGATATCAGAGACAGAGCGAAGTGGAGAAGAAAAGTAAGGAAGGTTGACTCCCACCACCATGTGGGACTAACAGCAAGGAAGAGAGAAATATACATACATTCTAGACTATATACCGACAAACAAACACACAAATGAATATACCGAGCGATTATCGGACTCGACATGTCCAAGCGTACTATTATGGTGTTCTCTCACCCGAAAACCATTAAATACATGATAGCTCAGTGGGTATCGTCTTCTGAAATCGAATCAATTGACCTAGGTTCGAACCCTTACGAGTGAACCAGAGCTTTAGATGAAGGTATACGTCGTGGTAAGACCATATCATGGCTGTAGGGTTTTGTAAATCCGCTGGCTAGCTACCACATTTGAAAATTGTCGCCAAGCATAGGTGTATTCTGACAGCTGCAAGGCAAACAAACAAGCGTGTCACCTAATGGTAAGCGATCACCGCCATTGCAAGCGTGTTGCCGGCCTTTTAAGCTTAAGAGATAATCTCGTAGGTTTAGCGTGCTTACTATATTAGACCAGGTCGTTATTTAAGATCAGGCGTAACATAACTTGAGGATGGTAACTGGCTAAGCAGATTTAAAAAAAGCTATCACCACGCTATGGTTCGATCATAATGTTTTCCTTCATCGCTCCAACTCAGGTTCTAAGATTAGAACCTACATCCATCGACACCGTGTCCGAATACACTGTCAACTAAGTATAAAAAAAACACTGCGTAATTAATGATAGAGTGATAAAAATTAGCAAACAAAAACCTCTATGGTTTTGAACGCTTTATGGTAACAATCCATTGACACGCAGCCGTGCCTAAAGTTACGCCATGTTTAATATTTCACACATAGCTTTTTTATCTCATTAATATCACCACACTAGTTTATATGGTGAACATATTAGGCCCTTACATGTGAAATTAGAGTTTCCTCGCTCGTTCGTTCTTAAATATCCATCGTTGAATTAGGAATTTTAAATTTAGATTTATTGTTGGCATTAGCGCTGCGGATACAGTTCGAAAAATCAATGATGTATATAGAGAAGCTAATGTAAAATAAAGCACGGTACGTTTTTGGTTCCAACGTTTTCGTTCTTGAGATTTACCATGGACGACCGAAGACCCTAGTTGACCATGAAGAATTAGTGGTGATCGTAAAAGCACATCCAACGTAAACCACGTCAGAATTAGCGGCAGGTTTCGTTGTGAGTGACAAAACAATTTTTTTTACATGTTACAAATTGAAAAAGTAAAACGCTCGAGAAATGGGTGCCGCATGAATTGACTGAAGTACACCAAGAAACACACATTGAGTGCCGCATTACATTACTCAGCCATCACAATAATGACGGAATTTTCAGTCGTATTGTTACTTGTGCCGAATCCCTTACTACAATTGGAAACCCTCATTACAGTGGTAAAACCTAGAAGAACAAATTAAATCATGACCCAAGCGAAAGTTGACTCAGAAAAAGGTAATGGTGAGTAATTGGTGAACCAGTGCCGGTATCATACACTACAGCTTCTTAAATCTGGTCGGACGGTTATGATAGAGCTGTATTGTCAATAAATGCAAACCATGATGAAAAAGCTAGCCTTAACCGAGACTGGTTAATCTATCTTGCCCACTGCTGCTTCAGGACAATACTAGATTCTATATTTAACGATAGACGATCGCTAAATTAGACGAACTGCGGTTAGAATATCTCCGTCATACTCCATACTCTCCGGACGTGCCATCAAACAAAGTACCACTTTTATCGTCTAAAATCTTTTCAGTTGTGGAATCAATGAACTATCAGCGATAATAATGCTGTGTACTTCGATTGATTAAATATATAATTTCATTCTTTTTACTTTTTCCATATACTACGCAAATTTAATACGTAAGATCCTAATATAATTGGAGGACTATTACCCACTGATAAATTAGTACTTCAAATTAGTACAATATGGGGTGTAAGAGGTGTCAAATAGCATCTAAGACTTGAGACATCCAAGCCAACCTCACCTGTATGTGGTGCACCCTGCTGAATAACGAACGAGGTAATGGCGAAAGCAGGGTGGTAGGGTTATACAGCCTGACTGGGTCGCAACCACCATGTATATGGCGAAAAAGCCCGTCATAGGGATTCGCTTCTGCGGGTCGCGTTTCGGGATCAGCCTGTGCATATCCAGCTTTTCGCAGGCCGGCATGACAGCGGCGAGCGATGGATAGTGTGTCACTCGGTGGTCGTCATTGTTTTTAGATTGTACTGTGCTTACCATCAGGCACAGTGCAGTCATTTTGCCGTGCTACTATAAAAAAAAAGCAATAGTTTTTGCGTGTAAGAGAAACAAATATCCATCGATCGAACAAATATTCAATCTATTTTTAACACAGCACGACATGAAGGAAATACATAGTTCAATATTATCCTAAATACAGTCATCATTATCAGCCTGTGAGAGACCCACTGTGGGGCCATAGGCCTCTTTCCGCAGGAAGGTATGGGCATAATCACCACGCCAGCATGTATTGGGGACTTCAAACTCTGAGAAATCCACAGTCCTATGTTTCCCACATACAGTAGTACTACAAGAATATTTCGCAGGTGCAGGTTTCCTCACGATTTATACATGCCCAGATTCGGAGCTGTGGACATAGATTTGATATTCCACCTTTCATAACTACCATGATTTTTGACGATGAAAAACCCTTCCCATGCTAGTCTGTAAGCCTTTGCTTATGGTGTACACATATATACTGGTTAATAGTATAACGGTAGGCAAAACCGTAAAATTAGGAAATCCTTTAAGAGGAAAATTTTGGTGAAAAACACCCAATTCTATCCATTACATAATACGAGTAAATTATATTGAAAATTCCTCATGAGCAAATACTTTTAATAAATGTTCTAACCCGTACGGTTCGTTTATGTAGGTCGTTGTGACGCTTATAATTAGTTGAATTTATGACAGAGTCGTCCCACGGGCAGGGGGGTGGAACGCACCCTCGTAACTTTTTAAAAGGGTGTGTCGTCTACGTGAGGATTATTTTTACAATTCTGACTCCATGAGTTTAACAAAAAAAATCCAAAACGAGTTGACGTGAACATTTGAATCGAGGTGTATCATATTATCGTTAAAATATTGAAATTGAAAACAATTGGTTATCTATATCTATACATATAATAAGAATGTAAATGCAACGTGTCTGTACTTTTTACATTTTTGTGAAAAAAACTGTTGCAATTGTCTTGGAATAAGTAATAAAATACTGGTGGTAGAGCCACGCTGAAGTTATTATTGGTTTCAGTATGAATGGGTCGGCTCGCCCGGGGTAGCACACTCTCTCACAGAAAACCCACGTGCAATAACAGTGCTTGCATTGTTGCGTTTCGTTCGGCCAGTGAGAGCGCCGGAGGCCCACCGCCCCTGCCCTCCCCTCTCCTCTCCCTTCTCCCTCCCTTTCCCCTAACATAGACTGGCAACGCACTTTCGACTCCCTTGGTATTGTTAGTGTCATCACGTCACGTGACCCATATGTTCGTTTGCGTGCTAAGACATAAAAAAAAGAAATTCAATCATTTTTTTTAATGTCTCTCTGTCTGTTTGTTTGTTTGTTTGAACAAACGTACGTAAAATACTACGTTCACGATAAAACCTCAACAAGAAAATCATAAAGCATTATCGAATAACATTTAGTATAGGTTTCATTAAAATCGGTTCACTGTATTAAAACTCATTGTAATTTTAATGACGACGCGACCTGTGTACGAGAGAAAAGTAGATAATTAAATGGACTTAATACATTTAGATGATTTTAATAGTCACTGTTGCTTTTACATTAGTTTCCACACGGACGGAGTTGAGTCCACAGCTAGATCTATGTACGAGTATATCCAGTTGGAACAAATTACATACGTGTGCAAAATTTTACAAAGTTCGGTTAAGTTTTTTTTTATTGTAGCACGGCAAAATGACTGCACTATGCCTAATGGTAAGTACAGTACAAACCAAAAACAATGGTGATCTCAGAGTGACACATCCATCACCGGTCGCCGCTGTCATGCCGGCCTGCGAAAAGTTGGATATGTATAGGCTGATCCCGAAACGCGACCCGCAGAAGTGAATTACTATGACGGGCTTTGTCGCCATGCACATGGTGGTTGCGACCCAGTCAGGCTGTAAAACCCTACCACCTCGCTTTCGCCATTGCCTCGTTCGTTATTCAGCAGGGTGCAACACGTGCAGGTGAAGTTGGCTTGGGTGTCTCAAGTCTTATGATGTTATTCGACACCGTTTACACCCTAAAAGTAGTGTCGGAATTCATTCGAGACAAACACCGTGACAGGTAATTTACATTATATATAGTATCGCGGAATTTTTTGTAAAGATAAAAATAATGAATGTTTTAGCTATAGATTTTATTCCTTTATTTCAAACCGTTCAGGCGGCACACGACATATTATAGAATTTTTGCCTACTTTATAACATTTATTGTGATTAATTATCGAATACATATATTTACCAAAATAATAAGTCTATAGCACTCAGATATAATATACCTATCTCACAGTGAAAGAATTTTCAAAATCGGATCAGTAATACCGGAGATTACCCCGAACATTCAAACTCATAAACTTTACCTCTTTATAATATTAGTAGACTAGCGGGCCCGGCAGACGTTGTCCCGCCCTGATTATAAAAAAAACCGTGACAAATTATATACCAAAACGTTCATCATGAATCACTTTATCCACTGGCGAAAACCGCTTGAAAATCCGTTCAGTAGATTTTGAGTTTATCGCGAACAGACAGACAGACAGACGCAGTAGGGGACTTTGTTTTATACTATGTAATGATATAACTGCGCGCATTGAAAATATAGTTTATCCAAGATGTTTTCTACACTATGAAAGAACTTGGAAAAAAAAAAAATAAAAAAAACGAAATAACCCAGACCCGCCGCTACGACGTACAAAGTGCTGAATTCCAGGTCAGTACACACTTTATTATTTGGGGAATAATATTCTTGTTATTATATTTATTTTTAAGGCAATGTCACCTATCGCTCCACGCTCTCTTTCCATTTCTGCCCCTTTTTATTGTACTCCTTTCCATTCTTAACGTAAACAACTGTTGGATATATTCACGGGAGCCGATCAGTCTACCTAGTTCGAGGAAATATATAAAGAAGAAGCGTCTGCTTCTATAATTGTCTACAGTCATTTACTTACAGTACGTGCGTATATTATTTAGAAAGTTAACAACTAAGAGGTTAAACAATCTAAGCTTTTACGTCGTTCAAGGTTAGAACTACTAATTCCCTTTGTTATATCGTCTTTGATGTGTTCACATAGTTAAAGTAGATTACCATACCATACGTCTCTAAGTGAAATACGCTTAGATTATTACACCGTTCAATTTATATATTATAATTTATAATTTAAAGAGGATAACATCTGTTATTATTTATCTATCTAGTAGGAGTAGGCAGAGAACAAAGAACATGGATGCAGGTTCGTCAAGCGTGTCTAAAAAGGTCAAGAAATTATCTGATTTTAGTTGAGATATGTATGCTTGGTTGAGATATGTATGCTTGGTACACATATATGTTTCAACAACTCATATATGTATGAATAGTGTAGCTTAACTTAGGTTAGCTCAGTTAGGTCGCGTATTGCATCGAACAGGCAACAGCCAAGCCGAGGTGTGCCGTGCACCCTTGAGCTGGTTGCCCAAATAAAAATCGGCTGAGTGCCTTAAGCGCTCGCCTTAGTAGTCCGGTGAAGCTGTTAAGACCTTGCTAGGTCAATAGCGTAGTCAGTTCGAAAAAAAAAAAATCTGATTTTATTTATTTGTACGCGCTAATCTTTAGAATTACCTTTGACATATAAAAAATAACATACTATATACACAAACCTTACTTATGGATCACTTTATTTATTGGTGAAAACCGCAATGAAATCCGTTCAGTAGTTTTTGAGTTTATCACGAACAGACAGAGAGACGTGGCAGAGGACTTTGTTTAGTAATATGTAATTATTTAGCATATATATCTAGGAAGCGTTTAAGCTATCTAAAATCATGCTATGATACTTAGCAGAAGATCAATTTGTAAGTAAAAGTAAGTGAGAATAAAGTAATAGTGCAGGCGACGGGTATACCGCTACGCGGAGTAAAGGGAGCCGGGGACGGGTTGGCCGTCAAGCGAAAACCGAACATTATTGAAACGGGCCGAACTGTGAATGCTGATATTATAAATGTGACATATCACGCAGCTTAGTCACGCGGTCAAGTCAAATCATGCTTTGTACGAAATTGGTTTAAGATTATTTAACTACGTTGATTACGTATTAACGTAATTGATTAAAAAAAAATTTAAAACCGCATGCAAAAATTAACCCATGGACTGCCTAAAACCAAAGGTTTGAAGCTCCATAGAAATTAATGTAGACCTTACGGGGCACAGGTCAACAGACTGTTGACAGCAAAATTTAAAAAAATATACCGAATTTATTACAAAATTTAAAAAAGTTGAATAATAACAAATTACGTAATGTTAAACTATATCGTCTTATAAAATATACTAGTAGGCGCCAAGTGGTCGACTCGACCATAGTTCATCGAATTTTTAAAGTTTGAACTTTATTACGGTTTTTTTATCAAAGGGTATATACTCTATACTCAAAGGCTTTCATCAAGCCTACTCAGTTATTTGCCACTTTTTTTAAATTATATAAACATAAAAAAAAATCGATGTCTAAATGAAAATTGAAATTAATTATAAATTTGAAACAAAAAACAGGCGGTTACATAAGGTGGTAAGGCTCTCAAATTCTGAGTAAACATAACTTTACGAAAATAAAGAAGTTTATCGCAACTCATGACGCAATTTTCATTTAATTTTACACGACACTATGGGTGCGTGGTATTTCTGGGTGGTATTGAATTAAAT
Source organism: Antheraea yamamai (assembly GCA_036509395.1). NCBI lineage: Eukaryota > Metazoa > Arthropoda > Insecta > Lepidoptera > Saturniidae > Antheraea > Antheraea yamamai. Next base: position 8,048,404 of record AP028452.1, on the reverse strand, counting down.
ATAGTCTGTACATTATAAGGAATAGTAATATGCCCAGTATCATCATTTGAAAAAGTAATGGATACACAATAGAATCAAATGATGAATCTAAAACAAAGATGTTTTTAATACCACCATTAACTTTTGAAAATGAATTCATTTTAGTTCATAATTCATCATCAACTGTACTAAATATAATTGCTACATCAAGTTGAACTGCATAATTGTAACCGCGGAGATGCAAGTCATGGATTACTTTCATGACCAAACAAATTTTCTTAGTTTGATTTTACAAAGTATTTTTCGCTAATTTTTTATTGAATCATCATTTGAGTACACCATAAAGAAATACTAAACATTAAAATATTGACATTGACTTTGGAAATATTGCTTTATTCTTATGGCAACATGAAGCAAAGTGACATGAAGTGAAAGCAGTCCTGTCACCTAAAAATTTTGACATTCAATAAAACCAAAGAGAATAATAATTATTTCAGTGGTTCCATAAATTTACTAAAGATAAATTATTTATCAATTAATATTAATGTATATTATGAATTTACATATTATATTATTCTAAAATTAACCTACAATTTGACCAGTTGATTTCAAAGGGCATATTATAAGGCATGCAATGTCAGTCATGTTAAAAATATTTAAAAGATAATTGGAACGTAAGAAGGATGAATAATGTTCGAAACGTCTTTTTCATTTACATGTGTGTATATGTTGTGTAAAATTCAAGCAGTAGTGCGAGTAATGTATATTTTAATTAATTTAATATGCTTGTAATGCATTTTATTTAAAATATAGCTTTGTGCACTTCTCTGCCATATAAACTTTAACTATGCTAAATTTCAAGTTCATCCGTTCGCGCAATTCGCTTAAAAAGGGGTACAAAGTTTTGGCTTCACATATTAATATATAAGATTATTAGTGCTCACTTGCACTATATAAGAAAGTAATGATAATTTCAAGGTATACATTATCTACGAAAATGTCTTAAAAATTCTTTGCGATTCCTTCTATCTACTAGTGAAAACCGTATGAAAATCCGCTCAGTAGCTATTGAGTTTATCGCCTCAATAGCCAAACAAATTTAAGCGAATTATCCCAGAATGGCTGATTTATTTTTTGTTTGTAATTATTTACCAGGGCAAGGTTTGTTTGAAAGAAAGTGTTTGAAAAATCTTACAAAAAAGAGTTAAATATGGTTTCAAAGATTTCCAAATAAAAAATCTGAGTGAGCGAGCGACACAGGAGATATTAGAGAAAACTTCAAAGTGACAGAATTGATATTAAATTAGTCATGATCTTAATAGAAGGTTTAATCTCATATTTTACTTTAGTACACCCGTGCAAAGCTGGTAACTAGTAATGTCTAAATTTCCAAAGCAACTTAGTTAGGGGGCATTCAATAAATTAGACAATAGTACCTGAAGACTTCTCTGTTCAATTTATGTCCTGCTTACTATGACATATGATGTCCAAAATATGAACTCTTATGAGTAAATCTGTGCACATAATACATGTAAACTCAAAGATCAAGGTAAGAAATATCGAGATCCGACGTCGACCCTATAATAGCCTTTTGATATTAAAACCTGTTTGACATGTTGGTGAACTCACTATCCGGCAAATCGGTAATGTGTTTTAGGACTTTGTTTTTGGACTTAGTGAGCCTGAAGCATGGAATGACCAATTTGTTACTGTTTCTAGTGTTTAGATTATATTGGTCTTTTACTAAATCAACGAGACAAAGGTGGTAGCTAATGAGACGGGTTCAGTAAAAGCTTTGCTACGGTAGCAGACCTAGGGTTCATCGCGATATTTTCCTTCACCGAAAGCTCCTGTTCCTTCGCAAGGATTCGAACCTACGTCTATCGACACGGTGTCCGAACATGCTAATTACTGAACCATCATCGTTTCAGCACCACGTGAGTAGTATAAAAGAAGAGATATCTAATTTCAACATTGGATGATTACAGGCTGAAATTGATGAATGTCTGTCAGTCTATGAATATCGAATATGTAAGTCTTGGAGACGGTCACTTAATTGCCTTGTTAAATTTCAAAGATAATCGAGAATTAGTTAGTCTATAATAAACGGGTTAGGATATCATTTTAATTAGGCGAACCATGATTAAGGGCCATCGTTGTCTCAAATTGCCATAACCTAACTAGAGTTTATACAATCGATTTAGATGACAGCACGTGATTTGTGAATGGTGCTTTTTTATACTTCGTAAGTTTTAGCTTTTTGGGTATAATCACCACGCCAGCTCACGACGAATGGGCGATTTCAAACTCTGAGAAATCCATAGTTCTATGTTTTCCCACATACAGTAGTACTACAAGAACGTTTCTCAGGTTCAGGTTTCCTCACGATGTTTTCCTTCACCGTCAGCCGATAGTGTTACCAATTTAAATTAGCAAATGTACGCGAATACCGAATAATTCGTTGGTACACGCCAGGACTCGAACCCTCGGACATCGGATTGGTATTCCACCGGTCAAACCACTAGACCACAATGACATTGCAGTGCAGTTGCTGGAACAAAGTAATAGGTGTTTGGCCACAGAAGTTAAGGGTAGTAACTAGTCAAGCAGACTTAGAAAAACCCTTGTATTTACCATCTTGTTAGGTTAATTATATATGAATTCATTTTCACTTTTTCACTTTTGTTTTTGTTAAAGCGTTACAAGTTTCCAGTCTAGTATGCTCCTTGTTATTGTTATTATATAGTTATCGGACTGTTTATTGTTGCATTATCTACAATCATCACTACATATTATATTTAGTGGGTGGTAAAGCCACGCTGAAGCTATTACTGGTTTCAGTAGGGTTCGGCAGTAGGTACTACCATCCAAGCCGCAGAAACACCCACGTGAAGTAACGGTGCTTGCATTGTTGCGTTTCGTTCGGTCAGTGAGAGCCCCGGATACCCAACTCCCCTGGCCCTCCCCTCTTCCCCACTCCCCCTTCTCCCAAACACAGGCTGGCAATGCACTTGCTACTTCTCTGGTGATGCAAGTGTCTATGGACGGTGGTGATCCCTTAACATTAGGTGATCGTTTGCTTCCTATGATATAAAAAAAAACAAAGTCCTCTGCCCAGGGCTGTAGATAGAGTCGAATTTGAGGTAGAGCAGTATTGGTTACAGGTAGGGCGGAAGTAAAAAAATTATCATAATTGATCTGCCCTCGAATGTCACAAACTGTGGTATGGTCGGAAAAGTTTAGATACCTATCGCTATAATTTTTTTAATCACAAACTATGAACAAACAACTTAATTATAATAATTTATCTAAGTTTTTGGTATATTTAAGGTAGGGCATTGTGATCTCAAGATAGGGCATCCCCTCTCCCGTAGTTACGGCCGTGCCTCTGCCACGTCTGTCTGTCTGTATGCGATAAAATCCAAAATGTAAAACGGATTTTCATGCCGTTTTCACCAGTAGATAAAGTGATTCATAAGGAAGGTTTAGGTGTATAATTTGTCAAGTTTTTTTATTATCAGGGCGGAAAAACCTTAGCAGGGACCGTTAGTAAATAAATACATATAACATACATTTGTCCGTATCCCCTTTTGTATCCTCTGGCAAAAGTAAATAAACACGAGCCGAGCCGCTGTTACAAGCTAGTCAACAAATAAACCGTATAAACAGAGAGGCCATATAAGAAATGATCATTTTATACGCTAACGCATTACTCAAGTGATTACTTAAAAGGCAACTTCAATATATAAAAAGTCGTTCGTATTTCTTGGGAGATGTTGTCACATCGCGTTTTACGTTTTTTTTTTCCATCCATCGTCGTGTCGTTAGGAGAGCATTCGCCAGTGTCAACTATGTACTTACTTGATACTAATAGTCGAATTCAATTCCAATAGATTAAGATCCCAGAGATGTCAGGCCTATCTTATTTTTAAATGGATGAAAACTTATGTTTTTATTAGACTTTTGTCTACTTATAACGCTTTCGCACTCAGATTTCGAGACCGGGGACGATGTATAAGATATCAGGAGAGAATGGTGACTAAAAATAAGAGCTATTTTAAATGGCTCATTTTTATATATGTTGTGTATAGTAAATATTATTAAATTGGTAACATTATCGGGTAACAGTTGTACTACTGTATGTGGGAAAATATAGAACTGTGGATTTCTGAGAGTTTGAAAATCATCAATACGTCATGAGCTGGCGTGGTGATTATACCTACAACTTCCTTCGGGAAGAGGACTATGCCCTTGCAATGGGTCTCATACAGGTCGATGATGGTGATATACGAAGTGTGAGAGCTATCATTAAGGCACACTTAGTAAATAAGTAAAATGGTAGGATGTCTGTATCGATCTCAAAATCTACGACCATGTAAATTGTAACAAACTTGATACAATGACTCTCTTTTAGTTTTGAGCATTTCGGAATCTGCGGCGTTATATTCAGTTGCTGCGAGGCTCGCAGGACGGCATTACAGAGCCCGTCCAGTAGTTTTTGTCTCACAAATACCTCTACAAGTATCAATAATAATGTTATTATATCACTAGCTGACCCGTGCAACTTCGTCTGCACCAAATCGGTTATCACTGGTGTCAATTGTATTTTTAAACGCGAAAAATTTTAATAAATCTAAAACCTTATTGCAGCCACATCTACGGTTTCCAATTGTGAATCCAAACTATCAAGGGACTCACTCAAACATATACCCAGATTGTATGTGGTATGGTTTTAAAATAAGCCTACAACCCATTCGTAGCATCATCTACCGGGTTCCATTAAAATAAAAACTAACCTACATATATTGGCGGTAATGTGAAAAAAGCTTTAGAGGTCTATGGATCCCCAGGTTCTAACGAAGTTCCTTTCCCTTTTTTGTAGACGTTTACTATACAGTCAGTAGAGTTTACATTATAAAATATCAAGTTGATAGAGTTAAAATGTAAATCAAACGATAAAATATATTCATAAAATAAACAATTATAAATGAACCATGAATGATATCATAACTATTTTCAACTTGTATTAAAACTTTTTCACACTCCATTGTATTGAAGAAAAAAATAAATATTAAAAAGATATGAGCACGACGCGTCAAATGTCACTTGCCTGTAACTATTTGTCTAAGAGCTAGGAACGGTTTTGACAAAGAATTTCAATAAGCCAGTTTTTTATATATCATTATGTTCTTCCGAACAGTGTGCGGGCTACCTGGCTGCCGGTAAACGTTGCGTTTATTAGTGCATATCGCACCTTTACATGCAAAAATATTAAATTTATATTTATACATATATTATTTTTAAATACTGAGCATACGTCCAAGTAAGTTGGTAAAATATTCCTTCCTTTCCTTCGGAGGATCCTTCTCTGTCTAAAAGATCAGCGCTTTCATTCCGAGTTATACCTATATGAGAAGGGATCCATTGTAAAACAATTACTTTGTTCTTTGCTTTGAAATCTAGTAATTGCTTCAAAATAGTGTAGGCTCTCAGTATTCCTCGAAAAGTCGAGGTATATTGAGCTACGTGTTGAAGAGTACTTTTTGAATCGGATAAAATAACAATCTTAATGGACTCAGTTGATTGTGCAAATGATAAAGCCTTTGCAATTGCTATGAATTCAGTGTGCATAATTGAAATATTTTCATCAATTTGAAATTTCATAAAAGTTTTGGAATTTGACTAAAAAAATGCTGCTCCTAAATAACTACCAGCTTTAGATCCGTCAGTGTATATTTTAACAAAATTTTGATAATATTTATTTATATATTGAAGACAAATATCTTTTGTTTAAGGAATATCATATTGACGCTTTGGCTTCCAATTACCATCTACATTTATTTTAATTATATTGTGCAAATCAATGTTATCGACCCAGGTGTGTAAAGTGAACATTTCATGTTTTATACTTGTTTGAATTGGAGTATTTTTATATTGAGAAAAAATAGAAACTAATAATGGTTTTTTTCTGTTACGCCAATAGAGTGATTGGAAAGAGATGGACAGTTCTTCTAATACATTAGTTAGTTCGTTCTTTTCTAATGACTTAAATTTAAATAGAATTTTGCCAGCTAAATATTGTCTCCTAAGATGTAACGAACATATGCTCAATTCGCTTTCCATAACATGCATTGGCGTACTTCTAATGAAACCCCCGATAATTCTCATGGCCTGGTTTTGGACTTTTTCAAGTTTATAGAGGTTAACCTGAGCACTACTATCATAAAGAAAGCTCGCATAGTCAATTCGACTGCGTGTAATATTGAAGTATAAACGAACTAAATGTTATGGATGAATATCCTAATTAAAACCGGCTAATGCTTTGAAAACGTTTATTAACTTAGAGCTAGATTCTGCAACTGCATTGATATGTTTACCCCATTTTATGTATGATAAAGATAGCGATAATTGTGGAAACGCCTGTTATAGATGCATGTATTCAAGATGTCTTCAGTCTCAAGTCATATGTCTACGTTTATCGTTATTTTTCAGTGTTTACGGTGAAATCTCAATATCGTAATAGTATATAAAATGAAATATGTTCTTTGGAATGGAAAAAATAAAATGGTTTGAAATGAATTATTTTATTTATAAAGAATATCATCGGGCACATTATTGTCAATAACAAAATTGTCTGGCAGTGATAGACTCATGTTTTAATAGGGTTAAAAAGTAACCAAACATTTTTTTCCTAAAATTATTTATATATAAAAATTTTGACCTGTAAATGTGTGATGCGCATTAAAAAACACAACGTTAACCGGCTACCAGGTATCCTGAATCCTGTTTGGAAGGGCATAATATATCTACATATTAAAGAACCAGCTTTTTTAAAATTCTCGTTCTTCCAACGTTGCTAGCTCTTGTACTAACGTGTCGCAAAAAAGCCTAGTTACATTAACTACAATTTTTTGTCTTTCGTTATCCTGGAAAACCTCTTGCGTTTTATGGGACAAAAAGGATCCTAAATGTAACCTTGTAATATTAGTTAAACCATGTGTCAAGTTTCGTCCAAATTAGTCCAGTACTTTCAGAGTGATGCGTGCTCACAGGGACAGACCGACAGACAGACAAAAATTGTAAAAGGATAATCTTTGGCTTCTATATCGATAACAAAGTCTACCCCGACTATAATTTTCAAAAAATATTTAATGTACAGATTTGGTCTTGTTACAGTAAGCTGCAAAGTTTGTTTTCTTGAACGCTCTTATCTCAGGAATTACTGCTCCGATTTGAAGAGTGTTAGATAGCTCATTTATCGAGGTAGGCTATATACTATATAGCATCAAGCTACGACGAGAAAACAGAGGTTTTTCTCGGGTTCGGGGGCCAAAAGTAACTATTACACGCGGACGAAGTCGAGGGCAGAAGCTAGTATGTTATATGGATGTATAAACTACTACCTTACAAAATTTCGTGAAAATCTGTTTAGTAGTTTTTGTGTAAATTTCGTCTCTTTTATGTTTTCAAGAGTGTTAGATAGCTTATTTATCGAGGTAGGCTATATACTATATAGCACCAAGCTACGACCAATGGGGGTGGAGCATCAATGAAGAATGTTCCAAAACAGAGGTTTTTCTCGGGTTCGGGGGCCAAAAGTAACTATTACACGCGGACGAAGTCGAGGGCAGAAGCTAGTATGTTATATGGATGTATAAACTACTACCTTACAAAATTTCGTGAAAATCTGTTTAGTAGTTTTTGTGTAAATTTCGTCTCTTTTATGTTTTCAAGAGTGTTAGATAGCTTATTTATCGAGGTAGGCTATATACTATATAGCACCAAGCTACGACCAATGGGGGTGGAGCATCAATGAAGAATGTTCCAAAACAGAGGTTTTTCTCGGGTTCGGGGGCCAAAAGTAACTATTACACGCGGACGAAGTCGAGGGCAGAATCTAGTATGTTATATCGATGTATAAACTACTACCTTACAAAATTTCGTGAAAATCTGTCTAGTAGTTTTTGTGTAAATTTCTTCTCTTTTATGTTTTCTTAAAAGTAAAATAAACAGACATACAAATGTGATATATATGTAAAATATGGCCTAAATGTTATACCGGTGTATAAACTACCACCATACCAAATTTCGTCAAAATCCGTCCAGTAGTTTTTGCGTGAATCCTGTACAAACGACAGACAGACAGACAGACAGACAGACAAAAATTTTAAAAACTATAGCATTGTGTTCTGTCATTGATCGTAAGCCCTCCCAGAGTATTTTTTCTTTAAAATATTTAATGTACAGATTTCGTCCCGTTAGCCTTTTATTATATGTACTAGCTGACCCGTGCAACTTCGTTTGCAGCAAATCGGTTATTACCGGTTTCAATTGTATTTTAAACGCATTTAAAAAAAAACCTAATCACCAATTGCAGCTATACCTACTGTTTCCAATTGTGAATCCAAACTTCCCAGAGACTCACCCAAACATACCCTGTTCGTAAGTGAGGACTCTTTTAAAATACGCCGAGAACCCGTTCGCAGCATCACCTACCGGGTCCAATTAAGATAAAATATAACCTACATATATTGGCGATAAATGTCTTCCCGATACCCTTTGAGTTACTTCTGCGCCACTCATTTCCGTACCCATTCATATTAGCGTAGATCCAGCGACAGCGTCAGGACAATAATTTTGCAGGCTTAAAGTTTATATATTTCGCACTATCTTCTGACTAACTTCATCAATTAACATTTTCTACATTAAATTTCTATTTTGATTTAGTTGTTTGATCCATAAGAAATTGTAAAGTATACGTAAAATCTGCATCCACACTAAAATCTGCATCTACACTTAATCTCTTCAAATTTATTTTGCTTTTGACTAAACTTAGATATATGGTGTCGTAGACTTTTTCGTAAAAGTAATGAATATTTTTGCTATAGATTTTATTTTTTTATTCCAAACTCTTCAAGCAGCGCTCGCTATATTATAGATTTTTTTGCCGAGATCAGTCACATTTCTTGAAATTAATTATCGAAAATATATATATTTGCCATATTTAAAAATTATATTGCTATAGCACAAAGAAAACTTTACCAAAATCCGTCAATAATTTCATTAACTACAAATTTTTGACTTTTATCCGTTATCTTTGAGAACCCCTTGAGTTTTATGGGACAAAAGTATCCTAGATGTTACTTTATAATATAAGTTATCACTGTGTCAAGATTGGTTCAGTATTTCGGAGTGATACGTGTATACAGAAACAGACAGATAGACAAAAATTCTAAATTAATTATTTTTGGCTTCTATAACGAAAACAAAGTCTACCCCGATTATAATTTTCAAAAAATATTTAATTTACAGATTTGACCTTGTTACAGTTTTATTTTATGTATGTATAGATAATATTATAAAGTTTGTTTGCTTGAACTCGCCAATATCAAGAAATACTGGTCCGATTTTAAAAACTTTTGGCTTTTATAACGAAAACAAAGTCTACCCCGATTATAATTTTCAAAAAATATTTAATTTACTGATTTGGCCTTGTTAGAGTTTTATTATATGTATAGATATTAATATTATAAAGTTTGTTTGCTTGAACTCGCTAATCTCAAGAAATACTGGTCCGATTAAAAAAACATGTAGGGTTAGATAGCTCATCCATCGAGGAAGGCTATATAATATATATTACCACGCTAAGACCAATGGGGGCGGAGTACCTATGGAGAATGTTCCAAAATCGAGGTTATTCGGGTTCGGAGGCCAAAAGTAACTGTTACACGTGGACGAAGTCGAGGGCAGAAGTTAGTATATTGCATCGGTGTATAAATTACTATCTTACGAAATTTTGTGAAAATCAGTCTAGTAGTTTTTGCGTAGATTTCTTCTCTTTTGTGTTTTCTTAAAAGTAAAATAAACAGACATACGAATGTGATATATACGTAAAATATGGCCTAAATGTTATACCGGTGTATAAACTACCACCATACCAAATTTCGTCAAAATCCGTCCAGTAGTTTTTGCGTGAATCCTGTACAAACGACAGACAGACAGACAGACAGACCGACAGACAGACAAAAATTTTAAAAACTATAGAAATGTGTTCTGTCTTTGATTGTAAACCCTCCCAGAGTATTTTTTCTTTAAAATATTTAATGTACAGATTTCGTCCCGTTAGCCTTTTATTATATGTATAGATTACATAGTATAAAACAAAGTCCCCTACCGCGTCTGTCTGTCTGTCTGTTCGCGATAAACTCAAAAACTACTGAACGGATTTTCTTGCGGTTTTCACCAGTAGATAAAGTGATTCATGAAGAAGGTTTTAGTATATAATTTGTCAAGGATTTTTTTATAGTCAGGGCGGGACAACGTCTGCCGGGCCCGCTAGTATTAAATAAAACTAACTTCAAAAAATTTACTAAAATATCCTTAGGTGCCCAAGTAGTTTTTGTAGATGGTAGAGCCATTCCGAAGTTATTACTGGTTTCAGTATGAATGGTTCGGCTCGCCAGGGGTAGTACCACCCTTTCACAGAAATACCCACGTGAAGTAACAGTGCTGGCATTGTTGCGTTTCGTTCGGTCAATGAGAGCGCCGGAAGACCCATCTCCCTTCCCCCTCCCTCTGAATCCTCTCCTCTGCTTCCCCCCGACTCCTTAACTCCTCTCCCCTACCCCAGGTACAGGCTGGCAACGCACTTGTGATTTCTCTGGTGTTGCTAGTGTCTATGGACGGCGGTGATCACTTAACATCAGGTGACCAACCTGTTCGTTTGCCTCCTATGATATAAAAAAAGTAGTCTTCGATTATAATAAACCTAGTATCTCCAAATTCAAGGTCCAATGCTAACGACATTAAACGGGATGCATTTGACGAGGTAACAAACATTTAAGAAAATACAACCGAATTGGGTAACTCCTACCTTTTGAAGTCAGTTAATATATGTACCTATATATTGCCGACGTAATAGACATTCAGATACAACCCCCTCTAGCTCTTCCAAGTCGTTAAAAAGTAGCAAATTATCAAACCCTACTATCCCCTTATCTCCTTCGGTGCATCCGTAATGTTTGAATCAAAAATAAGCGGATAACCAAACCATCCTTATATCAAATCAATATTTGTATGTCCCCACACCGACGACAACCTTTGGACTGTGAATCTCTTGATAAATGCCGTTGTTTGCATTACTTTGAGCTTGTTATGTACAGTGTAATTATTTTGTCGGGCTACAATAAAAAGGCACCTAAACTTAGTAGTGAGGCATTTTTTAAATGCGGTTTATTCCATCCGCGAGAGGGTTTTTTTACAGATACATATAGGGACACTAGCTGATACGAGCCCGCTTCGCTGTGCTTTAAATAAAATTGTAATTTAAAAAAAAGTCGAGATAGAAGCGAAATCTCAAAGCAATGAAATAACTATGTTCTATCTTGAATTTTTAAATCAATTATAGCCTGTATCGTTCAAATTGCATTATTTGTAAATTGAAATTATTAACCCCTAGCTGGCACCGCGGACGGCGTCTCGCCCTTATAATGATGAATACTTTGAAGTTAGACATATGCTGTCGCCGACTTTTTTGTAGGCACTATCAGGCTCTACAACTTTTCTCTAGAACTCAATATATGTCATTGTTAAGGCAGCGTTCATAACAAACGTTTTTTCTTCGACTTACTTTGCAAACCCGACTACCACAAAAAAGTCTTTTCATTTTTCGTATTAATATATAGCCTATGATATTCACGAATAACGTGGGTTACTATTGGTAAAAGAATTTTCAAAATCAACTCAGTAGATCCAGAGATTATCCCTACAAAATCACAAACTCATAAACTTTACCTCTTTATAATATTACTAGCTGACCCGTGCAACTTCATCTGCACCAAAACGGTTATCACCGGTTTCAATTGTATTTTTAAACGTGAATAATTTTAATAAGGCTAAAACCCGATTGCAGCCACACCTACGGTTTCCAATTGTGAATCCAAACTATCAAGGGACTCACTCAAACATATACTTAGATGGTATGTGAGAAATCTTTTAAAATAAGCCTAGAACCCGTTCATAGCGTCATCTACCGGGTTCAATTAAGATAAAAACTAACCTACATATATTAGCGGTAATGTAAAAAAATAGCTTGATGGGTCTATGGACACCAGTTAGAACCAAATTGCTTTCCCTTTTTTGTAGACGCTTACTATACAGTCAGTATAGTTTATATTATAAAATATCAAGTTGATAGAGTTCAATTGTAAATTAAACGATAAAAATATTTATAAAATAAATAATAATAAATTAAACACTAAATGATCTGGGATAATCAAGTTAATAAAAGTTAATACATCAAAAGGTAATCCTTGACTTGGTTTGCTATTGAAATGAAAATTTTATGTATGTATATATTATATACACACACTCTCTCTCTCTCTCTTTATCTGTCACGACACCTAACCTACTGTACATAGAATCTGCACATCCACAATACGTAAAAATTAAATTAAATAATCATCTCTACCTCTTACTTTATCATAACTATATTCTACTTGTATTAAAACTTTTTCACACTCCATTGTATTGAAGAAAAATATAAATATGAAAATATATGAGAATCGCGTCGGCGCGTCAAATGCCACTTGCCTGTAACTATTCGTCTAAGAGCTAGCAACGGTTTTGAAAGCAAATTTTAGTAAGCTTGTTTTTTATATATCTTTATGTTCTTCCGAACAACGTGCGGGCTAGGTGGCTGCCGGTAAACGTTGCGTTTATTTGTGCATATCGCACCTTTACAAACGAAAATATTGATTTTTAAATAATTTTACCGTGTTTTTGTCACTAACTTTGAAATGCTATTAAAACATGGCATTATTATTACCACACAGTTTTGTTATTGACAATATGTGCCTAATGCTATTTTTTGTATATAACAATAAAAGTAATTTCAAACCATGTTGGGGGATAGCCGTAATTTTATTATTATTTTATTTGGACATAAATAAGTACAAATTTAATCTTCCAGTCAGTTATTTACTCAATAGTCAACTTTTTGTACGTGGTAGAGCCACACTGAAGCTATTACTGGTTTCAGCATGAATGGATCGGCTCGGCCGGGGTAGTACCACCCTCTAACAGAAAACCGACGTCAAGTAACAGTGCTTGCATTGTTGCGTTTCGTTCGGTCAGTGAGAGCGCCGGAAGCCCACCTCCCCTCTCCTTCCCCTTTCCCTTCCCTTCTCTCCCCCCACCCCAAACACAGGCTGGCAACGCACTTGCAACTCCCCTAGTGTTGCAAGTGTCTATGGACGGTGGTGATCACTTAACATCAGGTAACCCACCTGTAAGTGTGCTTCCTATAATATAAAAAAAAGTCAGATCGATTTATTGTTATAAAAATAATATGTATATAGAATAACTTAGCTATAGCTTTAGTTTAGTGCAGCACTGGCTGCACGATAAAGATAGCGATAATTGTGGCAGCGTATGTTATCGACGCATGTATTTAAGATAGTGTCGTTAATAAAATGAAATATGTTCTCTGCGATAGAAAAAATAAAATGGGTTGAAATTAATTATTTTTATTTATAAAATATATATATCATCGGGCACATTATTGTATATAAAAAAATGTCTAGCTGTGATAAATTCATGTTTTTAATAGCGTTTATAAGTTACTGAAAAAAAATTGTTCCTAAAATTATTTATAAATCAAAATTTTGACCTGTAAAAGTGTGATGCGCTTTAAAAAACACAACGTTAACCGGCTACCAGGTACCCTGAATACTGTTTGGAAAGGCATAGTGGAAGATATATTAAAGAACCAGCTTTTCTATAAATCTCGTTCTTCCAACGTTGTTGGCTCTTGTACTAAGGTGTCGCAAAAAAGTCTAGTTACATTAACTACAATTTTTTGTCTTTCGTTATCCTGGAGAACCCCTTGCGTTTTATGGGGCAAAAAGTATCCTAAATGTAACCTTGTAATATTAGTTATCGCTGTGTCAAGTTTCGTTAAAATTGGTTCAGTACTTTTAGCGTGATGCGTGTTCTCAGGGACAGACAGACAGATTATTTTTGGCTTCTATATCGAAGTCTAGTCAAAGTCTACCCCGATAATAATTTTCAAAAAATATTTAATGTACAGATTTGGCCTTATTACAGTAAGCTGAAGAGTTTGTTTTTTTAAACGCTCTTATCTCAGGAATTACTGCTCCGATTTGAAAAGTGTTAGATAGCTTATTTATATAATATATAGCATCAAGCTAAGACCAATGGGGTGGAGCATCAATGAAGAATGTTCCAAAACAGAGGTTTTTTTGGGTTCGGGAGCCAAAAGTAACTATTACACGCGGACGAAGTCGAGGGCAGAAGCTAGTATGTTATATCGATGTATAAACTACCTACAAACCTTCGTGAAAATCTGTCTAGTAGTTTTTGCGTAAATTTCTTCTCTTTTATGTTTTCTTAAAAGTAAAATAAACAGACATACAAATGTGATATATATGTACAACATGGCCTAAATGTTATACCATTGTATAAGCTACTACCATACCAAATTTCGTCAAAATCCGTCCAGTAGTTTTTGCGTGAATTCTGTACAAACGACAGACAGACAGACAGACAGACCGACAGACAGACAAAAATTTTAAAAACTATAGAAATGTGTTCTGTCTTTGATTGTAAACCCTCCCAGAGTATTTTTTCTTTAAAATATTTAATGTACAGATTTCGTCCCGTTAGCCTTTTATTATATGTATAGATTAAGTATGATTATCTCATTTTCACATTTATCGTCACTCCGAGTAATAATCTATACTAATAATATTATAAAGAGGTTTGTGAGTTTGTGACGTCGTGACGTTGTGGCGTCGTAAGGGGTAATCTCAAGAACTACTGGTCCGATTTGAATAATTCTTTCAGTGTTATATAGCTCATTCATCGAGAATGTTTATAGGCTATATATCATCACGCTAAGGCCAATAGGAGCGGAGCACAGATGAAAAATGTTTCAAAATCGAAATGTTTTTTTTCTTTTTGAGAGCTTCTGCTGCATGTCAGCGTTAGCTCAGAGTAAAAACTATTACTACGCGGACGAAGTCGCGGGCTGGGGCTATAATCTATATACTAATATTATAAAGAGGTAAAGTTTGTGAGTTTGTGACGTTGTGGCGTCGTAAGGGGTAATCTCAAGAACTACTGGTCCGATTTGAATAATTCTTTCAGTGTTATATAGCTCATTCATCGAGAATGTTTATAGGCTATATATCATCACGCTAAGGCCAATAGGAGCGGAGCACAGATGAAAAATGTTTCAAAATTGAAATGTTTTTTTTCTTTTTGAGAGCTTCTGCTGCATGTCAGCGTTAGCCCAGAGTAAAAACTATTACTACGCGGACGAAGTCGCGGGCTGGGGCTATAATCTATATACTAATATTATAAAGAGGTAAAGTTTGTGAGTTTGTGACGTTGTGGCGTCGTAAGGGGTAATCTCAAGAACTACTGGTCCGATTTGAATAATTCTTTCAGTGTTATATAGCTCATTCATCGAGAATGTTTATAGGCTATATATCATCACGCTAAGGCCAATAGGAGCGGAGCACAGATGAAAAATGTTTCAAAATCGAAATGTTTTTTTTCTTTTTGAGAGCTTCTGCTGCATGTCAGCGTTAGCCCAGAGTAAAAACTATTACTACGCGGACGAAGTCGCGGGCTGGGGCTATAATCTATATACTAATATTATAAAGAGGTAAAGTTTGTGAGTTTGTGACGTTGTGGCGTCGTAAGGGGTAATCTCAAGAACTACTGGTCCGATTTGAATAATTCTTTCAGTGTTATATAGCTCATTCATCGAGAATGTTTATAGGCTATATATCATCACGCTAAGGCCAATAGGAGCGGAGCACAGATGAAAAATGTTTCAAAATTGAAATGTTTTTTTTCTTTTTGAGAGCTTCTGCTGCATGTCAGCGTTAGCCCAGAGTAAAAACTATTACTACGCGGACGAAGTCGCGGGCAGGGGCTAGTTACCTATATACGTTTTGATACAGACTATTAATTAATCAAACATATGACAAGCTTGTTACAAAATATCAATATTATATGTACACAGTCGGCTATACTAAGCGTCCGACAGAAACACAATGTGACGCGTGCATGTCGATGACACTTCACTAGCGTGTCTAGGTCACCTCAAATCATTAAAAACAAAGTTGCAGGAATTCGGTATCCTAACTATCCCAATACATTCTTGATAATTTAATGTATGCCCGTAAAAACTTTTAAAACCTGCGTTTTGTAAAGGACCGGCATGATCTAAACACTAGAAACTGTAACAAACTGGTCGTCCCATGTTTCAGACTTAGCAAAACCAGTAATAGTTTCTTAGGTAATTGTGTTTGGTTTTACAATAAAGTCCCAAAACATATTAACGATTTGCCGGACTGTAAATTTAAGCGCCATGTCAAGCAGGTTTTAGTGTCGAAATGCTATTATAGAGTGGATCAATATGTGAATGATGGTGACGTCTGGAATTGACTCCTCTCTGTGCATCCATTAAAAACGGTATTGTAACGTATAATGTATTCGAAATATATATGTTAAAAAGATGTACCCGATAGATTTTCTTGCCGGTTCTTCTCGATGACTGAGTAGTTTTCCGAACCGGTGGTAGTTTTGACGTTCATAAGCGCCTTATTAGGGCCTAAACTGGAAAAAGGATTTTTGATTTGATTCGATTTAACCTGTGACACGAATCCATAAGTTTCCTACCAAAAGTAGCTTAACGCGGCTAAAAAAGTTTTCACTTCAAGAATATGACAAATGGTCAATGGAATCCAAGAAAGTGTGTACAGCCCAGAAGATTCGTTTAAAAAACGTAGCGTAAGTACTCACCGAGTTTATTGTTGTTGTGGTGCTGCAAGTGGTGCGGCTGTGGCTGCTGCTGCGGCAGTTGCTGCATGAGCGCAGGGTGCGGCAGTTGCAGGAGTTTGGGTTCAAGCTTCGTGGCCGCCGCGACCGGTATCGGCCCAGCGTTCGTCATTGTTGTCATCGTAGCTGCCGGCATCATCAGTGTTGACATCGTAAGCATTTTGTTCCTCGCGTCGATCGAAACTGTATTTTTTTTATACTTGTTTATCACTTTTCAGACCGCACAATTCATTTTATTTAATTTTTGTTCTTCGCGATCAAAATTTGTTTTCCGTGTTGTTTTTTTTTTTTAATAATTTTGTAAATATATTATGTATGTATAATGTTTATATATATTTTTGTTTGTTTGGTGTTTCGATTTCTATATTCAAATTACATAGTTCGACGCACTTGTGTATATATTTTATTAAGCTGTTTGTGCAATGTTTTTGCTTTTTCTAATCTAAGCTAAAGACTGTATATAATATATTATTGGTTAGCATATCAGGAGAGGACAGAAATCTTAAAATTTCAAAGATTCATGTATCTCTGTCGATTCTGAATAATATTTGTTTGTGAACATGTAAGCGAAATTTTGATGTGGCTTTTTTGCTTATTAAATTAAAAAAAAAATCATAAAATATTGCATTGAATCAATGATACGGTAAGGAAAGAATCAATTAAAGCTTATTACGATCACCGTTTCATTTCGACTCTATTCGTCAAGAGATCATAATTATCCCAATTTCTAACTCGGACGCTGCAAAACGTGCTCTTGAATTGAAAACGGTAACCTTGACCTATGTTCGTACTTAATTTCATAAAAGCGAAAACATAAACATGATTCTATGTAGTTTCAATGTATATATTAAAATCAATTATAACACCTGATGTTGCTTCATACCGTTTAGGTTTTAGACCATAATTTCATTCCATATAAAACTTAGAGAGACTGGCGCTCAAATGAAATTACTAGAACACTTGGTTCAATAGGTGGTAGAGCCACGCTGAAACTATTACTGGTTTCAGCATAAATGGGTCGGCTTGCCCGGGGTAGTACCACCCTCTCACAGAAAACCGACGTGAAGTAACAGTGCTTGCATTGTTGCGTTTCGTTCGGTCAGTGAGAGCGCCGGACACCCACCTCCCCTCCCCTTCCACTTTCCCCTTCCCTTCCTCCCCCCTCTCTACACAGGCTGGCAACGCACTTGCGACTCCCCTGGTGTTGCAAGTGTCTATGGACGGTGGTGATCACTTACATCAGGTGACCCACCTGTTCGTTTGCCTCCTATGATATAAAAAAAAAACACACACACACTTATAGATGGTTGGCGATAGATTTCCAACCTAAGAGTGATAACATGCCAGGTGGACATATAGAAAACCCTACCACCGAAGTAATAAAATATACGGATGTATACGTAATTTACCCTATGAACAGCGTCTCAAAAACCTTGGCCTTACCACATTAGAACAGCGTAGGCAAAGGGGCAGGTTAATCGAAACAAAATCCTCACTGGTTATTACGATGTGCCCAGTCTTAAAGATATTTACAAACTCAATGACAATAAACATTTACGCGGTCATCCCTTAAAACTTTGTGAAACGTTAGCAAAAAGAAACCCAGTCCAGCACTTCTTGCCTAACAGAGTGGTCACAGCATGGAATAAACTCCCAGAGAAAGTTGTGATGGCTTCCATCATAAACTCTTTTAAGAATAGTTTGGACCAGGAAGATATCTCCAAGTTATATAATACACACGCATCAGCTTATTAGCTGCTAGTATGTTATACCAAATAATAATAATACTGTGGCAAAGTTGCGAATGAAGGGTATGTAGTGTAATTATCTACACTCATATTAATACCAAAAATGCGAAAATAAATCCGACTAATGAATATTTTTACGGCTGGATATCTAAATGGATTGAAATAAAACAGAGTCAGTCTGGGATAAACGAAATACGCAGACCAAATTACTGGGAAATCTACTTCTCCTTACCATTATCCCACCTAAATAGGGTCGGCACAACATGTTTTACTCTTTCATTCTTCCCTGTCAGATGTCATCTTAGTATTCACACCTTCTACACACATCAGTTTTCATACAACCCATCCATACCTCCTTCGGTCTTCCTTTACTCCTATATCCGTCCACCTTCATACTCAAGACAATTCTTGTTAATTGACATTCATCTCTTCTCATAACATGCTACCATGCTAACCTATTACTCCTCAACTTCTCCGTCACTGGAGCTATTTTCAAACTTCCTCTGATATACTCATTCTTAATATTATCCATTCTAGTTCATCTATCATCCTCTATCATCATTCTATCATCCACACATCCATCCCAACATTCACATCTCTGCCACATGTAATATTTTCTTATCTGTATCTTTCGTGGCCCAGCATTCGGATCCATATAATATGACTGATCTTATACGAGAAAATCTATTAAAAATATTAATTATAGTTGAAGTAACTTAGCGAGCGAATGAATCTGTAGAATACAAAGATTTTTATTTTAACTACCTGTTAGCCTCCATTTCTCATGGGCACTCTAGCGAAGAAAATGAGACCAAATCTTCCCTTTTTTAGTTTTAATTTTGGCAACCAATCTTCTAGTTTATTACTGTCATTGTCGAGTAGAGTAATAATATTATTGGATACCAGAAGTAAATCGAATAAAAAATAAATCCCACTTCTGATATTAGTTACCAGAAATGGATTTATGTAAAAAATAACACAAATAATAACCTTAACACGAAAATTAAAATGACTCAAGTAACACGATAAATCATAAAAACCCAGAGAAATAGAAATAACAATGTAAATTGGAAAGAACTCGCGCAGTACAATGCTAATCACGCAATACAACCTTCCAGAGAGACGACCGAGCAAGAATGTTTCCAACGACATTTTTTTTTTTTTTCGAACTGACTACGCTATTGACCTAGCAAGGTCTTAACAGCTTCACCGGACTACTAAGGCGAGCGCTTAAGGCACTCAGCCGATTTTATTCGGGCAACTAGCTCAAGGGTGCACGTCACACCTCGGCTTGGCTGTTGCCTGTAACATGCAATTCGCAATTTATCTTAGCTAACCTAAGTTAAGCTAAACTATTCATACAGATATGAGTTATCGAAATATACATGTGTACCAGGCATGCGTGTCTCGATAACTCTTATGTGTATTTTGTGTCGGAAAATTTCTGAACTATTTCAGTTCGATAAGGGAAAAAAACAAAACCCTTCCACTTTTTATGTGTAAGCGTGTGAGCGTGCACGTGTGTGGAGGTGATATGTGTAGTGTTGTAGTAGTGATGTAAATTTTTGTGTCACTGTATCACGCGAGCAGCGTACTCAAGGGCTCCACGCCGAGGGATCGGACCTAGGGCTTCCAACGACTCGACAGACTCGCCTTTTATAGCATTCAGTCAAGTTACCACCGGCCGATAACTTTCGACCAATGGCGTGTCATTAGTAACCCCCCCGATGTAGTCAATAGTAAGTCAATAGTAGTACGGAGTATGCTAACAATATTACAAGTGTCTTGTGATAATTTCAATGTTCTAGCAAGATGGTGGCCCTTTTGTTAGAACTCTCAGCAAGATGGTGGCCCTTTTGTTAGAACTCTCTGAGGGAGTTTTTGTGATGAGTCAGCATACATACTCCAAGGTATTAACTCCCATCCACTCACTTGTGCACAATAACCGAACTGTATTACGTAAAACACCACCAATATTACTGCTAAAATACTGCGTTCATGATAGTACCTCTTCAAGAAAATAATAAACCATATATTCGAGTAGAATTTAGTCTTTGTCTCATTAAAATCGATTCGGTTCATCGCAAGTTATTGTAATTTTAATGACGACGTGACCTAAATACGAGAGAGAAGTAGATAGTAATTAGATGTAATACATTCAGATGAATTTATTAGTCACTGTTTTATACATCAGGTTCCACGTGGACGAAGTCGCTGGCACAGCTAGTTATGAATCATTACATAGTATAAAACAAAGTCCCCTACCGCGTCTGTCTGTCTGTTCGCGATAAACTCAAAAACTACAGAACGGATCTTTATGCGGTCTTCACCAGTGGATAAAGTTTTTTTTTTTTTTTTTATATCATAGGAGGCAATTGGACATGTGGGTCACCTGATGTTAAGTGATCACCACCGTCCATAGACACTTGCAACAGCAGGGGAGTCGCAAGTGCGTTGCCAACCTGTCTTGGGGGAGAGGGGGAGTAAGGGAAGGGGGAAGGGGAGGGGAGATGGGACCTCCGGCGCTCTCACTGACCGAACGAAACGCAACAATGCAAACAAGCACTGTTACTTCACGTCGGTTTTCTGTGAGAGGGTGGTACTGATCCGGTCGAGCCGACCCATTCATGCTGAAACCATTAATAGCTTCAGCGTAGCTCTACCACCTACTGTAGTTATTCACGTAAAGTGATTCACGAGGAACGTTTTGGTGTAAAATTTGTCCAGGTTTTTTTTTATAATCAGGGCGGGACAACGTCTGCCGAGCCCGCTAGTAAAATATAAAATCCGCTACATGAAATTCCACTATCCCGTCAAAAACTCAATCTACCGTTTACTATAAGACCGTCAAATTAAATAAAATGGCGGCTGAACAATTGAACATCAATCTGTCAATATTTTTAAAGATCCTACCTACCTTCTGTCTCTCTCACTCACTCACTTCTTTATATGGGGAAATTTAAACCCCTAATTCAAAACTTTTCCATGCAAACATTACTTTTGTTTCAAACCGTGTCCTGACAATTTGCAAACACAACAACAACAAAATTAACCAAATAAGTGTAGCCATTTTAAAGCGATGCGCTTACATACATTCGGTAATTGATTTTTATTTATATACTAGCTGTGCCCGCGACTTCGTTCGCATGGAACTTAATCCAAAAAAAGAGACGTTCGTTTAATGTGTGTAATATTATATACATATCCATTAAATGGGGCGTATTTCATGAGGTTACAAACACAAACACTTACTACTCGCGCGCTTCAAAATATGTTGCGTCCAGATACCGTGTTTTACGCGCGTTTCTACCTTAGGAAAGGTTGCATACGTTGGGATACGTCGTACGGATAGACGACTGACAATTTTTTCGACTCGCCACTGACTCGCGCCTAGTACTGGACGCAGCAATGAGGCCTGAATATCTGGAGGCGCGCGGCGCTCGAGTCGAGAGTCTCGCTCATTGCAGGCGTTTTACGCGCGAGTTAGGAAACGCATCGCACAATCTGGACGGGATATATGTAGCTCTAGTATCTCAAGTACGCGCGAGAGTCTAAAACGCCTTATCTGGACAGGCTCTAAAGAAAATACAACCTAATTGGGAAACTCCTCCTTTTTGAAGTCAGTTAATATATATAATATACTAGCGGACCGGGCGGACGTTGTCCTGCCTTGAAAACAAAAAAAATCCTAAAAGTCGATCGCAGCGCCACCTGCCGGGTCCAATTGTGAATCTAAACCATTCTCGAATCTCCACGAACACACACAAAAAATTTCATCAAAATCGGTCCAGTCGTTTAGGAGGAGTTCAGTCACATACACACGCACACAAGAAATATATATATTAAGATAGACATATATAATATCCTGTTTTTGTAAGAGGTTAAATTGCATTTACTTACCTACTCTTTTTCGTACTTAACTCGAACCGTCATTCAAATAACAATAACTCTTGATAAGTGTACTGATTTTAATGAAACAAAGACTAAATGTTACTACAGGATATGCTTTACGATTTTCGTGTTGAGATTTTTGCGTGAACGCAATACAAACAGACAGATAGACGTACAGACATATCTAAAAATGTTTGAAATGTAGTTGTTACTTGTTCCTAGATATCTGCAACATTTTTTTTTCCACAAAAATCTAAAAAGTACAGACACGTTACATTTACGTTCTTATTATATGTATAGATAGGTAATGATATAGTTTTAACTGCAATTATCTTGTCTAAAATGATATCATAAAAGCCACTGGTATCATCACGATCCTGTAAAAAACCCACTGCAGTTCCATAGGCCTCTTCTCGTAGGAAGCTATAGAGCATAATCACGACGCCAGCCCACGACGTATTGGCGATTTCAAACTCCGAAAAATTCATGGTTTTATATTTTTCCATATACTGTGATACTTTAAGAATATTTCCTAGGTTACCAGGTTAACATAGTGCTATCAATGTAAATTAGTAAATGGACGTGAATTCGGAAAAAAATCCTTGGTATATGCGTACACGGGATTAATATTCCACCGGTCAATTTGCTCGACCACAAAGATTTACTTAGATGTAATTAAATGCCGTGTATTGAGCGTATTTAAAAGTCTAAATTGACCTCAAAGCTTTAAATGATGGTCCTCGTCTAGTAAGCTGCACAAATAGTCCCTAATGAACGTTACGGCCCAACTTTTTTCCGCGAAAATGGCGTTCAGTCGTGTACAGTTAGCAAAAGATTTTATAAAATTGTTTTTACTTTTCTATACGGAATTCTTTCTATCGTGTCACGACATAGTGACTGCACTGTGTCTGGTAGTAAATACAGAGTAATTTAAAAAATCGTGACCACTTCCTCGCCGTCACGCCACCTTACAAGCCTCTTGATTACTATCGCTTTTGTCTATGAGTTGCCATCCTGATGTTTTAACTAGAAAATTAGTAAATCTTGTTATACTAACTGAGCCGACCACGCGTTGCTATGGCTCAGTTATTACATGTGTGAATTAAAGTTATGATAAAGTATTTGATATTATGGGATTAACAAAATATGTGAACCATTACGTCACAGAACACCGACGTGAAGTAACAGCAAACAGCATTGTTGCGTTTCGTTCGGTCAGTGAGAGCGCCGGAGGCCCACCTCCCCTCCCCCTTCTCTCACCCATCCCCTTTCCTCTCCCTCTCCCACTTTCCCTTCCCCTTGCAATACACTTGTGACTCCCCTGGTGTGTATGGACAAGTGTCTATGGATGGAGGTAATCACTTATCTTCATTTGCCTCCTATGATATCAAAAAAAAAACCATTTGAAAAATAAATCCAAAATTATAACGTAGCTCCATCTATGAGATATCTATAACAGTCAGTCCTTTGGTTTTATGCAAACAAACTAATTTAAAGCGTCAGCTGTTCGAGGCTGACGAAATTAATAACAATCATCAACATTGACATTAATTTAATTTGTAATTATGAAATATTGAGGTCATTAAGCGAAATATAAATTATTCTATCTCTCAAGTTCGACCAAATTATACGTTTCGGAGTTCATCGTGGGCAAGTATCATGATAGTGGATTTTATATATTTAAGATATACATAAATAAGACTGATAATTATTGCTCGAAGTACCAAAAGTACATATTATGAAATTTAAATAGTTCTGACTGTAATTTTTTTTTTTACTTTATTTTTGGCAACCACTCTTTTAGATTATTACTGCCATTGTCGAGTAGTTAATAGTATTACAAGTTCTTCTTCCATTCCATTTTTGGCAACCAGTCCTCTAGTAGACTATTACTGCCTTTGTCAAGTGTGTTTCGATATTACAAGTTTCTTGATATAATTTCAATGAACTAACAAGATGGTGGCCATCTTGTTAGAACTTTTCATGGAGTTTTTGTGGCAAGTCAGAATTCACGGTCCGTGGTATTATTTTCCACTCACTTCACTTATGCACAATAAACAAACTATATTACATAAAACACCACCAATTTTACACAATATAGAGTCAAGTAACACAAGATTATGAATAAAAAATAAATTCCACTACATGACAGACCAAAATCCCGCCAAAAACTCCCTGACTGTAATTGATTCCAAAATTCAAAATTGAACATAGTTATTCAATTATTTTGAGTTCTCACCTCCATTGGAACTCCTTATTACTGCCTCGTTTTTTGATGTGAAACATCTTTAGGCGCGGGTAAACCTGATTGTTGGCGTGGCGACGCAAACACGAACTTTGCACTATTAACGAAATACTCAAAAACATTTGCAACCCTATCTGTATAAACATAAGATTTAAATTGTTTTTATTTAATATTCTGTCACGTCACGCACATGCGAGAGAGACGCGTAGATAGAAAAGTTTTGTCGCCAACATCCACACGTTGAAAACACTGGGTCCCGTCCGATCACTGAAATTAAGCAACGTCGGGCGCGGTCAGTACTTGGATGGGTGACCGCCTGGGAACACCGTGTGACGTGGACTTTTTGCTGTTCAAAATAATCTTCAGTATTTTTTAAAACGACTATATTTTGTAATATTTTGAAATTAGGTATAGGGCCTGGGGCCTGGGGCGATGGACACGGGCATGTCCGTCGCCCTGGTAGTTTAAACTGCACAGGCCCATGTGGTGGAGGCGCATTGTGCCGATGCGACTCCCACAGTTCGTCAGGGGGGTCTAACACTCCCTCCCCCTTTGAGGGGTCTACCATCTTTGACCCCTCAGACCGCAGTCAGGGCCTCTTGAAGGACTTAGACCTATCGGAGGAGCAGACGCAGTGTCAGCCGGCAGTACCTTGCTCCCCCACCCACAAAGGTATATGAAGGCACCATGGGGTTTTAGTCCGTGCAAATTGGACATAACCCATCCTCAGCTGCCCGACGGGATTGGTATCTGTTAGGGATCTCCCCATGTATAAAAAAAAGGTATAATATAATATTTTTTTATAATATCATGCAATTTGATTTTTTTTAAACCTTATAAATATACATATAAACTGATCGAAGTCTGTCCTCCGTACATTCAATAAATACTGGATAGATTTCGATTACATGTTTTTATTGTTACGTCATAGACTACTACTTAAGATAATACTTACTTATCTAAAGTAAGTAGTATCTTGAGCTAATTAATTTTAAGAAACTACAATTTTTATAAGCACTACGCGTTAAGCAATGTCTGGAGTGGGGCAAGCGGTATGGTATGCAGCAGCAGAGTGGAAATAAATAGATTAGAAAATTAATAGAATATAATTTATAATAGAATAAAATAAATAGATTTTTTTTTTTTACGCAAAATCTATTTTTTTCTGTGTATATATAAATATATTGTTAAGATAAGAAACAACGCCGGCGAAGTCGCAGGCAACAGTTTGAAATATATGTATTTTGACGTGAAACATATATAAGAGCGGGTAAACCTCATTGTTACCGTGGTGAGTATGTGTGAGGTGACGACGCAATGCCATGCGCAAACGATTGTATGTAATCTCTCTTGCTGCACTGAGCTCACATACCTATAGTGTAATTTGAGAATTGAAAAATTTGAGACACATTTGATTCGAATAATTTCGATGTTTCACATTTGCCAGGCTTCCCGTGACGGCTCAATTTTTTTTAAATTACTTATTGTTACAGTGTATGTCATATGATGCCATCTTATACATTTTTGTGGAAATTGCAATGGATGAAAACCTATTAGTACATTCAAATTTTATCAGATGTGACTATATTTGTGCGATCACTAAGTGTTGGAATGACATACCTCCTCCTATTCGTAAACTCACACGAGGTCATAGTCTTACTTTTAAAACACACTTATAAAACTATTTAGTAACATGGCAAGCGTCGCATGATACTTAGTAAATTAATAAATTGAACAAACTAATTACATATTGTGAGCTTTGAGCCAATCTGGAGTATTCTGAATATGATATCTAATTCCGCAATTTCTGAAGATCATTGTAAACTATGTATCGTATATATGCAATTGTGGGTTATATTATTAAGGGGATGAACGATATTCATTTGAAATCATCGTGAAATGCGTCCGTGTGTTTGTAATTTCGTCCACGTATTACTTACAAGCTTTGTCTTAAAATCAGCGAAGCAACGCTACAAGCCTTTGCAAACCTGCAATTTATGCTGAGACAGGTACATGTCACTCCATGCAATACTTGTCTCACTTGATTTCGATGTGAAACATCTATAGGCGCGAGTAAACCTGATTGTTAATTTGGCGACCCGTGGCGACGCAAAACACAAACATTTGCAACCCTATCTGTATAAACATAAGATCCAAATTGTTTTGTCGGCCACTAGTTTTACTAGTGTTGCACGGCACGCGGCGACGACCTAGCGCCCTTTGATAAATTCCGCCAAAAACACCGCGCCTGCGCCTGGTTGAATTTTTGTATTTAATAAAAATAAATATTTATGTAATAAAAAACAATTTCGATATTTCACATGTGCCAGGCGTCCTATGACGGCTCAATTTTTTTAAATGTATATACTTGTAAATATGTGTCGTATATGATAATTATCTTTCCTTTTATGTGACATTATCCGAATATAAACATACTCGGCTTACATGCAATAGCTACAATGCAATTATTGTTCTAATCAACAGAGCGAAGCTAATTCACCTAAGTATAAAGTTTAATAAATAATTCGCTACATTGTATGTAATCAACTGTCGTACATCATCTACCGTAATTTGTATAATCTTTATATATAAAAATCAATGTATGTTTGTCCTCTATGCATGCCGAAACTACTGAACAGATTGTGATAATAATGTAGTAGCGTGTTCTGTGGACGCCCGTGGATGGTTCCCGTTTCACAAAATCTATATATGTACATATAAATGTTTTTTTAATCAGTGAAGTTATTTGCTCTCAAGAGAGAAAGGACTTTTTCTTCTTATTAAAACTTTTTACACTACATTTGATATTGTTTTAAGATGTTTAACATATTTCAATGAAGTTTCAGTTCTCATATCAAATATTCAAAGAATATTTCAGTTATCACAATTAATCAATTCCATTTGTACCAATATCATTGTTTAGGAATTTATGTAGTTCTGGCATGGATATGAGGACATAGTGAGATTCAGGGTATTAAAGCTGTTGATCTTATCGCTAAAGCAACTATCCAGACTGGATATTTTGATCACTATAAAACCTATGTTCAGGATTTATCCTCCCCAAACAAGGCTGATTTGCTTCCATTATTGAACTCAAACTGGAATGTATCCAACCCAATTACAGGCAAATCATATGCTTTCATTGCAAACAACATTCCTGGTAAGCCATAGCCATATAAGTTTCGTAACTGTTGCAAGTTTGCTGCGTTTACTATTTGTAGACTGAAGATCTATCTGTAGACGTGTGCTCTCCAGTCCATTTTGCAAAGCTCAGTATCAGGGACGACTTAACATGTGAATGTGGGTTGGATGAAGACACACACACATTAGAACACATCTTTTTCCATTGCCCCGACTTAGTATTGTATTGTATGATATTTTACCTAACAATATACTACGTCCGTCTGATTTTAACAAAGGCACAAAGGTGTGTATTTTTATATATTATTATATTGTTTATGTGAAAAAGAAAATAAAATTACTAAGTTATTAGATACAGGTTTCATGTATACTTTACAAACTCTTATTAGAACAAATAGCTAAATCAAAATGAAAATTTCATGGAGATAAAGTTTACTTTTTACAGCATGTTAACTGATCGAGTTGGTTAGAACATAAAAATTATAATGCCGATAAAATTATCGTGCTGTTGCGAGGATAGTAAATGTGGCGCCGAGGCGAGGGTCAAAGAAGCAACCCAGGGGATACCGGGAAGACATTTCTTGCCAATATATATAGGATGGTTTGGATTCACAATTAGACTCGGTAGGTATCCCTACAATAGGGTTCTAAGGTTTTTTAAGATTTTTCGCGTTTGCAAATAAAGTCAGAACAGGTAATAACCGATTTGGCGCAGACGAAGTTACGCGGGTCAGCTAGTATATAATAAATTATTAATGCATTTCAGTGTCAAACAAAATCGCTATGTAAAGTTTTTATACAATACTAGCTGTGCCCGTGACTTTGGCCGCGTGAAACATTATTCACAACAACAAATAACAGTGATTAATAATGTCATCTGAATGTATTAAGTCCATTTACTTATCTACCTTCCTCTCGTACTTAAGCTATATCGTTATTAAAATTACAATAACTGTCAATAAATAATGATAGAAGTGAAAACATAAAATTTTGAGATAGCTCTGTTCTTTTTGAAATCCCTTATAGTTTCGATTAATTAATTAATATAGTTAATTAATTCATCAAGCATATGACGCTCTGCACAATCTCAATAAGATATCAACACTAGATATAAACAGGTTGCTATACGATGCGTCGCTAGTCTGATGCAAGCCGCGAAAGCGCAATACGGTTGTACGCGCTTACTAGCATGTCATGCAGCGAAATTATAAATTTATCTGCTGCCAAAAAAAATATCGTTCAACGCGCCTAATGAAGTATTCACTTCAAGAATAGTCTAGTTAAATGTCGCTACAGAACTGTAACTAAAATAAACACAATGAGAGTTTCTGTGACTTCATCTAATACGTGAATTATTATATCGTATACTAGCGACCCGCCCCAGCACTGTGCCAATGTAGATACTAATATAGGGCAGTATGCACATTACAAATCGTTATTTTTTTCGGATTTCCTATACTATAATATGTATGTATTATACATATAAACCTTCCCCTTGAATTGCTCTATCTATTGCTGAAAATTGTATTAAAATCTGTTGAGTAATTGCAAAGATCTAAGCGAACAGACAGTAAAAACGACTTTATTTTATATTATATAATGTTTTCATACATTCCAGTTATGAACGGTTATGTTTTTAGAAGGAATAATGAAAGATAAACATATCTCGTCGGTTAGGTGGCGCTCTGAACATACATACGGACTGAGTATTGTTTTATAATACTTAATTGATTGAAAATACAATTTAAAAATATTGTTATCATTATTTTTAAATTGTTATCGTTTGTGATGATTTTTGGTACCTTATTAACTCGTTATCTTGTATCGTATATCTATTCTGCCTTTATTGCTGATTTAATTTTATTGATGATTTTTGACTGACGTTATAATTGGCTGTAAACCTCATTTACGTCGAAAGAGGCCTGCTAGTTACATATATATATAGTAGTAGTATATATATATATATATATATATACTAGCGGGCCCGGCAGACGTTGTCCCGCCCTGATTATAAAAAAATCCTGGACAAATTATATATCAAAGCGTTCCTCGTGAATCACTTTATCCACTGGTGAAAACCGCATAAAGATCCATTCAGTAGTTTTTGAGTTTATCGCGAACAGACAGACAGACAGACGCGGTAGGGGACTTTGTTTTATACTATGTAATGATATAGAAGATTGTGAATAATGCAACAGTCAATAGGCCGATGAATAATAATAATATAATACCAATAATAAAAAAAAATTCTATAACACTTTATAATATCGATACAACTTACATTATTAATAATAATATTGAAAAATTAAATTATGCATCATTAAATGTTGATAAATATTTTAAAAAAGAGAAAAATTATACAAGAATAGATGAAGTGAGAATAAATTCGTCTATAAAAACTAAAAGTAACCTATAGAAAAGAAAACAAGATGGCAAATAAAGTATATTGACATATAATTTACTGAACGTTGCTTAAATGGTGTTAAAATACACTGTTATTTTATATCCATTAGTTATAACTTCGACTATAGAGAAAAAAATTAGTGCGTGTAACCGTCACACGCGATTGAAGTGAAACTTTTTGATTATTTTTGATTTTGTCAATAAATAGTTTACAAATAAATATATACAAAATTTTTGAAAAAAAATTTTAATAAAAAATATTAAATTGAGTAATAATAAATATCATATAATAGAATTAATTATGTACAATTATATGGGCGCGCGACCGTGCTGCCATCTAGTTTCAATGTAAGTAAGTAACAAATTAAATCAAAGCTTCATTATCTGTAGAGCCATCTATCAGATAATTCGGAACTTAACTAACACAGGAAATATTGTTAGCAACTTTTTATATAAAATAAATAAATATAGAAAAGTAAGAACAGATTACTATGATAAGTAACGAATTCAATTAATTATGATTTAATAAAAGTTTTGGTTATGTTTAATTAATATCTAACCGGATGGTACAGAAACGTGGCGCCATATTGCCGTAACGGACTTCCGTTGCATTATCGGCCAGTTACCTACCAGTCGCGCGGAAAGAAGTTTTACTTCAAAAAAACCTTTTTTAAATTTTTTTATTGATTGATTTTTCGTCAATAGCCACAAAATAAAAACGAATGAAGCAAATTGGCTGAGAAACAAAGGATCTCCCATGTTTTTAACTGTTTTCCCACTGCCCGTTTATATACAGATTAGGTATACTATAGTCTTGGATTACCGTCGCCTCTGCTGTTAAATGATGTGGTTAAAGACAGTGACTTGATAATCTCGGAGAAGTCGGACCAGTTGTCAAATACAACCGCCGACAACAACCAGGTAGGCTTTAGAAAATGATCTACAATCATGCTATGATTTCATCGTAAATTTCACTCGAATTACTCTTTGATCACTTTTAACTAAAACGTAGTCATTTGACAGAACGCACATGAAACAATCTCCTTATATATACTCATTCCTATAGTTCAAAGTTAAAAGCGAAATGGAAGCGAATGTACGACCAAACGGAATACATAATCAGTCTATCTTTATTAAAGCTGTCGGACTGACGCGCAGGGCGCTTCTATATAACACTAGCTTGTATACGTGACTTTCTTTCTTAATTATTTTATGTTAGCCAATGATATTATAACTATAAACCTGTAGATACGTTACCTATATGATATTTTGATAAAACAAATGGCACGATAACCCACACATACGTAAAGTAATATTGTAACTTAGATAAAATGTGAAAGTAAGATGACATATTCTCAATATCGGTGGTGAAAAAGAAATAGTTATATATTGCTTAGATACGGGTGGATTGACGAGACAACCGTCAAAAATAAGCTAACTAGCCAAGTTGTAACAAACCGCTGTCGAAACGCTTATGACGTATGTCTACGTACAGCTTTTTAGTTATAACTAGCGGGCCCGGCAGACGTTGTCCCGCCCTGATTATAAAAAAATCCTAGACAAATTATATACCAAAACCTTCCTCACTGGTGAAACCCGCATTAAAATCCGTTAAGTAGTTTTTGAGTTTATCGCTAACAGACAGACAGACAGACGAGGTAGGGGACTTTGTTTTATACTATGTAATGATATCATTGATAGTAGGTAGCTATTTCTTTAATTTTTTATATAAACTACAATAGCGGCACGCTATAATAGCCATTTTGACACATTATCATAGTGATGTGAAATGTCGATTTATTTTAGCCAAAACCTCCAATTTACAAATTAAAGTAATAAATTAATTTATGTCCTAAAACTATGCATTCCATATTTTTTTTGTGACTAATCGCACGTCATTATTGACAATAAAGAACATAACTTTGTTCATTCAAACGTAGGTATTAATTTATATGGAACTTCATGAGCGGACAAATATCAAAATGGTCATCATAGCGTGCCGCTACTGTAGTCGTCGTCGTATGGTGAAAATTCAAGCGGAATAAGGAGTACAATTCGTTTTCTTCGCGTGTTAAAATATACGGTACATACAAAAATTTCCAAAATGAATTTAAAAAAATACTATAACTGGTCAAAAATGAATTGATTGTTTCTAAAAATATTCTCGTTCAGATTCTATGTGTGTCATAGAAGTAAACCAACTTTGAAAACATTTATGTGGTATAAATTTATATTACTTTTCAGTCGTGAACTCGGAAATATGTTTTTTATATCCGCCAATAGTCTCTTTTGGTGTTGAAAATCATTGACCGGGTAAATATTTTTTTAATTTTAAAAACGGGAAGAAGTCTCATGGTGCCAGGACCGGGACTATATACAGGTTCAATAAGTTTTTTCCTTTTCAAAAATTCGTTTGTCTCTCTGGCAGTGTAAGAGCTGGTATTGGCAAGGAGCAAGAACATACGATATTTTTGGTTATTTCTACGAGGTGTGTCGATATTTTCCGGCAAACAAATTGTCATGTACCAATCGCTGTTCCCTATACCACGATCCTCCAGCGCGTTGGTAGTAACGTGTTTTATTTTTTTTAATGTAGTAATAATCCGCTTAACTATAGACCGCACGCTCGCCACTTTGGTTGGTTTCGGCTCACAGAGAAAGGAATGGAATGGAATTGAAACAATGGATTGCTGTTTTGTTTTGGAATCATAGCTGTAAATCCATGTTTTGTCACTGGTCATTATCGTCCTAACCGAATGCTGAAAATATAAATATGGTATTGCACCAAGAGACGTGGTCTATTTTTTTAGCGTCACTTAAATTTTGAGGGATCCTTCGAAAGCAGGTTTTTGTGTAGGATTGACTGTATCTGACTAATGCCTATGACTATGGATGCCTGAATCTCATGCTGGTATGTTTCCATCATACGGCAACATCGATGTTTTTGTTATTCACAGCGGTAGAGGGACAACCACTACGGAATTAATCACAGAAAACATGACTGCGGTAGAATTCTGCAAACCAGATATTTTTATTCGACATGCACCGTGCTTCATTACCAAAAGCAGTTTGAAGGCGAGTGACACTCTGCTGAGACCTCAAACAAAGTAAATTATAGTACGAAAATTTTCACGAGTGAAGTCCATACTGACGTAAACAGGCAATATTTAAAATGGTGCCAAAATATAGAACCAAGTGACAAATAGATGAAAACAAACTGCATTGTAACGCTAAAAAGTTCCATTTTCAAACGTCGTAATAAAGTTTTTCAATATTCTTAATGTAAACGGCCAGTTCTGAAATGTTTTTGCCAATGAGTTCCACTTTCAAATGTCTCATTAGTTTTTAAATATTCCTAATGT
Source organism: Antheraea yamamai (assembly GCA_036509395.1). Taxonomy (NCBI): domain Eukaryota; kingdom Metazoa; phylum Arthropoda; class Insecta; order Lepidoptera; family Saturniidae; genus Antheraea; species Antheraea yamamai. The sequence goes on along the minus strand of AP028452.1, from coordinate 8,014,763 downwards.
CAATAATTTTCAGTTTGGAGTTTTTGGCGGGATTTTGCTCTGTCATGTAGTGGATTTTATTTTTTATTAATAATCTTGTGTTACTTGACTCTATATTGTGTAAAATTGGTGGTGTTTATGTAATATAGTTTGTTTATTGTGCATAAGTGAAGTGGATGGAAAATAATACCACTGACCATGAATTCTGACTTGCCACAAAAACTCCATGGAAAGTTCTAACAAGATGGCCGCCATCTTGTTAGTTCATTGAAATTATATCAAGAAACTTGTAACATCGATACTCACTTGACAATGGCAGTAATAGTCTACTAGAAGACTGGTTGCCAAAAGTAAAATAGAAAAAGAACTTGTAATACTATTAACTACTCGACAATGGCAGTAACAATCTAAAAGATTGGTTGCCAAAAATAAAGTTAAAAAAAAAATCAGTTTTAAAATGTTTTTGTTCAACCTTATGAAAATCTAATATATAAAAATATCATGTCACGGTGTTTGTGTTCAAACTCCGCCGAAACGGCTTTACCGATTTTTATGACATTTTTAATATATATTTTAATATATATTTGGTAGGTATGAGAATAGGTCGTAAAGTATATTTTATACCTCTAAGTGATTAAGGTGTCCATATCCAGATTTTTTTTCAATTTTTTACATATAAAAACATATAACTCCGAATTTTTATTTTCCTAACCCCACCCTCCCATTTTTTATTGGCGATTTTAGTATTTTTGTATGAACAATATCCAAATGATTCAAGGGTTTTTTTTTTTTGTTTCGAACTGACTACGCTATTGACCAAGCAAGGTCTTAACAGCTTCACCGGGCTACTAAGGCGAGCGCTTAAGGCACTCAGCCGATTTTATTTTGACAACTAGCTCAAGGATGCGCGGCAAACCTCGGCTTTGGCTGTTGCCTGATACATGCAATTCGCGACCTATCTGAGCTAACCTAAGCTAAGCTAATTATTCATGATTCAAGGGTCGTTCGTATTAAAAGAAACGAAACTATTGACGTTGCTGAATGACAGATGGCACTACGTAAGCCTCATCGAAACCTCTTCCACACATGCGTAAGTTATTCACTAAATTAACAAGGTATATACTTGAGTGTGTACCAGAATTGTTTGGCTTCACAACTGGAAACGGTGAGACTCACTGTAATGGGGTTCTAGGAGCTCGCGCGATACAGTGACACAAAATCTTACATTACTGTGACAACATTATACATATCACCTCCACACACGTGCACGCATACACGTGTACACATGCAAGTGGAAGGGTTTCATTTATTATTTCCCTTTTCAAACTGAAATAGTTTAGAAAAATATTCGATACGAAATATATATAAAAGTTGTTGAGGTATGTATGCTTGGTATACATATATGTTTCAACATCTCATATATGTAGGAATAGTTAGCTTAGCTTAGTTCAGATAGGTCGCGAATTGCATGTATCAGGCAACAGCCCTAGCCGAGGTGTGCCGTGCACCCTTGAGCTAGTTGTCAAATAAAATCGCCTGAGTGCCTTAAGCGCTCGCCTTAGTAGTCTGGTGAAACTGTTAAGACCTTACTAGGTCAATAGCGTAGACGGCTCGAAAAAAAAGAGGTTCTAGGTTTTTAAGATTTGTGGAATTTGGAAATACAATTAAAACCGCTAGGTATACAATTTTACGTAGACGAAGTTGCGTGGGTCAGCTAGTATGTATATATCATTGTATGAAAATATTTATAAATTAAAAAAGTTTACCTAAGTGTAAAAGTTTTTATATCTAATATCGTCATCAATGTGTTTCAATTTAAATAAATAAACTTATCTCATTGTTACGTACAAGCGATTAATGTCTGTCCCGTCAAAAGTTAGCGACGGGCGCCTAACCCTTGCGGAGTTGAAACAAAATATTCATTAGTTCGTTTGGAATAGTTGAGGGGTGCGTGTCATGCGGTAATTCTTATCGATACATTTTAACGTGACATTACACTCCACTTTAGTTACACACGATAGATAGAATCGTATCACTATACGTTACATAGTTTACAAGATATAAGAGGTACATATTTAAAGATGCGAAAAGTGGATTTGTTTTATAATATTTGTAGATAGCGGCATCCTTTGTCGGTGAAAATTGACTTAATCGTGTACACTGAAGATATTACGATTTTAAAGCAAAAATATGTTAATTCTAGTCTAAAGCCTCGAAGCGTTTTACAAAACAAAGCTCTTGATACAATAGACAGATAATAGAGACAAGCTGCAATCGAATTACTCATTTACAGGACTGCGGGATTAAACGTCATGGCAAGCTGCTTTTAGAGTAAAAAGGTTATTATAGAGTGGATAAATATGTGAATGGTGGTGATGTCTGGAATTACCATCTTTCTGTATATACCCTAAAAGCGATTATAAGTATAATCTTATATATATATATAACAGATTCCCACCTATATATTGACTCATCACGATATCTCTGGAACCATAAGGCGTAGCGACTTGAAATATGGTAGGAATATTCCTTTCGCCGAGTAGAGGTCAGCTAAGAACGGATTTTACGAAATTCCACCCACAAGGGGGGTTGCGGGGGCGTTAACAAAACAGTTTATTTTACTTTTCATAATCAGGGCGGAACAACGTCTGCCGGGCCCGCTAGTGTATTATAAAATCATTATCTTCTTACCCTTGTCCCACCTAAGTACGGTCGGCAAAACATGTTTTCTCTTTCCACTCTCTCCTGTCAGATATCATCTCACCTTTTACGCACATATTATTTTTCACACAGTCCATCCATACCTTTTTCGGTCTTCCTCTACACGTATATCCGTCCACAATCATACTCAACACTTTTCTAGTTACATGGTATTCATCTCTCCTCATGACATGCCCATACCATGCTAACCTATTACTCCTCAACTTATCTGTCACTGGTGGTATTTTCAAACTTTCTCTGATATACTCATTCTTAATCTTACTCATTCTAGTCGCACCACACATCCACTTTAACATTCGAATCTCTGCCACATATCATTTTCTCTCATCCGTCTCTTTCGTAGCCCAGCACCCAGATGCATAGAGCATGACCGGTCTTATAATAGTTTTATAAGCCTTCCCCTAGAGTTTCAAAGGCATTCGTAGGTCACAAGCTAGCCCAGACATTTCGCCATTTCGTCTATTCCTCACGTCCTTGTCTATGCCGCCGTCATTTTGGATCAATGAAAGAATAAAAATATATACGTTAAAAAAATAAACCCGATTGATTTACTTACCGGTTGTTCTCGTGAAGTGGGTTGTTTGTCCGGACCTGTGGTAGTTTTGACGTTCATTAGAGCCTTCTTAGGGTCTAAAGTGGAAAAAGTACTTTTAATTTTGGATCATTTCATTTTCATCTCTTGGGGATTTTATTTTGTAGCACGAGAAAGTTGCGACATTGTACTTTTTTTCTGCAGGCTCTCGGTCCGCAGGTTTTCTCTGCTTTCATTTATTTTATTAGTGTTATGTCAAAAATCGTTGTAATTTTAACTTATTGCCTTTATGGCGGCTTCATTTTCATCTTTAATAGCCATTTTAAAACTATAATTTACAAGCGACGTTGCACTTGATATTAAGCATAATGTGAGCCAAATAACGGTAACCTTCGAGAGATCGTAATCTATTGGCAGTAGCTATCATGCCTGTATATATCTCGATAGCGGTCGATGACTAACACCCAAACTTCCATCTTGATTACTGGGATATATATTCGTTGATCGCAAAACGCGATTGGCCTAAGCAAGCCGCTATGGTAGCTGTTATACTTAATGTGTGGTAGTTACGATCTAGTTGAATATAATTGCAATAACCTACCATCTGTGTTTATCAGTAAAAAAAGTGGTTGTGTACGTAAAACCACACGATAGAAATCAAAATTTATAAATAAATACGTGTACATACAAATTTATCATTTATAAACGCGAATGTGAGTTTGTTTGTTTGTTTGTTGCGCTTTCACGCTTTACTTATTAAACCGATCATCATTTTACATGCACGCTATTTAGGGTATAAGATACCTTTTGTCCAGTAAAAAACTACTTATCCCGAGAGGCAGGTGAAATCGACATAAACGCAAGCAAAGTCGCGAGCAGAAGCTAGTATGTAAATATATAGCAGTACTACTTAAATACGTACAATATCTACACTTGAACACTACACTACGGTAAAGAACACACACCTAAATTTAAATATACAAAAATCCAATGTCATTTATGTGTATTTTAGCCCGACTTGAGAGATATAATAATTTATATTTCGATTAGTGGCTTCAATATTTTTAAATTATAAATTAGATAATAGTCAATGTTGATTATTATTATTTATTGTAAGTCCCAACAGTCTCGAACAGATGGCGCTTTAAATTAATTTGATGACAGAAAACTGTATGACCGACTGTTGTAGATATCGCATAGATGGCGCCACGTTTTAATTTGAGATTTCCTTTAAACCCCAGTTTATTTTATAGTGCACGTGTTTTGATCATATAATTTAACATCTAATAACTGAGCCACAGCAACGCGTGGCTGTATGAGCTTCTAATATAATATTACTCTATTATAATACATAACACGTCATTATTCCAACGAAGCATTTCTTTTCAGACAGTAGACAAGTTTGATGACGAAGGAAGCCGAGTATACACGATTCAACGCGTCACCAAACCGAACGTGCTTAATAGCGGAGCCAAGAAAATCCGATATAGCATCACCGATTCGAGAGTGACCATGCATTTTCGTTGACCGTTCCAAGTGCCTTGATCTTTTCATATCGGAAAGTATGATTTCAAACATTACTAAATTCGATGTAAACATGTATTTATCGATAATCGACGTCACGATAAAATTATCATCACTAAAACCGAGTCTAATTAGTGAGTTGACGGCATGTAATGAAATTTTGAATGCAAACAGCGTCCGCCTGAGAGACGTTCGGACAGAATTGTTTTGTACAAACTCTGGAACAAGTATTGGTTGTTGGTGATGGGATTGCCAATCATAGTTTAATATATAGTGGAGTACTTTACTGTTGAATAAAGATAAAAATACAATGAATTTACACTAAGATAAACCCGCCTAAAGAGTTTTTGGCGGGATCTTGGAATGTCATGTAGTGGATTTTATATTTTATTATTTTGTGTTATTTGGCTATATATTTTGTAATATTCGTAGTGTTTGGTTGTTGTGCACATGTAAAGTGGATGGGAAATAATATCACACAACATTCTTACTTGCCATAAAAACACCCTGGAAAGTTCTGACAACACAGCCACCATCTTGTTAGTTCATGGAAATGATCATAACAAACTTGTAACGTCATTACCTACTCGACTATGGCAGTATTAATCTACTAGAAGGTTTAAAATAAATTTACGCAGTCATAAGGACAGCCGACAGAAGTGAAAACTCAAAATAAGGGAATAACTGTGTCCTCTTTTGACTTTTAAATGAATTGTATATTGAAATTATTAACATTAGTAGGGTTTTCATATATATTGACACTCCGAACAATAATTATATGTATGTAAAGAAACTAGAATTTAAGTCTAGTATTTCTTTTTTTTTTTCTTCGAACTGACTACGCTATTGACCGAGCAAGGTCTTAACAGCTTCACCGGACTACTAAGGCGAGCGCTTAAGGCATTCAGCCGATTTTATTTTGACAACTAGCTCAAGGGTGCGCGGCACACCTCAGCTTTGGCTGTTGCCTGATACATGCAATTCGCGACCTATCTGAGCTAACCTAAGCTAAGCTAACTATTCATACATATATGAGTTGTTGAAACATATATGTGTACCAAGCATACATAACTCAATAACTCTTATATATATTTCGTATCGGATCATATTCTAAACTATTTCAGTTTGATAAGGGAAAAAAGATAAGACCCTTCCACTTGCATGTGTAATCGTGTATGCGTGCACGTGTGTGGAGGTGATATGTGTAATGTTGTCGCAGTGATGTAAGATTTTGTGTCATTGTATCGCGCGAGCAGCGTACTCAAGGGCTCCATGCCGAGGGAACGGACCTAGGCTTGAGCTGCTGCCGAGGGGGGCCTAGTCTGGTATTTCTTTGTGGTAGTTGTTGGTCATTAAAATAGTGGCCAGGTACTAACGTATTTCATTAGATGGCGCTGTAACATAATAATAACTCCATAGTAAAAGTAGTCGTGTTGGGATTTCGACAACAAACGGTGATTGTGGTGACTATAATAAAATTTAGATTTATTATAAAAACGATTAATAGTGGAAAAAGGATTGTGTGGTTTTATGAAACCACGGTAAAAGTGAAACTTTTTTTTCACACTATAGACATTTAACTAATAATAGTCTATACACTACACGGTCAGCTGCTGCGAACTATAGGCGCCGCCATATTGGCCCCGGCTGCTCTGACGAGCGCCTTTCACTTTATCCCTACTCCGCGGCCGACCATCACGCGACATGCAACACACAGAGGAAAAAGTTTGAGACGATGTAATAAAAGTTTCACTTTAATAATAAACTTTAAATGTCGTTTCCCTTTTTACAGGTAACTATTTATATTAAATTAAATAGTATAATATAATGTAGTGTGTGTACCAAAGTGTTAAATTAAAACCCCTTTTTACAGAGCAACGTATTAGTTTTATTAAAATCCCGCAGACCTATCAAAGTATCGTCTTATATATATACATTCTTATAAAGTTCAATATTAACCTTTCAAACGTATGATGCGTTGCAAAATATCAATATGAAATGTATACAGGGGCCCTATACTACGCGTCGCTAATCTGACGCAAGCCGCGCAACCGCAATACGGTCGGTCACGCTTGCTAGCATATTATGACGTGAAATTATAAATATATCTTCTGCCAAAAAAATACCGCTCGACGCGCCTAAAGAAGTTTTCGCAAAATATAATAATAATGGGTTTTTATCAGAATCATTACATAGTATAAAACAAGGTCCCCTACCGCGTCTGTATGTCTGTTCGTGATAAACTCAAAAACTACTGGACGGATCTTTATGCGGTTTTCACCAGTGGATAAAGTGATTCACGAGGAACGTTTTGGTATATAATTTGTCCCGGATTTTTTTATAATCAGGGCTGGACAACGTCTGCCGGGCCCGCTAGTTACATATAATTTAATATTTTTTAAAGATAAACAATTAATAATCTTCTTATATCTTATCTTATTTATTCTTTCGTAGGTGGTAGAGGCACGCTGAAGCTATTACTGGTTTCAGTATGAATGGTTCGGCTCGCCCACGGTTCTACCACCCAACCCACAGAAACACCGACGTGAAGTAACAGTGCTTGCATTGTTGCGTTTCGTTCGGTCAGTGAGAGCGCTGGAGGCCCACCTTCCCTTCTCCCCTTCCCGCCCTCCTCCAAACACAGGCTGGCAACTAACTTGCGACTCCCCTAGTGTCGCTAGTGTCTGTAGATGGCGGTGATCACTTAACATTAGGTGACCCACCTGTTCGTTTGCCTACCCATGATAAAAAGTGTGTGTGTACTTATGTACTCGCGTTAGTAGTTGTACTTCTTTGGCGTAACAAGATAAAAATATTTTCAAAATTTTTATCTTTCGCCTTATTCTACGTTTGTAGAAAAAACGACACTAACAATAGAAAAAAGGTATTTAATACATTGAAAGTTTTAATACAAAGAAACAAAATGTTGACTATAGCTAACTTCAGGATGTCGGTTTTTCGTGACGGTGTGCGCGCGCATCGTAAAAATTTACTCTCATCATTTTTCCCTGACGCGCCAAAAGAAGTATAACTTCAAAAAAGGCCCCCATAACTATCATTTTTGCTCGGAGCAAATAATATCATAAGGTCAACATCAATTGCAAGAAACATAAATATAATAACTCTCCCTATGTTCGGAATTTGTGACGTAATAAATTCGCTACCTTATCCAAATCATAAACTGTACGTAACAAGTTTATTTAATAAAAATATATACAAAAATTCTACTCAGTCCTCCTAGCTTTAGGCAAGAATACAACGTCAATACAGCAACAAAATATTATAATTAAGATTTCGTTTCCTTAAGTTTGGTAAATCTGACGTTAAAAGCACATTCAATTTAAGATAATTAACTTCAATTATAAGTAATTATGCTGCGAAAATATTATAACTTTTATGTTCTCTACAGAATATACAATATTTTTTTGTTTTTGTGTTTACAATTTTTGTGTTGCGAATTTTATACAATTTTGTATTAAGTCAGCTTCACAAAAAAAATGGATTACTTTTGTGTTACACTGGTGTTATCATAACACAATGTAAATTTTGTGTTTAAAGTGTGGAATTACGGCGGCCTTACCTACCAATGAATCTATATTAAATAAAAATCAATAGCCGAATATATTATGTAAGCGAAAAAATTCAGAACGTTTGTGTGAAAGAGAGTGTTTGAAATTTTGTAGGGAAAAATGGAAGAGTTCGCTTAAAAAATCTCCATATACAAAGTGAGTGAGTGTATGTTTGTAAAGAGAATGTTCTCATTATCTTCCTTAGTATACCTGTGTAAAGCCGAAACAGGCAGCTAGCTTTATGTAAATAAAGAGTTCACTCAAAGAGAGACCGCCGTGGCCTCCTTCGGCAGCATCTCAAGCCTAGGTTCGATCCCCTAGACGACAGCCCTCAAGCATGCTACCAGCGCGATACATTTACACCGCATTCACTAGTTTCCTGCACATACCACACTGCACTCCACACACGTGCACACTTACACTGTACGTTTCTAGTTTCCGTAATGTACCTTATTTTGTTAGTTAGCCTTAACAAATATTATTAGACTCTATATACAATATACAGGTACGCTTTAGTGCAACACATGTGTGTCTCACTAAAGTATACATGTATGGTTAGCTTAGTTCAAGTGGTTAGTTTAGTTCGATTCGTGTTGTATCCAAGGCAACAGCCCAAGCCGAAGTTCGACCGCTTCGGCACCCTTGAACTTGTTGCCATCCGGCTGAGTGCCCTAAGCGCTCACCCTAAAAGCCTGGTGAAGCTGTAAAGGCGCATCAGTCCAACAGCGATTAGTTAGTTCGAAAAAAAACGAAAGACTTTGCAACTGTTTATTACTCTATATTTAAAATCGTCAATATGAGATATATCAAAATGATGAGGCCTATGACTCTGTAGTAGGCTTCTTACAAGCTAGTATTATGATAGTGAACCACATACACAGGTCATTTATCTATTCTAATATCTACTCTAATATCTCAGATTTCTGTTATAACCTAACGTTCGGAAAAAGCCTATGGCCCTGTAATAGATTTCTTATAGGTTGATGCGATGATGGTGTCATTTTCCAGATAGGTTATATTATTACCCTTATATATTAGATTACCCTTGTACGAAATATCTTTATGGTCGCTTCAAAGAATTAGCTGTGGAAAGATTTCAAATATACAGATGGAATCATTTTCGTATTTATAGTTTAATATGTGGCATTATATTTGGCAGATCAGGGAAAAGAATGAGACGCCCACATTGCTTCAGTTTTTTACAACGTTCTCTCTCTCATACAGCGCAAAAATAACGATATGCGAATCCGAGCGTAGCTATCTCAGTCTTTTACCCGACGTGCCAAATGGAAAGCCGGGTACTGAATTAAAAGTAGAAATTAGTAAACAGCGAATTTGCCGTATCTTATTGACTACAATCCACTGTCATGCAGAAACTTCAATCAAAACTATTGTCTGAACTGAAACAAGTTAGAGAAAGACTATTTTTTCTGAAGAAAGAGTTGAATAAGTTTATTCAAAATCAAAACTAATATCAAAAACATTTTATCCAATTTAGACCCTAATAAGGCGCTTATGAATGTCGACACTACCACCGGTTCGAAAAACAACCCAGTCATCGAGAAGAACCGTCAAGAAACTCGATCGGGTTTTTCTTTTTAACATACATATATTTACAATACATTACACGTTACAATCGATTTTATTGGATGCACAGAGAGGAGTCAATTCCAGATATCACCATCGTTCACATATTCGTCCACTCTATAGGAGCCATTTGACACTAAAATCCGCTTAACATGGCACTTAAACTTTCAGTCTGGCAAATCGATAATATCTTTAGGACTTTGATGTAAAACCTAACACTATTACCTGAAGAACTATTATTGGTTTTATTGAGCCTGTTTGAAACATGAAACGGCCAGTTGGTTGCAGTTTCTAAGAATTTAGATCATGCCGGTCTTTTACAAAACCCAGGTTTTCAAAGTTTTTGCGGACATACATTTAATCATCAAGAATGTATACATTCATTATATTATCATACATCAGTACTGATAGAGCCATCTTGTTGGGAACGTTTGGCAGCACAACGGCCAGAATGGCGCAGAATGGTGAACAGCCAAGTACGCGAGTTCGAGGCTCAGCGTAAAGCTGACCTTGATACCAAACGCGACCAGTTAAAGGCTCACTCTCCTGCTGCCATAACATATCATTATGAGAACGGCGTACTCACGTGCCCTCAATGTGCACGAAGTTTCGCCGCAAAGATAGGCTAAATAAGCCATCTTCGAGCGCACCAGCGCCATTTCTAAATTTAGGGGTCAAAGTGTTCGCCATGGCCGAAACCGGTCGGAACAATCATCATCATACAACAGTAACATTAATGAGAGCACTTTGAATCAGTATATTACGCTGCCGAAAGTCGTCGTAGAAAAAAAAATATTTTAATAGGTACTAAGAAAAGTGCTAAACAAAGATCATCAGAAACTCTTTAAGTAAATCATTATTATCCCCAGTTTTGGGATTGGGGATAGCGATAGACATTAGTGCTGCACCTGTATCAGTGATCCCTTTTGCATTTCCCGGGCAGCAATCTGTAACAAATAAAACAAATTCAAATATAAAAAACCCATTCATTATTCTTTACCGTATTGTGATATAGACAATAGAGAACAACGTTTATTCTAACTCGTTTAATTTTTTTACAGGTTCTTAGCTAATTTCCTGATAACTTGGAGACTACAAATTTTTAAGATAACTTACGATTGGATGATAATGTAAGATGGTTAAGAGAAAGGAGAAGAGGAAGTGTAACGAAGTTTCATTTAATGACTAAAAAGTAGAAAATAATAAATCATGTCGTCAGGATTTAAAACCCCATACAGTTTTTTAAGCTCATACAGGTTGCCCTGAAAATGTCTAATTCAATATTTTCTAGCTATGATAATGTATGTAAGACACAATACGAAAAACAAGTTACAACATTATAGAGATGAAACTACTCAAACATCGATTCATACATTTGCAATGCAATAAAATTGCTAGTTGAACTATTAAGGTTTCAATTATCAGACTTATTTTATTTATATTTTACTAGCGTCTGCCCGCGACTTCGTTCGCGTGGTATACCTATTTTGATATGCTAATGATTACACGCAGCGGAAGCTCTTAAGAGGAAAAAAAGCCCCGATTTTGAAATATTCTTCATCGGTGCTCCGCTCCTATTGTTCTTAGCGTGATGATATATAGCCTATAACCTTCCTCGATAAATGAGCTATGTAACACTGAAATAATTTTTCAAATCGGACCAGTACTTTCTGAGATTATCCCCTACAATGTCACAAACTTTACCTCTTTATAATATTAGTATAGATGGCCACTGGGTTCAAGATTTTAATTCTCGACCATATATTATTTGATTTAGTTTTCTAACAATGTCTTACAAAATGACTGATTGTAATTGTGGTGAATGACTCAAATGGCCCGGGTATTTTTTTCACAACTACTTAAATAAGTGATATAACTAAACTATATTACATTAAATGCCACAAATACTATTAATAAAATCCAATACATGACAAATTAAAATATCGCAAAGACTTCAAACCTAATTAATATTCAAATAAAAACACCTGTAAACTATTTAAAAATTTGGGAATTTCAGTATTTTCCAGGTACGGTATTTCTCTTTTAATATTCTGGCAACACCGGTAAACTTTGACAACTTCCAGTTAACCGTATTCGCGTGTTCACTCAACTGGCAACACCTTAAAGTTATCGCCGTGAGCATAACTTAAACCGAGTTTGGTAAAACTGAACCAGGTGTCCTAACGTTAAGCTCTTAAGTGGGAAAAGTTACGGAAGTTGAAACGTTGACATTTTTTCTCGCAACATATCTGCAGTTATTTTTTATCTACGCAATGTGAAGTGATAATGGACACATTAGTTAACCGCACCTAGAAGTTTTCGAAGTGGAGTTTCTTTAGGCGCGGTGTGAGAGGGTAAAAACGGGAAAACACGTTACGATTTCCGTTACGCTAGCATAATAACAATTGGTTACGGTTAACCGAAACTCCAACCATAAAAACTAATACCGGATTAAATATACCTGTATTTTTTATTATTTTTTTTTATGCCAAAAGGCAGCAAGCAGTCAGATGGCCCACCTGATGGTAAATGGTTACCGTTGCCTATGGATAACTGCAACACTAAGGGCATCACTGTTGTGTTGCTAACCTTGAAGAGCGCATTTCAGTTCCTTCTTGAAGAGTCCCATACCATAGTCACGAGGAAGAACCGTGCTGGGTAACCCATTCCACAACGCTAGCGTACGCATAAAGAAGGTTCGAGAGAACTTCACGGTGGCCGCCATTTTGCTAGCTTATAAGGTGTGTGGGTAAGCAGCCAGCCAACGGCGGGGGGTTCGAGTTTAAAATGGTGAAGAGTGCACCATATTAAAGAGTTCCTATTATACATGCAAAATCTCGATTGTATCTATCTGTATCTAGACTGAGTGTATAACAATTTAGTAACTGAGTTAGATATCATTGGTGATTCGTTGCATACTTTCAAGGAAAAAGCATTGTTATCGCTGAGAGACATAAGTTTTAGCTCCTAACAATTTATAAATAACCAGCTATACCCGCGACTTCGTCCGCATTGAACCTTATTACACAAATCAGTTATTAATAAATCATCTGAATGTATTAAGTCCATTTACTTATCAACTTTCCTCTCGTACTTAAGTCGCGTCATCATTAAACTTACAATAACTTTTGATAGAGTGAACCGATTTTAATGAAACAAAGACTAAATGTTACTCGAGGATTTGCTTTATGATTTGTTGGTGATGTTTTATCGTGAACGCAGTACTTTCTCAGTGATATGTGTTCAAACAAACAGGCAGTTTTAAGCATTTAGACTCTTAGGAATACTTACATCTAAACAAAAAAATACAGTACATGATCGAAGCTCGTTTACAAGTTTTCGCATCTAGCTTAAGAAAATATAGATAGAAAAAAGGAAATTTAAAAAAAAAATTACAAAAAAAATAAGCCGCCTTCGATGTGAAGAACTAATAAGGCACTAAAAAGCGAAAAATAACTGAATTATTATATTAACCAAATTAAATAAAAAAAATATTAATATGAACCTCCTCCTTTTTCGAAGTCGGTTGAAAATCAAAAAAATTGAAATTAAGAAGGCATTTGAGCTTCTGTAAGTTTGTGTTGAATAGATTTAAATTCAGGTCGCTAACCAATTTATTTATACTGTTATCTACTGTAATTAAGTAAGAATTTTGATTGTAGGTTACCTGAACAACCGGGTTATAGGCAGACAAACAGTCAGACAGACTTTGGAACCAAACTTTCAGTTAACAATGGTAGCTAACAGAATTAACTTGTCGAAATCCCTACCACCTGTAGTAGGCGGTAGAGTCACGCTGAAGCTATAACTGGTTTCAGGAATGAGTTGGTTCCTCCGGGGTAGTACCACCCTCTCATAGAAAACCGACGTGAAGTAACAGTGCTTGCATTGTTGCGATTCGTTCGGTCAGTGAGAGCACCAGAGGCCCACCTCCCCTCTTCCCCCTTCTCCAAACACAGGTTAGCAACGCACTTGCGACTCCTCTGATGTTGCTAATGTCTATGGATGGTGGTGGTCACTTAACATCAGGTGACCCACCTGTTCGTTTGCCTCCTATGATATAAAAAAAAACAATCTATAGTTTCATTACCATGTTTACGTTCACTGAAAACTGTGGCTCATTGAAAAGATTTCAACCTATGCTGATTAATATAGTTTTCTTACATACTAGCACTGAGCCATAATATAGCCATTCGATTGCCTCTGTAGAGATTCCATAAAATAAAACGATTTATCGATTTTTTTCGTAGCTACAAAAGGTTTAGCAACCGCTGCACTGTGTATGTCCAAACACGGCTTACAGGAACGGGGAAAATACGACAAAAATCGGTCGATCGATTCCTTATGGCAACCCTAAAAGCAACATTACATACCTTTGTAACCCTAACTTTGGTATGTCATGTAGTGGATTTTATATATTACTCATATTCTTGTGTTATTTGGCTCTATCTTAATATATATATTTCTTGTGTGCGTGTGTATGTGACTGAACTCCTCCTAAACGACTGGACCGATTTTGATGAAATTTTTTGTGCGTGTTCGAGTGGATCCGAGAATGGTTTAGATTCACAATTGGACCCGGTGGGTGGGGCTGCGGTTGATTTTTGGGATTTTTTTTTTTTATTATAAAGAAGAAAAAGTTTTATTTTGTAATATTGGTACTATTTTGTGTTATATAGTTCGGTTATTGTGCCCAAGCGAAATGGATGAGGTAGTAATGCCACGGAGCATGGATTCTGACTTGCCACAAAAAGTCCCTGGAAAGTCTTGTTTTATAACATAGGAGGCAAACAAACAGGTGGGTCACCTGATGTTAAGTGATCACCACCGTCCATAGACACTTGCAACACCAGGGGAGTCGGAAGTGCGTTGCTAGCCCGTGTTTGGAGGAGGGGGAAAGAGGGAGATGGCCTTCCAGTGCTCTCACTGACGGAACGAAACGCAACAATGCAAGCACTGTCACTTCACGTCGGTTTTCTATGAGAGGGTGCTACCACCCCGAGCGAGTCGACATCCCCGGAAAGCTCTAACGACCGGGCCACCATCTCGTTAGTTGATTGAAATGATCACAATACACTTGTAATATCATCAGCTACTCAACAATGGCAGTAATAATCGACTAGAAGATTGATTGCCATAAATAATTTAAAAAAAAACTAAATTTGGACTATTCGGACAAAGTGTTTTATAAGTGACACTGGCAAAATTAGTATTTACAAGACGCCATTAAAAAAAAGCTGCAGTGATAAATGTTTTAGACTTACCGACCGACCGAAGTATAAAAAATACTCTGCAATCATATGTTTCATTTCTTTTTCCGTTTATCACAATCTCGTATTTAATAGCAAAGTTTGACTCTGGCATTGAACCCTGTACCCGCCCCCTGGAAGCCGCTAACTTAAACATCAAAAGATCATCGACCCCGCTCGCGAATTTTCATAATATACCTACATATAGGAATACGGCGCTACGGTTCCGAACAAAGAGATAGGGAGAGCGCATGCGCGGACCGACAGGGACGGGTAATCCGGTCGAAGCGTATTAAAATCATGAGTTAGAATGAAACAGGTGTTGTCATAAATACGAATAGAGAATTGCGCGTGTGAAAATTATTTTCAATTTTTTTTAATACCCCAGCGTAAAACGACTGCTTTGTCTGTTTTTTTTTTTTTTGACATTATTACTCTATTTACAGCATTTTATTGTGGCCTTTTACTGGTTCATGATAGTTAAGTATTACGTAGGTCAAATTTGTAAATTTACTCTTTTCTTCTACTAGCTGCCCGCAGCGGATTCGTACGCTATATTGACGAAAAAATGATATCATTTCCTCTCTTTGTAATACGACCGAGTGATAAAATAAGTAAACAACTAAACGTCAATCTGTCATTTCTGTCAATATTGTTAAAGATCTCCATACAACATTCTGTTTCACTAACTTACTCACTCGCGTATTTCTCAGATATTCTAACCCAGTATATATCACTTCTTCGTAAGATTTTTCAAACATATCGTTTTTTTTTTATTTTCACGTACATTTGGCAATTGATCTTTATTTATATAGTTTTCCAATATTGCTCATTACTGCTTAGCCTCTATGGGAAAGCGTAATCTATACTAATATGATAAAACTGAAGAGTTTGTTGGCTTGACCGCGCTAATCTCAGGAACTACTACTCCGATTTGAACAATTCTTTCAGTGTTATATTCATATAGTCATAGCTCATTTATTAAGAAAGACTATAGGCTATATATCATCAGGTAATACCAATACGGGCGGAGCCAATGAAGAATGTTTATAAATCTGGGATTGTTTCCTTTTGAGAGCTTCCTCTGCGTGTTAGCGTTAGCCCAAAGTAAATACCTAAAGTAATCCACCTTTTATTAAAACTATTCCACGAAGTCGCGGGCAGGAGTTGGTGATATATAAAGTGCCTCTTAAATTCTCGTAAAAGTAAGTTATCGGTCTGTGAATGTATCGTCAAAATCGATTCAGCCGTATCGGAGAATCGGCTCTGACAATTTGGCTTCAACTGTATTGATTCACAAACTGGTTCACGTACGTTAGATAACCATTTTAATACTATGTGTCTAACGGCCAAAATTCGGTAGGACGGATTTAGAAGATTTTTTTTGCGAGTGTCCAGAGGTGGATTCAATAATCGTTTAGATTCACAATTGGACTCGGTAGGTGGCACTGCGGTTGAATTTTAGGATTTTCTTTTATTATCAAGGGAGGACAACATCCACCGGATCCGATATATATATATATATGTTATCAAATAATATTTGTAATTTTTTTAATAATTTAAACATCAATGTATAGTGTGTCTGTCTTTACCCACCTCATAGCTGACGTAATAGAACATTATACAATAAAATATACACGCATTCATGATCGAAATAAATAAAATATAGTCTAGAATATCCTAAACCAATATATTTGTTGTGGCGTGTAATTAAAAACGTAATACGTATGAGACTGAGGTTAAAACGCTTTTATTTGGTTCACTCGATCGAGATTCCCAATATCTTAATAGATACTTGACTTAACGTGGTTTTCATTTTTAGTAAACAGAGACAAGCTTGACGGAATCAATTGGTTGTAAAAACAGCTGACGATTATCAACTGGTCGTGAATTATGAATACTTGAAACAATATAACGCTCCTTTTTTTCTCGAACTGACTACGCTATTGGCCTAGTAAGGCCTTAACAGCTTGACCGGACTACTAAGGCGAGCGCTTAAGGCACTCAGCCGATTTAATTTTGACAACTAGCTCAAGGGTGCACGGTACACCTCGGCGTGGGCTGTTGCCTAGTTTATACAATTCGCGACCTAACTGAGTTAACCTAAGCTAGGCTACATATTTCATTACATAGTATAAAATAAAGTCCCCTACCGCGTCTGCCTGTCTGTCTGTTCGCGATAAACTCAAAAACTACTGAACGGATTTTCATGCAGTTTTCAGCAGTGGATAAAGTTTTTTTTTTTTTTTTTTTTATTGTAGCTCGGCAAAGTGACTGTACTGTGCCTGATGGTAAGCACAGTAAAATCCAAAAACAATGGCGACCGCCGAAAGACATACTATCCATCGCCGGTCGCCGCTGTCATGCCGGCCTGAAAGCGTCCCAGTTAGGGACAGCCCCCCCCCCCCTGGTTGCTGGATATACACCGGCTGATCCCGGAACGCGACACGCCCAAACGTGCCACTATGGCGGGTGTTCCACCTGGTGTACGGTGGTCGCGATCCAGTCGGGTACAGACACCCTACCACCCCGCAAGTGATTCATGGGGAACGTTTTGGTATAATTATATTGCATAATTTGTCATGGATATATTATTAATCAGGGCGGGACAAAGTCTGCCGGGCCCGCTAGTATACGTATATAAGTTAGTAATATATATATGCGTACCAAGCATATGTACCTCAATAGCTCCTATAATTATATTACACAATACTTATAACTGAAAGTGTATTTGATTCTGTACACACACTTTATTCAATTTAGGTATTAAGGTTAGGTATTAAAATTAAGTAATTTAGGTAGTAAAGTATAACTTTTTTATTGATAATACCAAGGCTCGTCAATAGCTATAGTAAAGAAAAAAAGAATGAAGAAAATTACCTAAGTATCAGAGGAGAGAGATGTTCTTTACTATTTTCCCACTGCCAATTTATATACAAACTAACCGTGCCCGCGACTCCGTCCGCGTGGAACCTAATGTATAAAAACAGCGATTAATAAAACGATCTGGATGTATTAAGTCCATTTACTTATCTTATTATCTTACTTATATATATATATATATATATATATATATATATATATATAAATAAAAATATCTTACTTATCTTAGAAAAGTTTCTCTCGTATTTACGCCGCGTCGTCAATAAATTAACATAACTTTTAATAGAGTCACCGATTTTAATGAATCAAAGACTAAATGTTACTCGAGGATATGCTTTGTGATTTTCTTCATTCAGTACTTTAGCAGTGATGCGTGTTCAAATAAACAGGCAGACAAACAGACAGACAAACATACAGATAGACAGACAGACAGACATTTCTGAAAATTATTGAAATGTATTTTATTGATAGATACATTTTCATTCTTATTACATGTGTACAAGATATTATAGTTGGGATGTTTTTTTTAATAGAATATCGAGAGTGGCAAATGTGACAGCCGTGCCTCTCGAAAGAAACTCGAAGAAATAAATTACCAACGATTTGGTCCAGTTATCAGTAAGCCGGGGCAATAGTAGGCCACACAAACAAACAGTACCCACTTTATTATAGATTCGAACGGACTGTACCAACTTAACTGCGACCCCGAGCGTTGTTTGTACGTGTTAAGTTAAATAACTTAACGTAACTTTAACTTAGAATAAAGACGGCGTCGACAGTTTAAACTGCGGAATCTGTTTATTATTTGCTGTTTTGCTATTGTGGAAAATTCTCAATTAAAATTGGTATTTAGTTATTTCAGATGTAGAATTGTTTTATAAATAATGTCTGATGAAACACACTTATAAATAACTAGCTTTTGCTCGCGGTTTCGCTTGGGTTAATATGATTTATCATTGAAATATTATAGCAGACGTTATTTTGCACTTCCGCCTGGAATAGTTTGGCTACGTCTTACCACAACAAAAAAAACGTTTGGTTTTTTTGGAGGTATAAAAGTTCATGAAAATAGAGAGAGGTTTTCGAACTGACTACGCTATTGCCTAGCGAGGTCTTAACAGCTTCACCGGACTACTAAGGCGAGCGCTTAAGGCACTCAGCCGATTTTTGTTTGGCAACCAGCTCAAGGGGCACGGCACACCTCGGCTTGGCTGTTGCCTGTTTCATGCACTTCGCGACCTAACTGGCTAACCTAAGTTTGGCTACACTATTCATACATATGTAGGTGAAACTTTGTACCAACATACAAATCTCAAAAATCGTTTGTGTATTTTGTATCGGAAAATTTCTGAACTATTTCAGTTCGAAAAGGGAAAGAGCGAAATATTAGTAACTAATAATAACAGATATAATAATCCTTTCACCCTTTCAGTTACCAAGTATCAACCGTCAACCAATACACGCGTTTCCAATTCTTTTTATCATTTTCCTTACTAATATTTTGTTTTCTCTTTATTAAGTTTCAGGTGTAACTTTTTCACGTGCACTAGGACAAATAAAATCAAACGTCTTTTTGTTGCAGTAAGACGTGCTAGCAGCTAATCTATTCCAGGCGGAAGTGCAAAGTTCACTATAATATTTAATGATTGATTTCCGCAAAGCAACGCCTTCTTCAATCGAATAGATTTGAGTGACAATGGTAAATGTTTAAGCGACGGCGTTTAAAAAAAATCAAATGACAACCCCAGCGTATTCGTACGCGTTACGTCGGGTCGAAACATGGACACTATCAATTTTCACTTTGTCACACTAACCGTAACCAAAAGCGGGGACCCTATCTATAGATATTTATGTGTGGCGGACCTCTGTGAGATCACATTTAGCTACCGGACACCCCTTGTTAAACGGAGCGCTGCGGTTCGACGTACAAGGGTTCTATCTTCAATACGGTTATGCTATGGAGTAAGTAGTGATTAAAATTAGAAGATGATATTGAGGTTTATTTTCTATTGTAGGAATAGACAAGGACGAGTAAATTATTTCTTTTTCTACACATAATAAGAATGTAAATCGAACGTGTGTGTACTTTTTAGATTTTTGTGAAAAACCTTGTTGCAGGTGTCTAGGTAATAAAACACATTTAAATTATTTTTAGAAATGTCTGTCTGTCTATTTGTCTGTTTGTTTGAACACGCATCACTGTTAAAGTGCTGCTTCACGATAAAAGCTCACCAAGGAAATCATAAAACGTATCCTCGAGTCACCTTTAGAATCCAGTTTCATTAAAATCGATTCACTCTATCAAAATTTATTGTAATTTTAATGACGACGCGACTTAAATACAGGAGATAAGTAGATAAGTAAATGGACTTAATACATTCAGATGATTTTATTAGTCACTATTTTTTTTTATTAGGATTCAGGCGGACCGCGTCTACCGCGTCTGTCTGTCTGTCTGTTCGCGATAAACTCAAAAACTACCGAACGGATTTTCATGCAGTTTTCACCAGTGGTATATAATTTGTCAAGGATTTATTTTTAATGAGGGCGGGACAACGTCTGCCGGGCCCGCTAGTTTGTAATAATTACAATATATTGTTTATAATAAATATACTTATTTATAGATTTAGAGGAAGGCTGAAAAAATCTATATAACAGAAAATCTTTTCTCATTTCATACTGAACATATAGATTTTTACATACAAATTCATTTGTTTTTTTTTTTACTATCTTTTCTTTGAAATAAAGTATATGATATTCTACAGGTTTTGTTGTTGTTAATAATATTTTTTTGTCTCAAAATATTTCAAAATATTGTATCGTTGACATCTTAATAGAAGGTATGCCCAGTGGACGCAAACAGTTGTGACAGTGGGTGGAGGTAGTACTAAATACCGATCGTGTCACCCATTATGATAAACAAGATGTGCCGTAAAGACACACGATCGAAGTAAAACTTTTGTATTTAGTACAGGGAAACATTTTTTATTAAAAAAATACAACAAAAAGCCAACGTGACGCGGTGGTCACCCATCCAAGTACTGACCGCGCCCGACGTTGCTTAACTTCGGTGATCGAACGAGAATTAGTGTTTTCAACACTCTACACGACACAGTGTTTACTCCCACCTCTTTTTGTCGCACAAATACCAATTAGAATTTCATAGCCCTCTCAGAAGAAGGTCCACTTCAAAAGTAAAAGAAATACTCTTCATTACTTAATTTCCAGATACTGTTTGTTGGTGGCATTAATTTGAGTGTCAGTTGTATCCTGTATACGTACAATAAACGCAGGTCCTACTAAATCTTCTATACATATAATAAAAATGAAATGTCTGTATGTAATATCAAAATAACATTTTTTTACTGATTGAGTGTGAAAGTATACACGCAACTGATAACAAAAATACAATTTTTAAAATTTTTGTCTGTCTGTCTGTCTGTTTGTTCCGGGTAATATCTGAAACAGCTGGACCGATTTTGACGGGAATTTCACTGGCAGATAGCAAAAATTACAGCGGGTTACTTAGGCTACTTTAAATTAGACTAGCCGTTAACCGCGGCTTTGTCGGCAATACTATCTTCAAAACGGTTAGACCGATTTTCACGAAACTTTCACTGGCAGATAGCTGACCTTATAAAAAGTAATTTCGTTTATTTTAATTTAGACTAGCTGTTAACTGTGGCTTCGCCCGCAATACTATCTCCAAAACGCTTTGACCGATTTTTACGGGACTTTCACGCACAAATAGTGGACACTATTTCAATGAGCACTATTTAAATTTTCTAATATTAAAAAGTACTTCGACAGATATAAAGTTTTAAATCTTGATTTATATTTACGCAAGATATCAAGACGTCAGCTCATTCATTGTATACAATTCAACATTATAATTATTAATAGTAATTTTGAAGACAGAAGGGGTCTTTCTAAAAAGATATTATATTAGAAACGTATTACTTATTGACAATATGGCCATATTATATCATCATAATAACATCTGTAATTAATTGTTTCATTAGTTCCTTATACAGCGTAACTGTCAATGAGGTAGTTATATGGCGGGTTAAGATTTCAAATATTTTTTTTTTTTATTGCAGCTTGGCAAAGTGATTGTACTGTGCCTGATGGTAAGCACAGTACAATCCAAAAACAATGGCGACCACCGAAAGACATACTATCCATCGCCGGTCGCCGCTGTCATGCCGGCCTGAAAGCGACCCAGTCAGGGACAGCCCCCCCCCGGTTGCTGGATATACACCGGCTGATCCCGGAACGCGACACGTCCAAACGTGCCAACATGGCGGGTGTTCCACCTGGTGTACGGTGGTCGCGATCCAGTCGGGTACAGACACCCTACCACCCCGCAAATATGTTGTCGATAAACACACACTGTTAATATTTATATATCTAATGTATACGTTACATGTTGTAAGTGGCGAGCGTATCGTACTTACAGTTGTTTTTAAAGAGTATTTCTATAATTGTACATGGTCTCACAATTTTATAGTCATTTAATACAATTAAAAAAAAACGCGTGCGGAGCTGCGGGTACAGCTAGTCTATAAATACAAATTGAAGCGTCTATTACGTGACAAGTCCAATTTTCAAAATGGCAGAGCTGTGATTTTGATAAAAATTGTAACTAGCAGACAAAGGCGTCTAGAGAACACTATTTAGACTATTTTTCAATAGAATTTATTTTTTTACAGATAAGCTACGTAGACTTTGCTAGAAAACTCTAGATTTTTAAGGGTAATGACATAATTAAAACGAAAAACAACTTAAAAACAGCTCACCATTAATATGGATAAAACATTCGTTCCCATGAATTTTTGACATCCGGTCTTCTAGATTATTACTATTATAATCGAGTAGGTTATATTACAAGTGTTATGAAATAAATTTCATATTGTAACAAGATGGTGGCTCCCTTGTTAGAACTTTCCTGGGAGTTTTTGTAACATCTCAGAATTCATACTCCGTGGTATTATTTTCCACCCATTTCACTTGTGCACAATAACCGAACTATATTATGTAAAATACCACCAATATTACAAAATATAGGGCCAAATAACACAAGATTATGAATAAAATATAAAAGTCACTACATAACTAAACTGAGATCGCGCTAAAATCTCCAATAAACATTTTAAGAACTAAGTCTGCGACCAGGTAGTAGACAATGTAAATCGAAAACAATTCAATATCGACTCTTAATGAATATATTGAAAATCGAATCAATATTGGAAGCTCTACACTCAAGATATTAGTCAAAATGACAAGCGGCCATCTTGTATTCAGTTTGCGTAGCGTGCAACAGGTCGGCTGAGACATTTTGAGTACAAAGCCACCGTTTTAGCATAATATTGATTACTAGCTGTTGCCTGCGACTTTGTTTTCATACAAATGATTTTGTTGCTTCATATGAACTACGTACTTTAACTGAATTAATTTTGATTAGTTTTTTATTATTATTCCATAAGTCTTGCAATCATTTTAACCCCTGAACTGTCCAAAACCTAAACTTTAAGCTTCATACACACGAACGTAGACCTTATAATGTACTAATTAATAGAGTGTTGGCAACATTAGTTAAAAAAAATACCATATTTGTTATAACATTTAAAAAACTTGAACAATTTTAAGCAACTGGCTAAATATTTAAATACATGATCCGCCATTTTGAAATCTGGGTTTTATCAGCCGAGGGGGTGTGGATTTAAAGTAGGCTATATTTTATTTTACCATTACTGCTTAGCCCTTATCGAGAAGCGTAATGATATGCAGTCTATATTATACTCTAAAAAGATCTCTATTTGCCTGTAAAAATCTCGCCAAAATCAATTCAGCAGTTTCGGGTATTACTCCGGACAAAACACAAACATTTCAATATGTGAACGATGGTGAGGTCTGGAAATGACGCCTCTCTATGCATCCACCAAAAACGAATGTAACTGTATATGTATAGTCTATAAAAATATGTTGTGCTATGTTATGTATAATGAAAAAATTAACCAGAGCGAGTTTTTTGCCGGTTCTTCTCGATGACTGGGTTGTTTTCCGAACTTGTGGTAGTGTTGACGTTCATAAGTGCCTTCTCAGGGGCCTAAATTGAATAAACATATTTTGGATTTTGATTTCAATTTTATTTATATACATGTATAGAATAAAATACACATTCAGTTATAGGTAGTGTATAATATCGTCAACTGTTTGTACAACCAATTTATTACGTCAATATTGTCTCTGTTAATTAAAAATAAATACAAAGTTGAGTCGAATAATAAGATATTGAATATCTCGACCGACTGAACCAAATGAAAGCGTTTTTTTACCTCAGTTTCGTACGTATTACGTTTTTAATTCCACGCTACAACAAATAGATTGGTTTAGGATATTCTAGACTATATTTTATTTATTTCGATCATAAATAATTTTTTTAAATAACGTTTTATTACGTAAGCTGTGGTGTGTAGAAATAAAAAAGACTTTTTTTAAAGTGAAACTTCTTTAGGCGTGTTGAGCGGCATTTTTGGCAGGAGATAAATTTATAATTTCTCGTCATGAAATGCTAGTAAGCGAGACCGGCCGTATTGCGCTTTCGCAGCTTGCGTCAGACTAGCGACTCGTAGTATAGCGGCCTATGTACATGTAATATTGATATTTTGCAGCTCAACATACGTTTTATTGATTAAAAGACTTTATAAAAAGGTACGTAATTATTGCTCCGAGCGCCAATAGATGTGAAAGAGAGACTAATGTTAATAATTTCGGTTTACAAATTATGAAAGATAAATAATTCACGCTACAATTAATTTCAACAATTCAAAAGAAATCAGAGTTTAAATTGCATTGTTTTGATTTTTCACTGTCGTCGGCAGCTCTTATGAGTGCCTCGGCTTTTTTTTATTGGAGCACGGTTCTGAGGTCAGTCTTAAGATTAGACTTAAGTATAGTGCTATGTAAAAACTGTGGTAAACACTATAAAATAAAAATATCCATTACCGTTCATCGGTAAGACAACCACAAACCGGAATCTATGTACCTACTAGATGTGTATGTACCAGAACTAACAAAAAACTCGAGGCCGTCATAAGGACTACCGACGGAAGTGAAAACTCAGAACAATCGAATAATTGTGTTCTGTTTTGAACTTTTTAATTAATTACACAGTGAATTATTGAAATTTCATTAATTATAAATTAAATATACTCTGGTTTTCACATCTATTGGCACTCCGAAGAATAATTATATACATTTTTATACAGTACGTTAATTAATCAAATATATGATAAACAAACCTCAATACAAAATATGAATATTAAATTTACACAGGCCTTTTTTTATATCATAGGAGGCAAACTAACAGGCGGGTCGCCTGATGTTAAGTGATCACCGCCGTCCATAGACACTAGAAATACCAGGAGAGTCGTGAGTGCGTTGCCAGCTTGTGTTTGGGGAATGGGAGAGGTGCCTCCGGCGCTCTCACTGACCGAACGAAACGCAACAATGCAAGCATTATTACTTCACGTGGGTGTTTCTGTGTGTCGGGTGCTAGTACCCCCAGGCGAGCTGACCCATTCATGTTGAAATCAGTAATAGCTTCGGCATGGTTCTACCACTTATAAACCCTTATAAGCGTCGCTAGTCACACAGTACGATCGGTCACGCATACCAGCATGCCATGACGCGAAATTATAAATTTATCTCCTGCCAAAAATACCACGCACCGCGCCTGAAGAATTTTTCACTTCAAAAAACTACGAACTCACAAAGAACTATAATAATATTCAGTTAAAAACTTTATATAACAGATTGAGTTATTTCTTCAAATGTCTTTATATTCTAACGACGGTGAATGTCAAAGTTGAACATAAAAGTTTGTACAACTACAATAAGTATAAAGTAGACATATCCGCCAGTAAGCGACTTGATAATTATCACGTTACCTCAGCGTGTTTATATGTCGATTGATAAGTTAACACGCGACACCGGCTTCGAGTTACGTGCTTCGTACACTTAAAGATATGAGATATATTTACTGATAGTTAAAATTCTATAGAAAAATAGTAGAAACGACTGCTGATAGTGAAAAATCAATACAATTGAATAACTGTGGTCTTTTTTGAATGTTTATAATTGTAAATGTATATTTCTTGTTCGGAGTGCCAATAAATGTGAAAATAAGAAAATTGTCGTTCACACTACTAATTAATATGAAAATTCTAAAGAGAACACGTTTATTTCATTGTTTTGAGTTTTCACTTCTGCCGGCAGTTCTTATAACTGCCTCTACTTTTTTTAAACCGCTCAATGCGTTTAAAGATATTTTCACTTCAAAAATATTCATAATTTACATGTAATCGTGGCTCAAATTACATATATTCTATTCCTATTATGTAGGCGGTAGAGCCACGCTGAAACTTACTGATTATAGCATGATTGTGTCGACTCCGCGGTACTACCACCCGACGCACAGAAACACCCACGTGAACTAACAGTGCTTGCATTGCTGCGTTTCGTTCGGTCCTGAGAGCACTGGATACCCAACTCCCCTCTCCCTCCCCGCTTCCCTATTCCCCCTTCTCCCAACCACAGGCTGGCAAACCACCTTTCGAATCCTCTGCTGTTGCAAGTGTCTATGGACGGTAGTAATCACTTAACATCAGGTGACCCACCTATTCGCTTGCCTCTTACGATACAAAAAAAAAGAAGATTAATAATTAATCAAGTATATGGACGTTATTAGCTATATGTATCGTAAATGTTTGATATTTTTAATGTTATCAGCATTTCAGGTGGCAGCTTTATATTTGGTAGAGCCATGCTAAAGCTATCACTGGTTACAGCATGAATGACCCACAGAAACCGATGAGAAGTAACGGTGCTTGCATTGTTGTGTTTCGTTCGGTCAGTGAGAGCGCCGGAAGACCACCTCCCCCCCTCCGCCTAATAATACAAGCCGGTAACGCACTAGCGACTCCCCTGATGTTGCAAATGTCTATGAATGGCGGTGATAACTTACCATCAGATGACCAGACTGTTCATTTGCCTCCTATGGTATCAGAAAAAAGTGAATTGTGTATGTTTTATATATGGCTGTGAGTTATATATGTACACATATGAGAGACTATACATATATATTTGTTTTTTATTAAAGTGGGGAAATCCTTTATCGATACGCTACCCTCTCGGGGGAGAGAGTGGGTTATGTCCGACTCGCACGGACTAAAACCCCACGGTGTACCGTCCGCCGCATGGTAGGGTAGCCTTGGATCGAACCTGCTGTCTAACCTGAAAAATGACCCCTGTGGCAGCGTTGCAAGGGGAAATTGCCAGGCTTCGTCCTATTATAGAGAGGTAATCTGAGTACACAACCAGTCGCCTTCCTGTCAGGGGATTAGGGGATGGGCCAGAAATATATACATCATTCATCCAACAAAGACACCCCCATTCAGCTATGTGCTGCATTATTGTCTGGGTTGTACTGCAGCGCTGATTTTCAATGGGGAGGCAAACAATGTACGTCAGTCAATGTAGTCAGTTTCTTGACAGAAATATCACAGGCCTCATATAAATAAGAAATAATAATAATAAAATATAAACATTGAAAAAAGTTAAAATGGAACAATAATGCTACAAATGTGCCTGTCGGATAATATACATTTTATATACAAATTTAAAAGAATACTAGCGGACCGGGCGGACGTTGTCCTGCCTTGAAAACAAAAAAAATCCTAAAAGTCGATCGCAGCGCCACCTACCGGTTCCAATTGTGAATCTAAACCATTCTCGGATCCACTCGAACACGCACAAAAAATTTCATCAAAATCGGTCCAGTCGTTTAGGAGGAGTTCAGTCACATACACACGCACACAAGAAATATATATATTAAGATATTAATTTTAATCGAACTTTATAATGGAATAATGTCAGTATCTGTAAAACAAAACCGATTACAAAAATCTAGAAACTTCCTTTAATCATAATCGTTAGCAATGTACTGACGCACTATGTTCATAGTTTTAGTTATTTTATGGCCCTTACCCCAGACACTTTGGTTGATTTCTGATCACGGCTTATGTAACCAAACCGAAACGTTAAGCTAATGAAACGTAGCTTACAATTTACTCAGGGTCCCAGGCTAGCGGTGCCAAATTTCATTGTAATCAATTAAGAGATCCCAGTCGTGAAAATAGAATAAACTGACAGAATTATTTTCGCATTTTCATATAAACGTATAGGTGTGAATGTGTGCAGGATGCGTTAGATTGAAATGTCGGTAGTAATATCAGTTAATGTGATTGTAATAAGTAATAAATGACTTCTAATTTTAGAAAGAATATAATTTATGGTAACTGCTGCGAAAAGTAGTGTTCTTAAAAATTTTGATTATGAAGCTTCGTTGAACCGAACATTTGTAGTGGAAATGATATCCATTACACTGAAAAACTTTTCCGCCATTTTGTAAATTTCTCACATCTTCATTTAACGCAAAATGTAATTGCGCTAATATCAATTATATATTTATGACCATAAACGACGGGTTATTATACCCGGACGTAGAGATATAGTTATTGAAATACCATATTTAGTTTCCAAAAACCCCAATTATATTTATTCCAAATGCTAGGAGCTGGTCCGGTATAGTTACTCAGTCCATTCTGATAAGCTATTTACTTGACCACAGCGTCAACTAAAGAGTTCACAGTTTGTGACTTTCTTCTTTAGCACAAAACTATGACGTGTTAACATATCCAGAATCATCTCATATGTAATGAAATATATAAAGTAAAATCAAATGAATGAACACGTAGAGTTCAGCGATACGTAAAGTGGGGCACACCAATGTGGTAAGCATGCACAGGAGAGGGAAAGCAAACAGATAAGATTATTTACAAAGTAATTTAGTAAGCAAATGGTTATATTTTTGCTTTATAGAAATTACAATATATCTTCTATACACATAATAAGAATGAAAATCTAATATGTCAGTACTCTATAGATTCTTATAAAATACATTTGAATCATTTTCAGAAATGTCTGTCTGTCTGTTGTTTGTTTGAACACGCATCACTGCTAAAATACCACGTTCACGATAAACAGTTGTTTTCAGTTCTTATTTACAGTCGTTGTTGGCAGTTACGTAACTCTGCGAATATAGTTCCATTAACATTCAATGGGTGGCGCGCAAATCGCTTCAACAAATGAGGGCTTTGTATATAGTTTTGATGTCTGAATGTTGTTTATAGAACTTAATCCGAGAAATAATTTAGGTTACATATCATTAATGTGTCCTGAGAGGAAATAGCAATAGTAATATCTTCTTCCATACATATAATAAGAATGTAAATCTAACGTGTCTGTACTTGTTATATTTATAACATTGAAATAAATTATTGTAGGTGTCTTGGAATAAGTAATAAAATACATTTCAATCATTTTTAGAAATGTCTGTCTGTCTGATTGTGTGAAAACGCGTCACTGCTAAAGTACTGCGTTCACGATAAAACCTCGCCAAGAAAATCATAAAACATGTCCTCGTGTAAAATTTAGTATTTGTTTCTTTAAAATCAGTTCACTGTATTAAAACTTATTATAATTGTAATGACGACGCCATCTAAGTACGAGCGAAAAGCAGATAAGTAAATGGACTTAATACATTCAGATGATTTTATTAATACCTATTTTTTACATAAGTTTCCACGTGGTCGAAGTCGCGGTCACAGCTAGGTGTTAATACAACAATGCAGACGAGGAAAATCAAAACTACTTTTTTCAATTTAGGCCCTGAAAACGCTCTTGTGAATGTTAAAACTACCACTCGTTTGGAAAACAACACAGTTATCGAGAAGAACCGGCAAGAAACTCCATCTAGTTTATATGTTCATCGTCCATATTTTTATGAAAATACATTACAATTACATACATTTTTGACGGATTCACAGAGAGGGGTGTCATTTCCAGATATCACCATCGTTCACATATTTATCCACCCTATAATTAGACATCAAAACCAGCTTGACATGCTGTTTGAACTCAGTGTCCGTTAAATCGGTAACATATTTTAAGGTTTTGTCATAAAACCTAACACTATTACCTAAGCACTGTTTTTGGTCTTAGTAAGCCTGAAACATGGATTGGCCGATTTGTTACTATTACTTGTATTGAAATTATGTTGGTATTTTACAAAAATCAGCCTTCCCTGAGTTTTTCCGAATATACATTTGGTGGTACTTCCTTCGAATAGGAACTACCGGTGATGCGAATCGAATGCGATATCAGCGAGAAGTAGTAGCAAATGTTGTGATCACTCACTGGCTGTTGAAGGGTTCGATGCAGGAGGTCAGCGCCGACGAATGGCGATGGTGCAAATAGGTTATGGCGATAGAAATATGCGAGCGCGCGCGTCCTTCCCACCACCGCTGACACTATTTTACCTAATTGACTATTTACGCGGCAACAACATTAGATTATCAAGTATGTATTGGTAGATCAGAGTTAATATAGCGAGGCCCCATATTATAAATTGCTTGAACTGCCCATTTTTGTAGTAGGAATATGGTGTCCATCGCAGCTGCTGTCCCCACAACAAAATAACATAAGACATTAAGCTATAGAAGTAAGCTAAGTAGACCAACCTAGCAGTGGCAACATTAATGTAAATAATGATTTGTTAGGCCCCAATCTTCCTCTATACTTCGTTTTTATTGTTGCATCTTCCTCTAATATACTTAGTACTTGTATCCAACAAATCGGTAACATACTTTAAGACTTTGTCATAAAAGTTAACACTATTACCTAAAAAACTGTAACTGACCTTACTGAAACATGCTACATTATAATGGAATTAAGACATGAGAAATTATTTTGCGTTGCTTTTCTCTCTTTAACTACGTCGTGCAATATTTGATATCTATAGCAGGAATGATATCATCATATAAAAGAATTGCGTGAATGGATGAACGTGAAATTTGGCATAGTTAAAGTTTATTTGGAGGAGAAGTGCAGAAAGCTATTAATTTTATATAAAATGCATTAGAAGTACATTAAATTAATTAAAATATGCATTACTCACACTACTGCTTCAATTTTACACAACATATACACACATGTAAATAAAAAGACATTTTGACATCTGTCAATAACGGACTTCAAAAAAGGTTGCGAAGGAGGTTGCTATGCTCGACTGTATGTATTTTTTAACCGACTTCGAAAAAGGAGGAGGTTACGACGTTCGGTTGTATGTATTTTTTTTTATGTATGTTAATCGATATCTCCGCAAATTATGAACCGATTTTAATGATTCTTTTTTTATTTGAATTAGTTATATTCAGCAGTAGTCCCATATAAATTTGAAGAATATATTCAACCCCTAAGATGGTTAAATATCGTTTATTTGATTTTCACCCACTTCGTCTCTACGTATTTTCGTTAAATTGGAACCGATTTATTATACCCATTACAAACCAGATATATTTATGAACACTAAAAATGGGGAAATAAATTTTTTTACAAAAAAAAAATAAACCACTTTCGATGTGAAAAACTAATAAGGCACTAAAAAGCGAAAAATAACTTAATTATTAAATTAACCGAATTAAATAAAAAATATTGATATTTGAACTACCTAATTATATATTTAAAGTCGATGCCATTGATAAAAGAACCCTAATAAAGTTCAAACTTTAAAAATTCAATGAACTATGGTCGAATGTCGACCACTGGGCGCCCACTAGTTATAAGTAAAAAGGTAAAGATACGTTACCTACATGATATTTTGACAAAGCAAAAGGCACGATAACGCACACATACGTAAAGTCATATTGTAACGCCACACTGTCTTAGATAAAATGTGAAAGTAAGATATTATAGTGAACGCTACTTTGCACTTCCGCTTGGAATTGATTGAACACTACTACGTCTAACTGCAACAAAAAGCAAATCAATTGATCAATATATATGTATATATTAATTATACAATATATCCACTCGCATCGGAAGATGTCATCGTCGATCTGAGGATGCTCCGTGAGTGAGCGAAACACGTGTAATCGATTGTCCTGATTACACGTCAATCTGCAACATATTTTTAATTAATTCATTGATAATCATTATATTTATATTAATTATACATTGTATAATTAATGATATATTGTATAATTAATAATTTATTTATTTATTTATTTATTTACACTTTATGCGTTAAATACGCAATGGCGGACTTAATGCCTAAGGCATTCTCTACCAGTCAACCATTAGGTGGTGCAGAGATAAATATTGGTAGGTGTAAAAGGTGAGGTTTTTATGAAATTATGTTTAGCCTAAATAGGCATTATATATTACAATATATAAATAAAATATCAACACCAATGTACTACATATATAATACATATATACTACACATATACAATACATACACATAACAACATCATACATAAATATCAATACAATAAATAAAAGTATAGTTAGTCAACATCAAGTACTAAATACAGCATTAACCAGATAATTCTGCTAAATGACACTGGTAAAGCCGACGTACCCTGACTTTAAAACTGAAACGGTTAGATGACATCCTGATTTCATAAGGAAGCGCGTTCCATAGGAGAATAGATTGGATATAGAAAGATGAATGTACTAGACCGGAAGTATGGACAGGACAGCAAAGAATAAGATTATTAGAAGAGCGAAGGTTAAGGTCATGATTAGAGCATAAAAACTGAAAATGTGGAGTTAAGTAAGAGGGAGTGTTGGGAGAAAATAGAATAGAATACAGAGTTGTCAGAGCCCGCAAATTCCGACGCTGGCGTATGGGCAACCAATTAAGCTCTGAACGATGGCTCGATACATGGTCGTACTTACGAAGATTAAAAACAAATCGAATGCAATTGTTGAGTAATCTGTCAAGTTTGTTAAGAAGGTCAGCGTTCAGATCGTAAAAGCACACATCACCATAGTCAATTATAGGAAATATTATAGATTGCACTAGCATGGTTTTCGTTTTAACTGGGAGAAAAATTTTCAGGCGATAAAAAGACTTTAGAGTACCGATCACTTTCTGGCTAACCTTGGAAATATGAGTTCTCCAATCCAATTTGGCATCAATATATAAACCAAGGTCCTTTACATCCGTACTAAATGGTATAACAAGACCACTGAATATAATCTGAGGCAGCGAGTTGAAGTCTATTCTGAAAATC
The DNA here is from genome assembly GCA_036509395.1 of Antheraea yamamai. NCBI lineage: Eukaryota > Metazoa > Arthropoda > Insecta > Lepidoptera > Saturniidae > Antheraea > Antheraea yamamai. The sequence goes on along the minus strand of AP028452.1, from coordinate 7,981,516 downwards.
ATACGAGAGCTCCCTATTACAATTGCTTGACATTTGGAAGGATTAACTGATAAGCCAAATCTCTCAGACCAATCCCTTAAGGCATTTAGATCCCGGTTAATAGTATAAATTGCAGCTGATAGAGAATCTACTGTGGCCTGAGTGTATAATTGCAGGTCATCAGCATACAGATGATACGTACATCGCAGTTCATGAGTTAAAAGGTTAATAAAGAGGGAAAAAAGAAGAGGTGAAAGTATACCACCCTGAGGGACGCTAGCACCAAGCTCACACCAATTAGACGTAGCCCCATCTATACGAACCGATTGTTGTCGTCCCTTTAGATATGAAGCGAACCATGCCAGTGCCTCTAATGAGATATTATAATGAGAGAGAATAGCCAGGAGAATATTATTTATTATTATATATTATTTTAATAATATATTGTATAATTAATATATACATATGTATTGATCAATTGATTTGCTTTTTGTTGCAGATACACGTAGTAGTGTTCAATCACTTCCAAGCAAAGTGCAAAGTCACGTCCACTATAATATTTAATGATGGATTTCCGCAAAGTAACGCCTTCTTCAATCAAAATACGAAAGTAAGATGGCATATTCTCAATATCGGTGGGGAAAAAGAAATAGTTACATGTTGGTTCGATACGGGCGGATTGACAACCGTCCAATATAAGGTAGTTAGCCGCGCTAATGACGTATCTACAGCCTTTTGGTTATAATATCATTGTATAGCAGAGAGTGGCGTCGCGTTTAGTGACCGACAGGTTTTACGGGCGCAGTCAAAGCGACACGCAACTCGCCCTATCGTGTCACAGTGTACTTTGGAATAAAAATTTCCACATATAAGTATGTTTTTTTTTGTTCGCCCTAATATTTATTCAGTGGTTATAATTTTCGTTAATTTCTAATTAGGTTATTGCTTATAAAACGACGAGACGGTTTTTGTGCATTGTTTTATGTAACGTTGAATATATATAATGAAAATACTGCTCCTTTGAAGCGCAATCATATCAGAACTACTAAACGTGGTTCTAGACTACTTATTACTATTCTTCGGTGGTAGAGCCACGCTGAAGCTATTACTGGTTTCAGCATAAATGGGTCGGCTCGCCCGGAGTAGTACCACCTTCTCACAATACACCAACGTGAAGTAACAGTGCTTGCATTGTTGCGTTTCGTTCGGTCAATGAGAGCGCCGGAGGCCCACCTCCTTCCCCCCTTTCCCTTCCCCTTTCTCCTTTCCCTACCCCTCCCCTATACAAAGGGTGGCAACGCACTTGCGACTCCCCTGATGTTGCTAGTGTCTATGGACGGTGGTGATCTCTTAACATCAGGTGACCAACCTATTCGTTTGCCTGCTTTTACCATAAAAAAAAAATTCAATCAGCTGAGTGCCTTACGCGCTCGCCTTAGTAGCCCGGTGAAGCTATGAAGACCTTGCCAGGTCAGTAGCATAGTCAGTTCGAAGAAAAGAAAAACCATACACATTTTCTTGTTTTTGTTAAAAGGTAAAGAATTTGATGTACTGTAGTGCCACCTAGTGGCGAGATATAGTAAGATATAGGTAAAAACACACAGATACGCTTATTTCTATAGTTAGCGACGACTTGATATTTACGTTTATCAATCACAGACATACATACTAACATTCATTTTTATATACATCATATAATCCTGTAAAAGACCATAGAGTCCGAAGAAAGGTATGGGCATAATCACCACGCCAGCCCACGACGTATTGGGGATTTCGAACTCTGCGAAATCCACAGTTCTACGTTTTCCCACATACAGTAATGTTACAAGGACACTCCTCAGGTTCGGGTTTCCTCACGATGATTTCCTTCAGCACCAACCGATAATCTTACCAAATTAAATTAATAAATGTATGCATACGAATGCCGGGCTTCGAACGTGCCTATATGGAATTGGCATTCCAGCGATCAAAGTGCAGTCGACCACCTTGACTACTTCTTACATACAAAGATTGTGTATAACGAGTATGCGTCATGCAATATGGTAAATGACGATATGGTCCGAGATGGTAAACACGCTAAACCTAAGGGGCAACTCGCTCTTAAGTGCAGCTGCCGGTACATACGAACAGGCGCTTGCCAACAGATTTTCAACATGAAGGCCATAGCTCGCCATTCGACTCTAGTTGCCTTGGATCTGAACCCAATGGTATTATAACTAAAAATCTGTAGATATGTTACCTACATGAGATTTTGATGAAACAAATGGTACTATAACGCACACATACGTAAAGTAATATTGTAACGCCACACTGTCTTAGATAAAATGTAGAAGTGAGACAGCATAGATAAGAAGCATATAAAATATATGGTATCTTAGGTGGTAGAGCCACACTGAAGCTATTACTGGTTTCAGCATGAGTGGGTCGGCTCGCCCGGAGTACTACCACCCGACCCACAGAAACACCCACGTGAACGTAACAGTGCTTGCATTGTTTCGTTTCGTTCGGTCAGTGAGAGGTGAGAGTGCCGGAGACCCACCTCCCCTCTCCTTTCCTCTCCCTACTCCCCAATCCCCAAAAAAACAGGATGGCAACGCACTTGCGACTCCCATGGTGTTGCTAGTGTCTATGGACGGCGGTGATCACTTAACATCAGGTGACCGATCTGTTCGTTTGCCTCCTATGATATAAAAAAAATATATTTTCAATATCGGTGGTGAAAAAGAAATTGTTATATGTTGCTTTAATACGGGCGGATTGATGGGGCAGCCATCAAAAATAAGCTAGTTAGCAAAGTTTTAACAATACGCTGTCGAAGCGCTTATGGTGTATCTACAGCTTTTTAGTTATAATATAATGAACCTACATCGTTTCACGCGGTTTTCGTAAACGCTATTGTAATAAACAAACGTATAATCGGTCTATCAGAAAATCCAATTAACACTCTGTGAGCACTGCGACTATTTATCCGAGCCGAGCTTCACCCTACAATAGCTTCGACATAGAAATGAATGTCCGATTAACGACGTCTTGCCTTTTATAGGACGAACTCACTAATAGGGTGGCGCTAGTGTTAATGTTCCGGTGGCATATCGGACGTGTTGTAGCGGTACTGGAAGTAGATGTTTAAATCATTTGAATATCGTTGTAGCTTATAAAAATATTATAAAGGCAATATTAAATCATTAAAAATAATTGTAAATATAGAAATCATTACAATATCAACTAAGCCAACATCGCTTCAAAAATCGCATTGCGGTATCAACATTATAACACGAGGAATCTTAGTTATCATTTCCGCGTTGTAAATGTGTGTGTATGTTTATTTGGCGTTAAAACAATTGGCGACTTTAGGCGCGTTGAACGGTATTTTTGGCAGGATATACAATTATGATATCGCGTCATGACATGCTAGTAAAGCGTGGCCGAGCGTATTACGCTTGCGCGGCTTGCTTCAGACCAGCGACGCGTAGTATAGCGGCCTGTGTACGTCTAATATTAATGTAATAAACTATATAAAAATGTATATAATTATTGTTAAGAGTTCCAATAGACGTGTAATATAGTGATACATAACAATACCCAGTGTGTATATTGTAAAAAGACAAATATGTTAGAACTCGTATAATTAGCTTTGAGAGTTAGTTCAGATGTCTTACGCTTTGTGAAAGGATTCGAGAGATCAAAGGTTGAGTCCGTCCCCTTGGGGCCAGAGGTAGTTTTGTGAAGCTACGAAAAATAAACTTTCCAAAATTAATCTAATATGAATTGCTTTTCTTTTAAGCGAAACTTAATTTAGCCGTATTGAGTGATAAAAATGTAGTAAGGGAGAAACTTATAGGCTCGCGTCACCGATGACCTTGGCAGGCTTATGCTATTACGCTTGCGTCAGACTAGCGACGCGTGGTATAGCGACGCGTGGTATAGCGACCTGTGTACATGTAATATTGATATTTTGTACTGAGCTTGTGCAGTTCATTATATTTTTAATCGATTAATAAACTGTATAAAACATGTTTTTCCGATTATACTTAGATGCGATAAGGTTGAGAAGATAGAGAAGATAGTCACGACCAAAGGATATTAAAGCGGCTCACGTGATGGTAAAGTGATACCTTCGTTAATGGATTTTTTGAAGTTATACTTCTTTTGGCGCGTTAGGGAAAAATGATGAGAATAGATTTTTAAGGTGCGCGCGCACACCGTCACGAAAAACCGACATCCTGAAGTTATTACGATGCGCGCGCACACCGTCACGAAAAACCGACATCCTGAAGTTATTACGATGCGCGCGCACACCGCCACGAAAAACCGACACCCTGAAGTTATTACGATGCGCGCGCACACCGCCACGAAAAACCGACACCCTGAAGTTATTACGATGCGCGCGCACACCGCCACGAAAAACCGACACCCTGAAGTTATTACGATACGCGCGCACACCGCCACGAAAAACCGACACCCTGAAGTTATTACGATGCGCGCGCACACCGCCACGAAAAACCGACACCCTGAAGTTATTACGATGCGCGCGCACACCGTCACGAAAAACCGACACCCTGAAGTTATTACGATGCACGCGCACACCGCCACGAAAAACCGACACCCTGAAGTATTACGATGCGCGCGCACACCGTCACGAAAAACCGACATCGACACCCTGAAGTTATTACGATGCGCGCGCACACCGCCACGAAAAACCGACACCCTGAAGTTATTACGATCCGCGCGCACACCGTCACGAAAAACCGACACCCTGAAGTTATTACGATGCGCGCGCACACCGCCACGAAAAACCGACACCCTGAAGTTATTACGATTCGCGCGCACACCGCCACGAAAAACCGACACCCTGAAGTTATTACGATGCACGCGCACACCGCCACGAAAAACCGACACCCTGAAGTTATTACGATGCGCGCGCACACCGCCACGAAAAACCGACACCCTGAAGTTATTACGATGCGCGCGCACACCGCCACGAAAAACCGACACCCTGAAGTTATTACGATGCGCACGCACACCGCCACGAAAAACCGACACCCTGAAGTTATTACGATACGCGCGCACACCGCCACGAAAAACCGACACCCTGAAGTTATTACGATGCGCGCGCACACCGCCACGAAAAACCGACACCCTGAAGTTATTACGATGCGCGCGCACCCCGTCACGAAAAACCGCCACCCTGAAGTTATTATGATGCGCGCGCACACCGCCACGAAAAACCGACACCCTGAAGTTATTACGATGCGCGCGCACACCGCCACGATAACAACCGACACCCTGAAGTTATTACGATGATGCGCGCGCACACCGCCACGAAAAACCGACACCCTGAAGTTATTACGATGCGCGCGCACACCGCCACGAAAAACCGACACCCTGAAGTTATTACGATGCGCGCGCACACCGCCACGAAAAACCGACACCCTGAAGTTATTACGATGCGCGCGCACACCGTCACGATAAAACCGACACCCTGAAGTTATTACGATGCGCGCACACACCGCCACGAAAAACCGACACCCTGAAGTTATTACGATGCGCGCGCACACCGTCACGATAAAACCGACACCCTGAAGTTAGCTATAGTCAACATTTTGTTTCTTTGTGTTTGTTGTTTGTATTTTTTTGTATTAAAACTTTCAATGCATTAAATACCTTTTTTCTATTGTTAGTGTCGTTTTTTCTACAAACGTATAATAAGGCGAAAGATAAAAATGTTGAAAAGATTTTTATCTTGTTACGCCAAAGAAGTATAACTTCTAACGCGTGTACATAAGTACACAACCACCAGTTTTTTTTATATCATAGAAGACAAACGAACACACGTGTCACCTGATACTGACCTGATAGACACTAGCAACACCAGGGGAGTCGCAAGTGCGTTGCTAGCCTGTGTTTGGGGGCAAGGCGGAGTAGGAGACATGAGGAGGGGAAGGGAATGGGAGGGGTGCCTCCAGCGCTCTCACTGACCGAACGAAACGCATCAATGGAAGCACTATTACTTCACGTTTCTGTGGTTCGGGTGCTAGTACCATGAGCGAGCCGACCCATTCACGCTGAAATCAGTAATTGCTTTGGCGTTGCTTTACCAACTACCTACCTAAATTGCAACACGGGCAGTATTATTTATAGAAGGTCAAATTAAAATGATGTATTTCAGCTTTCTCTTAAAGGAAACTATGTCACACTCCGGGACATAAAAAAGCTACCCAAGAGCTCTGGCGTAATTGACAGGAGATTTAAAAAAGTATACAAGAATTAATAGTAATAAAGAAGACGACTTGTTATTATTAAATTGCAAAATTAACTTGTGTTATTAAAATTAGTCTTTGGATAATGTATTTTTTATTTATATCAAAATGTATTTAACATCATCACATAGTATAAAACAAAGTCCCCTACCGCGTCTGTCTGTCTATCTGTTCGCGATAAACTCAAAAACTACTGAACGGATTTTCATGCCATTTTCTCCAGTGGATAAAGTGATTCATGAGGAAGGTTTTGGTATATAATTTGTCAAGGTTTTTTTTTATTCAGGGCGGGATAGCGTCTGCCGGGCCCGCTAGTATATATATACAATAAGAATGTAAATCTAACGTGTCTGTACTTTTTACATGTTTGTGAAAAAAAATTGTCATAGGTGTCTTGGAATAAATAATAAAATACATTTCAATCATTTTTATAAATGTCTGTCTGTCTGTTTGTTTGCTTGAACATGCATCACTGCTAAAGTACTACGTTCACTATAAAACATCACTAAGAAAATCATAAAGCATATCCTTGATTTGCATTTAGTCTTAGTTTCATTAGAATCGGACCACTCTATCAAAAGTTATTGTCATTTTAATGACGACGCGACTTAAGTACGAGAGAAAAGTAGATAAGTAAATGAACTAAATACATTCAAATGATTATATTAGTCACTATTTTTTTAATTAGGTTCCATGCGGACGGAGTCGCGGGAGTGGACTTTGTTTTATAATAATAGGTCTTTACCTATGAAATTGCCGTTCTGTAGGACTGGCCATTTCAAATCAAAATAATTTTTGTTTGGCTAAGAATTCTAATTTCAAATTAATTTTATTTTAAAACATGGAATTCTTTTTCCAAAAGTAGTCATTTGTTTATTGATTAGTGTTACATTTTCATCGCGTTTCAATCTTTTTTGTCATCATGGATACGTTAAAAATTCGAGTAATTATGGAATATGAGTACCGTCGTGGCAGCAACGCGGCACAAGCGGCACGCAATATCAACGACGTTTACGGAGCTAACACTACAAACCAACGCACCACCTGTTATTGGTTTGCTCGCTTCCGTTCTGGGAATTTCGACCTGAAAAATGAACCTCGCGGTCGTCCGAAGACTTTGGTCGACAATGACGAATTAAAGGCGATTGTGGAAGCTGATGATACACAATCTACGGATGAATTAGCAGCAGCTTTCGACGTTAGCATCAAAACAATATTGGTCCATTTGCGTCAAATTCGCAAGGTAAAAAAGCTTGACAAATGGGTGCCCCACGAACTCAATGATCGCCAGCGCGAAGTACGCGTCGAGATTTGCCTTGCACTGCTCAACAGACACACAAATGAAGGAATTTTGAACCGCATTGTTACCTGCGATGAAAAACGGATTCTGTTTGATAACCGCAAATGCTCAGCAAGTCGGTTGGATCCTGGTTCAGCACCTAAACAAAGCCCTAAACGAAAACTTACCCCTAGAAAAGTGATGGTCACTGTTTGGTGGTCTAGCGCCTGTGTGATTCATCAGAGCTTCTTACCAAACGGGGTGAGCATTACTGCAGATGTGTACTGTGAAGAACTGAACACAATGAAGGAGAAGCTGGCACATCTCCAACTAGCATTGGTCAATCGCTCGTCTCCGCTGCTCTTGCACGACCACGCGCGACCTCATACTGCACAGCAGACGGTCTCCAAGTTGCAAGAACTGGGGTTGGAAGTTCTCCGTCATCCGCCCTACTCACCAGACTTTGCGCTTACAGACTACTACTTTTTCCAGAATTTGGATAACTCCTTGGAGGGAAAAAAATTCAATACACCAGAGGCAGTACAAAATGCCTTTGAAGAATTTGTTGCCTCCCGTCCAGTTGATTTCTTTAAGAAGGGCATCAATAAACTGCCACTGCGTTGGCAAAGATGCATTGATTGCATGGGTGATTACTTCGATTAATACAAATAAAAAATACCTGAAAAAAATTCGTTTAAATTTTTTCATACAAAACGGCAATTTCATAGGTAAAGACCTAATATGTCATGATGTTGGTAACATCAATTTCTTGTTGAGGTAATTGCTTTCGTGTAAATTTTATTATTATATTTAATGGTCATTTTTAGGTCGTAATCAATCATTGGATGTTTCCAGAACTGTTTCTGTTAGTAATTATATCAGACACAGTGTCAGTGTGCGAACATCGTTAATATCAGATCTTTTCTCGCGAAGCCCATATCGCTTACGTTCGCTGCACCAATCACAGGGGTTGGTTTTTTAACCAGTCAATGCACGGCTTTCTGTGATTGCTGCTTTTTGTTCGTGCGATATCTAACGGACATTATTGTTGCTCGAGACCCCACAACGTCGTCTCATAACAAACCGTTTTTTACTTAACGAAATTACTACACCGCGAAAATTTTCGCGTAACAAACGTTCTTTACAAAAGGAAATTGTTAGTGTGCCGCGGTCTATAACACCTAACTTGAGTGGTACTGTGTTCAGCGGCCACATACGGTACCCGGCTACATCAACGGTGCGACAAAACCGAAATAACGAGGTAAGTCGTGCATTATACTGTTGATGAAGTGTTAGCGAACGTATTACTACATTACCCAAACGTGCGTAGGCCCTGTGGTATGTACACAGTCAGTAAACTAAAAAAATAATAATTTAAATGCTTTAATATGAAAACAAAGGGTTTCTATAAACGCAGAAAGGTTCCCCAGTGGAACGATTCACCTGAAATGTCATGCTTACCGGTTGGCAATATTCCAAACGAAAATAGGCGACGCCGAAATGAAAATTTGAAATCCCTTTCAGTATTGCTTCGCCTTTTCTATGGACGACATCTTGTCATACAGTTAAGAAAGAAAGAAATCGTTTATTGTTGGAACAACCATATAGTTACATTAAATTAATCAAAAAAATTGGACAAAAAAAATGAAATACTTGTGAAAAATATTTTTTTTTTTATGTCATAGTATGCAAACGAACATATGGGTCACCTGATTTTAAGTGATCATCACCGTCCGTAGACACTTGCAACACTAGGTTGCCAGCCTGTGTTAGGGGATAGGGAGGCAGGGAGGGGAGAGAGATGAGCCTCTCGGCGCTCTCACTGACCGAACGAAACGCAACAATGCAAGCACTGGTACTTCACGTCGGTTTTCTATGAGACGGTGATACTACCCCGGGCGAGCCGACCCATTCATGCTGAAATCAGTAATAGCTTCAGCGTGGCTCTATCACCTACAAAACACCTTGCCTGTCCTAAGCCAGGTTTAAAGTACGAAGGGAAAACGGATCATAGCTCATATCTTTATCTAAGGTTATTAACCCCGGATCGCGCCTCACACATTTCGCTAGCGGTAATTGAGCATAGGTTTGTATCCATACTTTTAAAAGACTTAGAACAAACTTTGACTAAGTCTCTCTTTGTTGTTTATTAATATTTGTTTTGATATTATTATTTTATATGTTAAATTTGACCATGAAGTATCATATCCTTGGATATTGCGAGTTGGTGAACACTCAACCGGTATATGAATAATTTTCTAACTAAATTTATATCGATTTTGTTTTTGTAGTAAATACTTATTTAGGCGCATTGAGCGGTATTTTTAGCAGGGATAAATTTATAATTTCGTGTTATGACACGCAACATAAGCATGATCGGTGTTGATGTGCTTACACGGCTTGCGTCAGACTAGCGACTCGTAGTATAGCGGCCTGTGTACATGTAATATTGATAATTTGCAGCTCATCATACCTTTGATTGATTGATAAACTCTATAAGAATGTACATAGTTATTGCTCCGAGTACAAATAGATATGAAAACCACACTAATGTTAATTATTTCAATAAACAAATTCTGAAATTTAAATATTGTCATTCACACTATAATTAATATGAAAATTCAAAAGAGAACACATTCATTTCACTGTTTTAAGTATTCACTTCATTCGGCAGTCCATATGACTGCTTCGATTTTATTTTTTATCAAAACCTCCAATAAATACGTTACCTTTGGAAGACGAGTATCCCTTTTACATGTCGATTTAATGAAATTTCTTTTCAAATTTGTCCCTCTTGTAAAAATATTAGGTTTTTCATAAATTATAGTAACTAGGTCAACGCGATATTCAATCGTCGATTTAATAGTCTTGATCAGTTTATAAATGATACGGGTTATACATTTTGCAATGACTTTATCAGATTGATTTTAGTTAAAAGAAAATCAAGTTAATATTTATTTTTTGGCAACAAATCTTGCAGATTTTACTACCATTATCAAAAATAATATTACAACAAGAGGGCTACTATTTTGTTAGCACATTGAAATTGTCACAAGACACTTACTTCAGAATAGGTAATTATGAGATGATCTCTGAGTTGGCTGAATGGCCTAGATCCCTTTGGTTTTCCTTAGAATGGAAAAAACAGAAACTAAACAAAATATTAATCATTACATTACTATCTATATCTAAGACTAGCTTATGCCCGTGACTTCGTCCGCGTGGAATAGTTACTTTGGGCTAACGCTAACCCGCTGCGGAGGCCCTCAATAGAAAAAAAAACAGATTTTGAAACATTCTTCATTGGTGCTCCGCTCCTATTGGTTTTAGCGTGGCGATATGTTGCATATAGCCTTCCTCGATAAATGAGTTATCTAACATTGAAATAATTTTCAAATCGGACCAGTCATTCCTAAGATTAGCGCGTTCGACCAAACAGATAAACTTTTTAATATCAGTACTCGTAACTACTTTTCTCTCGTACTTACCTCGAGCCGTCATTCAAATTACAATAACTTTTGATAGAGTTGACCGATTTTAATGAAACAAAGATTAAATTACTTTCGAGGATCCCATTACCCAGCCCCAGAGAATCCAGTACTTTAGCAGTGATGCATGATCATACAAACAGACATTTCTAAAAATGATCGATATGTATTCTATTACTTATTCCTAGACACCTGCAACAATTTTTTTCACGAAAATATAAAAAGTACAGACAGGTTAGATTTACATTCTTATTATATGTAGAGAAGGTGTCAATAAGTAAGAATAGCAACTTTGATACAAAACGAACTTATCTTACTCGTGTGTCTGTTTCTCTTAATTTTTCTGAACTATGAAAATTTCAGCACGCTTTTCACGAACATTTTGAGATTATTTTCCGATAAACACACACACACATATTATATTATTGGAAAATAGAAAAAATGTTGATATATATATATATAGACTGGCGCTTACTAGATATTTATGACATTAATCATAATGCCACGCGGCTATTTATCTCTAAGTGGGCTGTAAAAATTTTAAAGATGGCTTATATCTTGAGAACAACTCGTAACATATTTTAATATTTTACATGTGCATAATGTTATATCAGTACAATGCACCCCGAATATACTAAATATTTAATTTTTAAGCTATAAATTTATAATGTAATTAAATAATTCACGTTTGGGTTGATAGTACTTGCTATAATTATATTGTTGTCTATTGTATTCAGGAATCTATATATAGATGTAAATAGGCAAAGATTAGATGCCGCGCCTCCCCCTTGGCAGCGGCTTAAGTCTAGATTCGATCCCCTGAAGCGGAGCTCTCCAGCACGCTGCTATCACGCAACAGTGACACTGAACATTTTCAATCACTAACGTGGGAGAAGCAACGTCGCACTCTGGCTGCGGTGGTAGGACAGGATCTCTCGCTGCTGAGCGTGGTTGCGGCCATGCTCGGCGACGAGGATGTGTGGAATGCTATGGCCTACTTCAGCGAGGAAGTCGTCTCGCAGAAGGAGGCGGCGGAGAGGGCCCGTGAGGAGGACCCTCAAAGTGACCGCCTCCGCCAACGGAGGACAGGCAGGAGGAGGCGGCAGTTTGTCCTCCTCCTCCCATCGTAACCGGACTAGGGAAAATGGGTCGGGGGGCACATTGGACAAGACGGCCGGTTTGTACACGGTTATCTCCTAACAAGACGGGGCCCGGCAGCGGCGCTTTTGCTGCTGGGCCAACCGCTGGGGGCGGCACGATGAAGTCTATAGAGATCTCGTGTCGCTCCAACTATAGCGGCAGACGTACACCGTGGGGTTTTAGGCCGTGTGAGTCGGACATAACCCACTCTCTCCCCCGAGACACAAAATACACGTTTGAATTCGTGAGGCTCACATATCGGTGCACATGTGTGTCGCAGGAATGCTTACATGTACGAATAGCTAGCTTAGCTTAAACAGATTCGCGAATTTGTATCCAAGGCAACAGCCAGCCAGGTTCGGTCACTCTCGCACCTTTGAGTTTCTTGCCAAGTGGCGAAGTGCCTTAAGCCCTCGCCTTAGTTCGGTGAAGCTGTGATGGCTCGCTATCCAATAGCGTAGTCAGTTCGAAAAAAAAAGCCAAAGATTAGACAATTCACTCTTGTTCTTGGCTAGTAGCTAGTAGAGCTTGTTAGTAGCTTGTTAGTGGCTAGTAGAGTTTCAATATTATCAATAAAAAAAGTTGATGCAGTCATAAGGACTGCCGGCAGAAGTGGAAACTCAAAACAATGGTATAAATGTGTTCTCTATGGAATTTTCATATTAATTATAGTGTGAATGAATATATTTCAATTTCAGAATTTATTTATTGAAATTATTAACATTAGCGTGGCTTTTATATCTATTGGGACTCGGAGAAATAATTATATAAATTATTATACAGTTTATTAATTAATCAAACATATGGTAGGAGACACACACTTATTATAAAATGTCAATATTACATGTACACAGGCCGCTATACTACGCGTCGCTAGTCTGACGCAAGCTGCACAAGCGTAATACGTCACGAGCGTGTCGGTTACGTGAACCCATAAGTTATTTCTCCTACTAAAAACCGCTACAGGCTGCTAAAATGTTTCACACTTTAAAAACAACAACAAAATTATGTTGAAACTTAAAAATTAATGAGTTATGATCGCATTACAATCACTGGATGACCACTACAACAAATAAATCTAAAATATTCCGATAGAGTCTATATATCACAATCTATACTTATAATAAGAATGTAAATGTAACGCCTCTGTACCTTTAGATTTTTGTACCAAAAATTGTTGCAGGTATGTATAAGCACTAAAATACATCTCAATCATTTTTAGAAATGTCTGTCTGTCCGTTTGTATGAAAACGCATTACTAATAAAGTACTGCGTTTATGATAAAACCTTTGAAGAAAGTAGTCCGGTGAAACTGTTAAGACCTTGCTAGGTCAATAGCGTTGTCAGTTCGAAAAGTAAAACCTTTGAAGAAAATCATGAAGCATATCTTCGAGTAACATTTAGTCTTTGTTTCATTAAAATCGGTTCACTCTATCAAAAGTTATTGTAATTTTAATGACGACGCGACTTAAGTACGAGATAAAAGAAGATAGTAATTAGAATTAATGCATTCAGATAGCTTTATTAATCACTGAATCACTGTTTAATCACGTGTACAGCTAGTATATAAAAATAAAAAGAAATCTAAATTATTTGAACAAGCTGACATAAATTAAAACGAATGCAACGATACAGCGACAGTTATTCATAGCCCGAGATGTGATCAGACTAGCTTTATTGAAAATATACAAACTCAACGACGGACCGACAGACGGCTGTATGGCCGTTTGCCAATGCCTCGATATTAATTTTCATAACAAAATGGCCGACGTATACGTTGGGAAAACTTTCCTCGCATCGGAATGATGTTAATTTACTGAATTGTATTGTATGTTGATCTTGTAAATTGGACAATACCAACGAAATATTGTGTATATTGTTTTCTTTTTGATCGTATTTTTGTCTGGAATTTTCTTTATTAATCTGTAGTTAATAGTTAGTGTAGTTTTAATAGTTGCAATTTTTTGTTTAGTAAATCACACTTAATCCTACACTACACTACACTACAATTAATACACTACACTACAATCTAAAATTGGCGGGAAGATTAAGTTCTGCTGCGTTCGCAGTTCTAAAGATTCGCCAACAAATTGATATTGCCTCTGCTAGGTTGGTCTGCTTCGCTTACTTCCATATTATAATGTCTTATCGTATTTTTCTGTGGGGAGCAGCAGCTCAGGTAGACACCATAACCCTACTACAGAAACAGTCTGTTTGAATCATTTATAATGTGTGACCTCGTGAATCATTAAAGGTTAAGTTTCAGGAATACGGTATCTTGACTCTGCTTCCCCAATACATTCTTGATAAACTAATGTATGTCCGCAAAAACTTAGATAAACTGGATTTTAAATACACTATTTATATATTAGAAACAATGACAAATCGGTCATCCCATGTCTCAGGCTCACTAAGACCAGTAACAGTTTTTTAGGTTATAGTGTTAGGTTTTATAACAAAGTCCCAAAGTACATTACCGATTTGTCCGATAGTAAGTTGAAGCACCATGTCAAGCGGGTTTTAATGTCTAAAGGCTATTACAGGGTGGACCAATATGTGAACGATGGTGATGTCTGGAAATGACGCCCCTCTCTTTGCATCCACCAGAAACGATCTGTGTTTGTACGTTTGTACATCATAGATACGTATGATGAAATGATAGACCAGATCGAGTTTCTTGCCGGTTCTTCTCGATGACTGGATTATTTTTCGAACCGGTGGTAGTTTTAACGTTCATAAGCGCCTTCTGAGGATCTAATCTCTGAGCGACCCTCTCCGCTGAAGACCGGCAGGAGGAGGCGGCAATTTGCCCGCCACCTTCCGCCACCGTAGTCGGACCTGAGGAGATGGACCGGGCGGGCCATCTCCTTATTGCACAGGTCCGCCTGACGAGGCGAGGCAGCTGGAGTGTACTCAGTCTGAATCCCTATTAGGTAGGAGCCCGGTGGCCACCTTCCGCCGAACGCACCGTGGGCGGCTATCCAAGGTTCAGTAACTGATACGATCCCTTGCCGCCCCACCAAATGCGGTCTGTCAGTACACGGTTTTAGTCCGTGCGAGTCGGACATAACCTACTCTCTCCCCCGGGAACCCTCCCGGATACCCACCCGGTATCCATACAGGATTTCCCCATGTTAATAAAAAAGGGTCTAAATTGAATAAATTATTTTTGACTTTGATTTTTGATCTAATACTACACGTTATTGTCAGCGATTTAGCGTTTTTGGCGGGTTTTTGTATTATTTAATTTTTCATACGTAATCTTGCGTTATTTGACTCTATATTGGCTAATACTGGTAGTAGTCTTTTGTGTAATGTCATTCGTTTATTATGCAAAAGTAAATTGAAGAAATATAAAAACACAGAGCATGAATTTTGAGATTCCACAAAAAGTCTCTACAAAGTTTTAACAAGATGGCCGTCTTCCTGTTAGACCGAAGTTATCATAAAACACTTTGTAATAGTTAGCTACTTAATAATAGCAGTAGCTGATTTCAATAGCTAGAAATGTTTATACAATTCTCGATTTATATATTGTTTACGGCTTAACTCTTTTTTATGTTAAAAAAGACAGATTTAATTCGACAAAAGACGTGACGATGTCAAATTAAAATTGTTTAGTCGTAGTATGCCAATTGGAGGCCACGTGTCCGGGAATATTATGCATGCATTATTATTACAGTCGCTGTTGACAGTTACGTAACAGCTCTGGCATAGTAACATCTGTATTCAATCAAGACGTCTGGAATTGACTCCTCTCTGTGCATCCACTAAAAACGATATTGTAACGTATAATGTATTCGATATATATATATATATATATATATGTTAAAAAGAAGTACCCGATCGAGTTTCTTACCGGTTCTTCTCGATGACTGGGTTGTTTTCCGAACCAGTGGTAGTTCTGACGTCCATAAGCGAAGGCGCTAATAAGGATTAGGGCCTATTTTATATATAGCCTTATAGATTTGATTTGATTTGATTGGATTTGATTTGATTTGATAATAGGTGGTGCGCTAATCACTTCAACAAATGAGGGTATATTTAGATTATATTATGATTATATATAGTTTTGATGTTCGAATGTCATTTATAGAACTTAATGCAAGGGATAATTCAGGTTACATATCATTAATGTTTCCTGAAACAGCAAGCAAGCAGGAGTATTAGTAAAATTGCAGTATATTATAAAACAAAGTCCTCTGACATGTCTGTCTGTTGTGCGATAAACTCAAAAACTACTGAACGGATTTTCATTCGATTTTCATCAGTAGATGAAGTGATTTATGAAGAAGATTTAGGTATATTTTATCAAGGATATTTTTATTATCAGAGCGGGACAACGTCCGCCGAGCCCGCTAGTTTATAATTAAAAAAAAACAGATTTAATCCGACAAAAGACGTGGACGTGACGACAAAAGGGGTGGTAGGGTGTCTGTACCCGACTGGATCGCGGCCACCGTACACCAGGTGGAACACCCGCCATAGTGGCACGTTTGGGCGTGTCGCGTTCCGGGATCAGCCGGTGTATATCCAGCAACCGGGGGGGCTGTCCCGTTTTCAGGCCGGCATGACAGCGGCGACCGGCGATGGATAGTATGTCTTTCGGTGGTCGCCATTGTTTTTGCATTGTACTGTGCTTACTATCAGGCACAGTACAGTCACTTTGCCGAGCTACAATAAAAAAAAAAGACCATGTCAAATTGAGATTAGTCATAGTATGCCGATTGGAGGACATATGTCTGGTGTATATTGTGCGTGCATTATTATGACTGTTGACAGTTACGTAACAGTTCTGATATAGTACTCTCAGCCTTCAATAGATGGCGTACTAATCGCTTCCACAAATGAGGGTTATTATACATAGTTTTAATGTTCAAATGCTATTTATAGAATTTAATTCGACGAATATTCAGGCTACATATAATTAATGTATCCTGAGAGAAAATAGCAAGCAAGGAGGAGTAATAGTAAGATGAATTTCTTCTGTACATATTATAAGAATATAAATCTAAGGTGTCTGTACAAAAACCTTTTTGTGAATTAAATTATTGAAGGTAAGTAATAAAATACATTTCAATCATTCTTAGAAAAGTTCGTCTGCCTGTTTGTTTGAAGACACCTCACCGCTAAAGTACTGCGTTCACGATAATACCTCACCAAGAAAATCATAAAACGTTTCCTCTAGTAACATTTAGTCTTTGTTTCATTAAAATCGGTTCACTCTATCAAAAGTTATTGTAATTTTAATGACGACGCGACTTAAGTACGAGAGAAAAGTAGATAAGTAAATGGACTTAATACATTCAGATGATTTTATTAGTCACTCTTTGTTTACATAAAGTTCCACGTGGACGATTTCGCGGGCATGGCTAGTCTATATACATAGGGAGTGGGGAAACGATTAAGAAAATCTTTCTCCTCTGTTTTTCAGCCGATTTTCTTCATTCATTTTTAATTTAATAAAAAAAAAATTGAAAATATTTTTTTCTCTATGGTCGAGCTTCGACCACTGGACGAGTACTAATAACGTTAAAAATACAGACCTGTTCTATTAAATATATTGGATGTAGTTAAATTGAAAGGTTAATTATATTGTAATACGAATAGGCACACAGATGTCAACTAGTATAGAGTAAAATAGTTGAGACTACCTTTCAACGTCGAGTTGAATTCCAGTTGCGCTCCACTTCTGTGTTTCAATAGCTAAACTAACAAACTAAAAGTTATTTCACATATCACCATATACATAGAATGTGATAGAACGTATCACGTGTCACGCCGGTTACATATCACGGACAAAACTACATTCCAATTCGCAAAATCCTATCTCGTGCTGTCAAAGCTACGCGAAGAAATAAAGTAATTTCATTAGATGGACGCATGAAATCATCAATAAGATAGAATCGATTTGTGTGGATTTGAATGATTTTCTTCAAGATAAGATAAGATAAGATGAGCTTGGGGTGGTAGGGTGTCTGTACCCGACTGGATCGCGACCACCGTACACCAGGTGGAACACCCGCCATAGTGGCACGTTTGGGCGTGTCGCGTTCCGGGATCAGCCGGTGTATATCCAGCAACGGGGGGGGGGCGTTCCCTGGGGGGGGGGCTTTCAGGGGGGGAGGAAAAGGGGGACGGGGGGGGGGAAGGATGTCTGTGGGGGGCGGCCTTTGTTTTTGTACTGTGCTTAACATCAGCATAATACACACTTACGACTACAATAAAATGTTATTTCACATATTCAATACTACAATTACTATCCTTAATATTAAAAATCTGAAGAGTTTGTTTGCTTGAACGCGGTAATCTCAGGAACTACTAGTCCGATATGAAAAACTCTTTTAGTATTAGATAGCTTATTTATCGAGGAAGGCTACGTATTGTCACGCTAAGAGCAGAACACTAATGAATAATGTCTCAAAATCGGGGTAAACGTACGTATTATTTCAAAATATTTTCACCTTCTACGTAAACGAAGTCGCGAGTTAAAGTTAGCGTTAGTCCAAAGTGACTATTCCAAGCGGATGAAGTCGCGGGTAGAAGTTACTATATGCATAAATAAACAAAGATTAGAAAACAATACAGTACCTATTTCTGTTGTTTGTCAACCGATATTATTTTTAAGGCTAGGCTTATATCATCACGCTAAGACTAACAGAAGCGGATCACCAATGATGAATAATTCAAAATCGTTTTTTTCTTTTCTTTTGAGAGCTTCCGCTGCGTGTTTGCGTTAGCCCAAAGTAACTATTCCGCACGGACATGGGCAAAAGCTAGTGTAACATATAGCTAGTCGTGATATATCACATGCGATATAACATGCTAAGAAATTATTTCACGACGTTATAGTTATTTTAAAGTAACTATAATTTCTAACCAAAATCGTTTACGTTTGAGCCGAGATGTTCCAACTTTTATATTTCCATTCGGTTGATCTATGAATTATAAAGTCCGTTATAAGGTGGTATGTTTACATTTAATTAATAGAGATTTAAACAGATGTATAAAACGTATGATTAATAAAATCGCTGTCGACAGAACGTACAAAGCGCGTATTCGCGTCATCGCCCCTAATGGAGAGATTTATGTAGCTGACCTAAATTCCCGTTAATGAACTGGATTTCAATTGATGCTGCATTATCTGTGTTTAAACCAGTTTATGTCCAGTATGCGTGTATGCAGTTTATGTATATTTTATGTGCTGGATGAGAGGGTAAAGCGGCTAATTTTCTGAACTTTGAATGCAGGACATGCTGTCGATCTAAAAAAATAGGCTTTTCATTTTTTTTTTAATCGAAGCTGTCATACGGACTGCCGGCAGTAGTTAAAACAATAATGGAATAAATATGTCCTCCTTTGAATTTTCATATTAATTATAGTGTGAATGACAATATTTAAATTTCAGAATTTGTTTATTGAAATTATTAACATTAGTGTGGTTTTCATATCTATTGGCACTCGGAGCAATAATTATATACATTTTTATAAAGTCTATTAATCAATCAAACGTATGTTGAGCTGCAAAATATCAATATTACATGTACACAGGCCCCTATACTACGCGTCGCTAGTCTGACGCAAGCCGCGCAAGCGCATTACGGCCGGTCTTGCTTCCTAGCATGCCATGACGAGATATTACAAACTTATCTCCTGATAAAATTACCGCTCGACGCACCTATAGACGTTTTCACTTAAAAAAACAAACACGCAACTATCTGAAGTTATTTATTTTTAAAATTTTATTTATCGCTGAAGTGACAGTTCAAATTACTTTCGTGCCTTTGTTTAGAATGTCCTAGAATTTTTCGTAATTGTCCATATCAAATCTTATCATAAACATAGTGCATCATCATTTCAGTGAGGTTTCCTCGGACGTTTATAGTGCCTCTCTTTTGAAATTCTGTTTCTATCCTATGTTCCTTTCTTAGTCCGGTGAACTCGTGAAAGCCAGTTAGGCGAATAGCGTAGACATTTCGAAAAAAAAATCCTTTGTCCCCAAACTATTGGGGCAGAGAGCACGATGCTTTGCAACCTTTGCGATGAGATCCTATTACTTATAGAGGAGGTAATTCGTAAGTATAGATGGACGTTTCTTGCTCTTTCGAGGAAAACCTACTGAGCAGATTTTAATGAATCATTGCAATAATATAAGCATATTTTTCTCTTTTTTGATATCATAGGAGGCAAACGAACAGGTGGGTCACCTGGTGTTAAGTGATCACCGCCGTCCATAGACACTAACAACACCAGGGGAGTCGCTAATGCGCTGCCAGCCAATGTTTGGGGAGAGGAGGTGGGCCTCCAGCGATCTCACTGAGCGAACGAAACGCAACAATACACGCACTGTTACTTCACGTCGGTTTTCTGTGAGAGGGTGGTACTACCTCGAGCGAGCCGGCTCATTCATCCTCAAACCAGCAGCTTCAGCGTGGCTCTACCACCTCTAATATATATTATACATCACAATAACACATCGGTTATAATTTATCATGATATTAGTGAAATTGACCTTAATAATGATAAATTTCTGGTATGTTAAAAAAATTCCATCGAAGAGCTACCGGTTGTTTACAGGAAATGAGAGCATGTAATAATTTTTATATAACAACTAGCGGACCGGGCGGACGTTGTCCTGCCTTGAAAACAAAAAAATCCTAAAAGTCGATCGCAGCGCCACCTGCCGGGTCCAATTGTGAATCTAAACCATTCTCGAATCTCCACGAAAAAAAAAAAAAAATTTCATAAAAATCGGTCCAGCGTTTAGGGGGGGTTAGTCAAAAAAACACCCAAAAAAAAAAAAAAAAAATAAAATATGAGAAATAGCAATGTAATAAATACAAAATTAACGTATGTACACATATACATAATAAAAAAAAACTATTACATAAGCATATCTAATATACAGATATTTCGTGTCACGGTGCTTCTGGTCGAATTCCTCCGAAACGGCTCGACCAATTTTTAAGAAATGTGGATTTGGTAGGTATGAGAAGAGGTCGTTAAGTATATTCTATACCTCTAAATAATTAGGGTGTCCCTATCCAGAATATTTTTTTACATTTTTTTTATTTGCCCTTAAAAATACCTATAACCTCAAATTTTCACCTTCCTAGCCCCACCCTTCCAATTTTTATCGCAATTTTTGTATTTTATGAACAATATCCAAATGGTTCAACGGTCGTTCGTATTTCAAACAAAACTAAATTATTTATGTTGCTGAATGATAGATGGCGCTACATCCGACTCATTGAAATTTTTTTCACACCTACCTAAGTCATTTCACTAAACCAACTAGGTATGTGTTTGAGTGAGTCCCTGAAATATTTGGGTTCACAATTGGAAACGGCGGGAGTCGCTATAATTGGGTTCTAGGTTTTTAAAGATTTTTCCAGTTTAGGAATACAATTGGAACCGGTAGATAACCGATTTCACGTAGACAAAGTTGCACAGGTCAGGTAGTATTATATAATTAATACTACCTATGTATCCACGCGCTCCTTACACCGCTAAAGTTTTGCGAATATAATTTATAGTGTCATATGTTATATTAAACTCAAGAAATACTAGACCGACTTTGAGAATTCTTTCACCTATTGACAGCAGCATTATCTGTCAATAATACGGGCTGTATTTGATTATCAATATATATATTTTTGATTCTTTGTTAGTTTTAGTATTTGGCCACAATCGGCTGTTAGATGATTATGTGGTCCAAGATGGTAAACACGCTGAACTTTGAGGAGACTGGTTCTCAAGTGCCACGGAACACACCAACAGGTGATTGACAACAAACGTTCACCTTGAGAGTGGTAGCTACCACTACGCTATGGTTTTGTTACGATCATCTTCTTCACGGAGAGGTCCGACTCAGTTCTTAGGATTCGAACCTACGCCTATTGATGTGATATCCAAACACGATATCATATAAGCGATCATCGCTTCAAAATCTACTTTAACAGGAGGGAAGCCACGAGAATAGACTAGTCTTTTGTAATGATAAAAAGACAGACGAAACCACCAACCGCCAATAGCTCATGTATATGTGGGTCTATTATTTAATCATAATTTTTCTTATTGTACAAACAAATACCGATCTCAGTATAGTTTTATCTATACTAATATTATAAAGAGGTAAAGTTCGTGACTTTGTGACGTTGTAGGGGGTAATCTCAGGAACTACTGGTCCGATTTGAATAATTATTTTAGTGTTATATAGCTCATTTATCGAGGAAGGCTATAGGCTTTATATCATCACACCAAGTCCAATATGAGCGGAGCACCAATGAAGAATGTTTCAATATCGGGGTTTTTTCCTCTTGAGCGCCTCCGCTGCGTGTTAGCGTTAGCCCAAAGTAACTATTTCACGCGGCCGAAGTCGTGGGCAGAGGCTAGTCAAATTATAAAATAGAATTGAACTTCTAACGTCACTACGTAAAATAATAAGAATAAATAATTGACAGTGGCAAATGTATCCGCTGGGAAAACTAAAAAATAACCTTTCGTTTTAAGCGTTCATTCATGCGAGCGGATCATTTTCCTGCGTTAGTGCAATCTATAAAAGAAGCGAGAAAACAAAAATAATGAAATTCTTAGAAACGACGGACGGTCAAAGGCGATTTTCCCAACAATTCCCTTTGTATTTCCTCTACAGAGGAAATGCGGAAAAACTGTAGAAATATTTTGATAAATAATAATAAAGCCGATAACTTTTATACCACAAATCGTTACACAGAACTCATTAAACAATGGTATGTTTTTATACACAAAACTAGCTTTTGCTCGCGGCTTTAACCAGATTATATATATTTGATGTATCCCCCTAAACCAGAACATTTTTTTGGAAGTTTTTTTTTATTGTACCACGACAAAGTGACTGCTCTGTACCTGATGGTAAGCACAGTACAATCCAAAAACTATGGCGACCACCAAGTGACAAACTATCCATCGCTCGCCGCTGTCATGCCGGCCTGCGAAAAGCTGGATATGAACAGGCTGATCCCGAAACGCGACCCGCAGAAGCGAATCACTATGACGGGCCTTTTCATACTTGGTGGTTGCAACCCAGTCAGGCTGTAAAACCCTACCACCACATAAATGTGTTGTGTTTACTAAATGTTAGAAATACAGCGTGTCTTTCGCATTAATTCAAATCAATCAGACGTCCAATTGTCACGTGTATTGCATTAACGTTTTAAAGTAAAACGATTTCAGAAGCAACCTGTATTCTACAAAACGAGCCAGCTTATGTATACCGACCTGTATTGACCAAAATAAATATATTTTTAACTTCTTGATCATTACTATTTACTATAATTAATATTTTTAGTAACATAATATTGTTAAAACAAAATGGCTTCCCAGGTCGCTTTCGTGAAAAGTCCCGTAGCAGTCAACGTGTTAATAACTTTTATGTCTCACCTCCAACGCCTCACGCTGATTATCAAGAACTAAAGTTATATGGATGGAAAAGCATATATTTTCACAATATTTTAACCGCGTCTATCAGAGATCTATCTCCTCAAACCTCCTACCACGGTTCTTCACCCACTAAATCTTTTTGGCTTTTTCGCCATATACATGGTGGTTGCGACCCAGTCAGGCTGTAAAACCTTACCACCCCGCTTTCACCATTGCCTCATTCGTTATTCAGCAGAGTGCACCACGTAAGTGAAACCTTTTTGTATGAAGGTGAAACCTTTATGATGTTCGAATTGAATGAAGGCGTGGCAACGTAACAAACAAACCCATTTTCGACCTTATTTTTATGCTTATACGGTTTAGCCTTTGAGCACAATCACATCTGATGTTAAATTACTCTAAGATGGTAAACACGCTAAACCTGCAGAGGATTGGCTCTCAAGTGCAGCTGCCGGAACACCAAACACCAACAGGTGCTTGGCGACAGCTTTTCAACTTGAAAGTGGTAGCTAGTCAGGCGGACTTAGAAATAGCCAAGACGAGATTTTCCTGCACTGAAAGCTCCGATTCAGTGGCTAGGATTCGAACCTACGTCCTGAACACTTTTGTACGTGGTAGAGCCACGCTGGAGCTATTACTGGTTTCAGCATGAATGGGTCGGTTCTCTTGGGGTACTACCACCCGACACACAGAAACACCCATGCGAACTAACAGTGCTTGCATTGTTGCGTTTCGTTCAGTCACTGAGAGCGCCGGAGGCCCACTTCGCTTTCCCCCCTCCCCCCAAATACAGGCCGGCAACGCACTTGCGACTCTTTTGATGTTGTAAGTGTCTACGTACGGTGGTGATCACTTAACATCAGGTGACACACCTGTCCGTTTGTCTCCTAGGACATAAAAAAAAACGTTATCAACTAAGCAACCATCACTTCGAACTAATAAATACCAGAACGCAAGGAAAGCACAACGAACGTAAATGGTCGCCTTGTAAAGGAAAACCGTATTGCTTTCCATTGAAAGTAATTATTCCCAGAAAGGCATAAAAAATAATATAGATTTTTTTATTTTTTTCATCATCATCATCAGCCTGTAAGAGACCCGCTGCAGGGCCATAGGCCTCTTCCCGAAGGAAGGTATGGGCATGATCACCACGCCAGCCCACGACGTATTTGCGATTTCAAACTCTGAGAAATCCACAGTTTTATATTTTTCCCACATACACTACTACTACAAGAACATTTCTCGGGTTCAGGTTTCCTCACGATGTTTTACTTCACCGTCGGCCGATAGTGTTACCAATTTAAATTAGTAAATGTACGCGAATTCCGAAAAATTCGTTGGTGCCGACATCGAAATAATATTCCACCGATCAAACGACTAGGCCACCACTAGATCACCACGACACTCCACTAGACCACCACGACACTCAACTAGGCCACCACGACACTCCACTAGGCCACCACGACACTCCACTAGGCCACCACGACACTTTTTATTTTATTTTTTCATTATAAATTATTAAGAAATATATTTACAGCGTACGCATTAAAAAACATATTTACTAGGGGTGTGCGAATATCGTTCGAATCGAATCGAATCGAATATCAATATTCGATTCGAAATTCGAATCGAATAATTCGAATTTTCGAATTATTCGAAATTCTTCGAATAATTCGAAAAATTTCGAATAATTCGAAAGTTTTCGAATAATTCGCGAATTAAGGGGGTATTCTAGTCTAGAAGCATGAATTTCAGGTAATTTTTAAAACTATATTAATTGTTCTATTTGTGTAACTATATTTCATGGTTTAAATAAAATGTATATTGACTGTTAAATTTTTATTCGAAAATTGAAAATAAGAAACCCTGAAAAAAATTCGAATTATTCGAAAGTTCCCGAATAATTCGAAAATTTTTGAATTATTCGAAATTTTTCGAATTATTCGAGAACTTACGAATTATTCGCACACCCTTAATATTTACACATTTTGCTAAGGCAATACAGTCAGTTTTTTGTATGTGGTATTGACACAAGATTGAATTTCCCTATAGCTCAGACATATTCAAGTATTCAGTATAAATCAGTTACTTTTTAGTATAGAAAATTAATAAATAATCAAATCGAATTAAAAAAGACATTGTTGTAGAAAAGTTAATTTTCCACAACCTTCCTCATTTAAATAAGTTTGTTGGCAAGAATTGTAGGACCGACTGTTATATACGTATCTCATATATCTCGTTTTAATTTTGAAGTTCTTTTTCAACTCCAATTCATTTTATGGCTAACCATTTAATAACTGTGCCTATAATGCGTGACCGGGACAGCTGGTAAATAAATAAAAACACACACGGATAGACAGACAGAGTGACATCGTATTTCATAATATGTTGGGACGTTACATAGAGAATCTGTCTTCTTTCTCATTCAAATATATTATCGCTTTGAATTATAAATTAGTGATCAGATCAGTCGAAATTCCATCGTAACTTATAATGTTTTAAAGTTTGTACGTTATTATTCGTCAAAAAATGCTTACCTCTATAATCATCGCATATATTCCTCTTAGTTATGTTCTATTACCTCAGCTGTGAACGTGTCCTGATATATAATTGTGCGTTAATATATAATTAGGGTGGAGTGAAAAAAAAAAAATTTATATATCTTGTGGGGTAAATTGTTATAAAAAAAAAAATTTTTGAAAAAAAAAAAATTTTTACTCAACATTTGAGCCAGCCCACTCATTTTTAAAATTAATTACGAGTAAAAATATTTGGTTGAAAAAAAAAATTTTTTTTTTTTTGAATCTTTAAAACATCTAAGAACTGGCAATTATGATCATTTCCAACTCAAATTTTATTCTAGTGCCCTAAAGAGGAATGGTACTTTTTGGGATTTTTTTTTAAAATTAAAACAATAGTCACAAAATTTTTTTTTAACTTGTGATTTTTAATTGGCATAAAAGAGGATACTCTGAAGTTTCTAGAACGCCTTCAAAAATTTTTTTTTTGCAACCAAATATTTTTACTCGTAATTAGTTTTAAAAATGAGTGGGCTGGCTCAAGATGTTGAGTAAAATTTTTTTTTTTTTTTTCAAAAATTTTTGTTTTTTATAAGCTACAAATTTGACCCCCAGGCTAAGAAAAAAAAAATTTGTTTTTTTCACTCCACCCTAATATATATATATGTATAATATATGTTATGTTACTTTCATTGAACTGACAAGACGATGGCCGTCTTGTTACAGCTTTCCAGGAGTTTTTGTGGAAAGTCAGTATCCATGCTCCGTGATATTTTTCCCATCCACTTCACTTGTGCATAATAACCGAACTATATTACGTACAAAACCACTAACATTGGAAAATATAGAGTCAAATAACACAAGATTAGGAATAACATATAAAAAACAACTACATGACATTCCAAGATCCCGCCAAAAACTCCTAACTATATATGAATAGGCAAATATAAAACGGTTAAACACCTTTTTGGCGGGTTTCAGTGTTTACAATTAATAAAATAGTTTTATTTCCTCACTATAGACGATTCGAAGCCTTTACTAACAAGTATCTATTAGTCATACTTCACAATATTTACGTCTGCAAATCTATACATTTAATAAGAATGTAAATCTAACGAGTCTGTACTTTTTCGATTTTCGTGAAAAAAATTGTTGCATGTGTCTTGGAATAAGTAATAAAATAAATTTCAATCATTTTTAGAAATGTCCGTCTCTATGTTTATATGAACACATGCATCACTGCTAAAGTGCTGGGTTTATAATAAAAAACCATAAAAAAATAAAGCACATCTTCGAGAATAACTTAGTCTTTGTTTCATTAAAATCGGTCCACTGTATCAAAAGTTATTGCAATTTTAATGAAGACGCGGCTTCAGATGACTTTACTAGTCACTGTTTTTTACATAAGGTTCCACGCGGGCGAAGTCGCGGGCACAGCTAGTCTATATATAGAAGTATAATAGACTGTCTGAATATAAACGCACAGCCCAAACCCCTGGTGCTAGGATCATGCACTTTTTCCTACGAATGCTTTTTACACAGCAGGTGTGTACTATGGAAGCATTTTTGAAAATACAACCCCTAACAGGGATGATAGTTTGTAAGAAATTACCGTCAAATAATGTAAATAAATTAAAGACTCGAAAATAAGTACAGCATAGAAAACACGCGCGAATCCGCGGGAAACTACTAGTATACAATATTTGTACATTCGTTGTTAAAAAAATTGCAATGAAATTGAATATTAATTAATAAATTATGATCGAATTTCGATCAATAGTAAAAGTAAATTCGCACAAGTGTCCCTCTTAATTCGATACTGCGTCACAAAAGGACACGCATATCCAAATTTCACATTTACGTCGAACTGTATTCATTCAGATATTTTATAGCAATAGTCTAAGAGGATACGTAAAATATAAACAAAGTAATCGAACGATAAAAGTTATCCGATATATTAAATAATAAATTCTAGAAAGTTGATCCAATTTAATAGAATGATTACCTTATATTCCATTGCGCCGGTCACAGCACGATACAAAATGCAGCAAGGAACAAAGGATACAGGCATTGCACCCCCCTCGCCCCTCCACCCGTAACGCAAAATAACAGTCATTCAAAACGTTAGACGCTATTAGCACTCCCGATATCACATTCAACGTATGAATATCGAAAATCACCGTTTTTTTTTAATGTCTAATTAAATGAATATTATTACACTAGTGTTAGTAAAATATGAGAAATAATTGATAAAAGACGTGTAAACTGAAAAGCGTACCATTTACGCGGCCCGTAAAAGAAAAAAACATATATAAATATATATATATATATTAGAGCAAAAAAGCCACAAAATAACAGCGTGCCTTTTGTTCGCCAACGCTCTGCCGTATCGCCTACAACCGTTACAGAAACAATTAATTTTAATTCAATTAACGATAAAACACGTTATAAATTTAACGTTATTATTATAAATTTAACATATTAGTCGGTGTGTGTATGTTTTATTGTTAATTATTTCAATTAATTATCTATCGTTCCGTGATACGCGCCGTACCGTTTCAAGGGAGTAACGCGACACACTGAAGTCTGCAGCCTTCAGGAAGGCTGTATGCATTGATTGGGCGTAGCTCGGTCACTATACACCTCTCTCTCCGACCCGTGCGCGTGCCGTCTCCCTCGCACTCGAGTACAGTCGTTACTAACAACGAATTTTGGCTTCGCAAAATGTCTACGTTTCCCAAACCGCGTTAGACTAAATATTGTTACATTTTTTTTGTACAAATAATTTCTCTAACTATTTGTTTTGGCTTTCTATTAAATAAGAAAGATAGATGTATCATTTCTGATCGTTTTTCTTTCGTTAACATGTATTAATCTTCGTTTCTGTTACTGTCGAAATGAAACGACCCGTGCGCCATCTATTATATAACGGTTGAACTAAATCAGATACAGGCGTACATAAAAACAATTCGTTAAATTTTACCAATGCTACATATGACACAAATTGACTCACAAACATACATTAATCACTAGATATTATAAAACAAAGTCCTCTGCCATGTCTCTCTGTCTGTCTGTTTGCGATAAACACAAAAACTACTGAAAGGATTTTCCAACGGTTTTCACAAGTAGATAAAATGATTCATGAGATACGTTATTTTATCAAGATTTTTTTTTATTATCAGAGTGAGATAACGGACACCGGGCCTGCTAGTTTATATATAAAGACTACTTTTAAACGCGGCTGCACTCGCGTGATCTAGACGATTATTTTAGGTTTGTTATATAAACAATAATTTACATAATCAAAAAATATATAAGCCTGACTTCCTTAAAGAGGGCATTTATAATACATAGCTGTGCCCGCGACTTCGCTCACTAGGTCTACAAGATTCTTGCTTATGATGTTCTTGAAGTGAAACTTGTTCATGGGAGGACTTTGAAATTCTGATCGGCAATCTTTTTGTGTGACAAAAAGTGGTGGATGTAAACACTGTGTAATGAACAAAAGTATAATTGGTCAAATTAATACTCTGCAAGCACTGTGACTATTTATCCGAGCAGAGCTTCGTAATAACTAGATTTCTTTTTTTTTAAAATAATATATTAAAAAAAAAAAAAAAATAAAAAAAAAAAAAAAAGAGGAAAAGAAAAAAGAAAATTTTTATATTTAAAAAAAAAGGGGGGTTTTTTTTAAAAAAATAAAAAAAAAAAAAAAAAAAATAAATAAATAAAATAAAAAATATATAAAAAAAAAAAAAAAAAAAAAAAAAAAAATTATAAAATAAAAATTTAATTATAAAAAAAAAAAAAAAAACAACATAAAGATTATAAACCGGAGACGAGCCCCGCCGGGGCCGCGGGGGCCCTACGATAACTACGACATAGCAATGAATGTACGATTAACGACATCTTTTATAGGCCGAAAACTCTCTAATAATCGGATGTGTTGGAGCGGTATTGGAAGGTAGATGTTTAAATCCTTTGAATATCATTTTACTTTATAAAAATATTATAAAGGCAATATTAAATCATTAATATTAATTACAAAATTAGAAATCATTACAACTGTGTCGGGAAAAGTGTTGAAAACACCGGTTCTTGTCCGAACACCGAAGTTAAGCAACGTCGGTCGCGGCCAGTACTTGGATGGATAATATGGATGAATGATACTGTAAGCATAGTACAATCCCAATATAATAGTGACGGGAGTGATCAAAAATCCATCGCCGGTCATCGCTGTCATACCACCCTGCAGGCTTTTATATACATTACAATATACATTAGCTGATCCTCAAGCACCAAAAAACTAAAAGAGAGACACTATGACGAATTTATCATCAATTTTGTAGGTGGTAAAGCCATGCTGAAGCTATTACTGGTTTTAGCATGAGTGGGTCGGCTCGCCCAGTGTACTACCGACCCACAGAAACACCCACTTGAAGTAACAGCGCTTGCATTGTTGCGTTTCGTTCGGTCAGTGAGAGCGCCGGAGGAAGACCTCCCCTCCCTTGCCCCTTTTCCCTCCCCTCCCTTCCAAAACACAGGCAGGCAACGCACTTGCAAGTACCCTGTTGTTACAAAGGTGGCCCACTTGTTCGTTTGCCTCCTATGATATAAAAAAAAAGTTCATACTGTTCACAACTCTGTCGGGTACAGATCTCTAGTAACCCGTAATCCAGTAACAATTAATTGTCACATTTTTATGTCTTTCTAACGTAGAGTAATCGAGCTAAGAGATGATGGCTTAGTTAATAACGTGTTTGGACACCGCGTCGATGGACGACCCAGCAATTGAGTCTGAGCTTTCGGGAAAATAGTGTGATGAAGCCATAGCATGTTCGTAAGGCTTTTTCTAAGTCCACCCGGCTAACTACTAACCTCAAATTGCAAATTTGTCGCTAAGCACCTGTTGGTGTGTTCCGGCAGTTGCACTAGACATCCGCGCAGCACCTCTCTGAGTATGCGGCGGTAGGGGACGATCTTTCGCTGCCGGGCGTGGTTTCGGCCATGCTCAGCAGTGAGGACGGGTGGACTACTGTGGCCTCCTTCTGCGAGGAAGTCATCTCGCAGAAGGAGGCGGCGGAGAGCGCCCGCGAGGTAGACCCGCAAAGTGGCCCTCTCCGTCAAAGGAGAGCAGGAAGGAGGGGGAGGCGGAACACTCGCCCCCTCCCATAACCGAACCGAGCCTGAGAGGATGGGTCGAGGGACCCATCTCCACATTGCACAGGTGACACTGACGAGGGTAGACGACTGGTTGTGTACCCAGTAGTCTCTCTATAGTAGGACGAAGCCTGGCGTTCACTCGCCAGGCTGCTGCAGGGGTGGTTTCTCAGGAACACAGCAGGTTCGATCCCTGGCCGCCCCTACCATGCGGCGGACGGTACACCGTGGGGTTTTAGTCCGTGCGAGTCGGACATAACCCACTCTCTCCCCCGAGAGGGTGGCGTATCCATAAAGGATTTCCCCCGTTAATAAAAAAAAGACATCCAGCCCCCTCTTGCTTTAACGTGTTTACTACCTTAGGCCACATCGTCATTAACATCAGATGATTATAGTAGTTTTGACTATAGTAGTAAAATGCTAAAATATATAAAGTCTAAATAGACGTATATTCTTCTACCCTACATAAAAATTCCAAAATCGAAAACCCGAAAGCTTGAAGAAGCTTGAAGATTGTAAATCTTTAAGCTTAAAAATGGCCTTGGACTGATCGGCGGATTGAATTTCAATTCTGACCTTGAACGCGCCATCAAAAAGGGTAGAAACAGAGATATACTCATCTCAAAATTTTAAGTGAAACTTTTTTTATTTTTAGCAGCCAATCTTCCAGCAGATTATTACTGCCATTGTCAAGTGAGTATCGATATTACAAGTTTCTTGATATAATTTCAATGAACTAACAAGATGGTAGCCATCTTGTTAGAACTTTCCTGGGAGTTTTTGTGGCAACTCAGAATCCATGCTCCGTGGTATTATTCCCGATCCACTTCACTTGCGCACAATAACCGAACTATATTACGTAACCACCACCAACATTACATAATCCAGACTAATCTAGAGCCACATAACACAAGATTATGAATAAAATATAAAGTCTACTACATAACATTCCAATATCCCGCCAAAAACTCCGTGAAGCTTTTTTGTACGCGGTGAGAGTAGCCGGATGGTTGGATTTGTAACGTTCTTGATGAAAAAGGACGAAAGATGTGCACATTATAAGAGAGAGAAAAGGAAGAGCTATGCGATAAACAAATGAATGCAACGCAATAAGACAAGTGCAGGTTAAGCAAGTTAAACTCAAACTATAAAGACTAGTTAATTCATTAGAAAAAGACAAAGTAATGCTATAAATTACTTAATTTACAGAGATTAATTCTGTCTCTCTGTTACATTTACACGACTTACCGATTGCAATAAGATTTAGCGTAGAGTTAACCTAAGACCGGGAAGATAGAAGAAGATTTCATTAAGGACATAGAAAAAAATTAGTATTGCCCAAGAAATATTTACTTACAAAGCAACTTTTTAAATTTTGTCGAAAGGGGGGGGGGGGCTGTGTCCCTTCGGTGACGTTTGAGAAACACAGACGTGCACACTGATTGCAGTAAAACATTTTATAATGCGATGGAGTTGAAATGTATAGCTGGTCAATACATCTCTGACATCGGTCATGCATCCCTTCAAATGATATGATATTATTCAAATATTGAATTCTGTTTTCATAAAGTCCCACATCTGTGATATCCTATCACAGCGCATACTAGAGAAATCGGAACTTTCATTATCACTGAGACACTATGTAGTCGCATCTGCGATTTCAGACCCTATTCTAAAGTAATCCTCCTAGTGTTATTAACGAGAAGCTTTTTGACGGTAGATGTATGTTACTCTTTCGGAAAAAAATTACTGAACGTATGATGAATACGTACAATGACAGCTATATGCATGACAAATATAGCTATATAATATGACATTATTGTTCATATTAGCCATAATATAATGATAGATTGTATTAAAAAATATATCATCGGAGAACGATTAAAGTTACGCGTAAATAGGCACTGGTGTCGTCATCTATACTAATATTATAAAGAGGTAAAGTTTGTGAGGTTCGAGGGGGTAATCTCAGGAACTACTGGTCAGATTTGAAATTTATTTCAGTGTTAGAGAGATAATTCATCGAGGAAGGCTATATATATCATCACGCAAAAACGAATAGGAGCGGAGCAACAATGAAGAATATATTTCACAATCGGGGTTTTATTCCTTTTTGCGAGCTTCCGCTGCGTTTTAGTCAACCCAAAGTAACTATTCCACGCGAGCGAATTCGTGAGCACAAGCTAGTCATTTATAAAGATAAAAACACATTTGGAGTTGCGAACGACTTTATTACGATGAATTATAAATTGCATTCCATTAAAAGACTTTTTTCTATCTACATAATGAAATAAAACTGATATATCTTTGATGAGTTTTTGAAGCTGAAGCTCCGCACCAACTGACTTTTTTTTAACAAGAATTTTAGTAACGGATAGAGTTTTTTTTATAATATCTAAATTATATAACATTATGCTTTAGTAAAGTGACAAAGCAGCAAAGACATAGTTAATCAAGGATATTCGGCTTAGAGAAAGATAATAATATAATTAAAAATAATACCAAATAAAAGGTAGCCTACAATCTATCCAAATGAAATACATATTGTATCTGTGTATCAGTAAAAGTCATGGACATTAGCTAGTTGTATTATAAACTAAGTTATAGGGATACTTACGCTATAGCTATATTCAGTAGCTAATATCTCATATTCTACGCTTAATAGCCACTATCTCGTATGCTACGCTTAGTAGCCAATATTTTAAACGCTATGCTTCGTGACCAATATTCCTAATTCTATTTCTTCCTAGGCCATACTTATTTTGCTACATTTCGTAACCAAATATATCACGTGCCACGTTTTGTAGTCTATTCCTTGTGCTACGCATCGCAACCAACATATCAAGTGCTATGGTACGTAACCAGTCTTTCTTGTGCTACGCTAGGTAGCCAACGTTTCTTGTGCTACGAATCTCAGCTAATATATCTTAGGCTACACTTCGTAGCCACTTGTGCTTGAGCTACGCATCGTTTCGTAGTCAATGGTTCTTGTCCTACTCATCGTAATCAATATGACATGTATTACGGCTTCGTAGCCAATATTGTATGTGCTACGTTTCGTAACCAACATATCAAGTGCTACGGTACGTTGCCAGTCTTTCTTGTGCTACGCTATGTAGGCAACGTTTCTTGTGCTACAAATCGCAGCTAATATATCTAAGGCTACACTTCGTAACCACTTGTGCTTGTGCTACGCATCGTTTCGTAGTCAATGGTTCTTGTCTTACTCAGCGTAATCAAAATGGCACCAATGTTACATGTGCTACGCATCGTAACTGACATATAATGTGCTACGCTACGTAGCTACTGTTTCTTGTACTACGCTATGTAGCCAATGATTCTTGTTCTACGCTTCGTAAACAATATCATCAACGCTTGGATGCGTAACTAAAGTTTGTAATGCTACGCTTCCTATATCTATTTATCCAACTGACAGAATGCTTGCAGGCCGGCATGACAAGAACTATTGGCGCTTAATTGCCAATCCCTTAGTTGTCTCTATTGCTTTTATTGAAGCGTATACACCATCCGACATAGAGTTTTCACTTCGTCGTGCTTCCGCAAAACAATGGCGTAACTTTTTTTTTAACCGCTGGTGTTAGAGCTGTTACTAAGTCCGCCTAGATATCTGTTACTCTTAAGTTGATAGTCTGTATAGTATAGTATAGTATAGTAACCTAGCACCTGTTGATCTATTCCAAGAGCAGTACTTCCGAACCAGGTCTCTCTAGCTTTAGCGTGTATCGCTTCCAAGTAATATTAAACACATTGGCTGAGTCTATAGTAATGTTTAAGGGTCCAATGACCACTTATGATCAAATGAACCGTAAACCTGTTCGCTATCATGTCGTCATAAGTCATGGTTTTCGTTTCGCTATAGTGAAACATAAATATATGTTTTTCACTATATATAACGCGGTCGCCATGCGGCTTAGCAAAGTATTACAGCTAGTTAAAACAATATGAATACATATACATAGTGTGAGTGGGACGGGGCGAGATGGTATGTATTTAATAATGTATATAGAAACAGATTGTCACGACGCCGCGCGTGACGAGAGGAGCGTCGGCAAAAATGGCTTTAATATATTATTAATTTACTATCTTCCACCAACGTATATGTCCGCATAAAATTAATTATAAGTTATTGTGTAAATTCCCTTTCCTTAGTCAGTCATACGAAGGATACGTTAGATATATAACATACGTTAAATGTAAATGAGAGTTGTTCACAAATAGATTATAAGATAATAATAACTTATTTCACTTAGGTGTTATATTCATTTCCGTTAGCAAAATATAGCATACGTTAGTAAAGATATATAGATAGATGTTTTACTAATTATAATAACAATCAGTATAAACTCATTTACATAGTCTAAACTAAATCGTGGTGGTCTAGAGTTAATTGATAATTGTAATATCAACCGGTCAACTTTTAGATATATATGTTCCAGAGAGAAAATCAACGCTATTTTTGGTACAATATAGACAATGGATAAATTAATATTACATGATGTATCATATAAATTGTAAGAAAAAAATCTTTTAAAATTAAAATAATACATTATTATTGGTTGCGCCGCTTTAATGTAGTTTAAATTTACCACAATATTATAATTAGTTCACGATTCCCATCCCGCTCTTACCCTTCCCCTTCCAAGGCCCTTATAGACTCATAGCGCGTCACACGACGAAGACCGCTCTGCGCCGCGTGCTAGAACAGTTAATTTTTTCTCTTGATCGAGTGGGTAGCAATAGTCACATCGCTCCACATAGTGCGTGTCGACACACTTTTATAGTCAGATATTGTTGTGTGTCACAATTTCAATCTAGACTTTAGTGTCCGTCAGTGGTGAAGGAGAACAATATGTGCAGTGCGTTGAGAACAACCAACTAGCCGTCTAGCCACGTGAAACTGTAACGCGACGAGGTATGTGCCAATTTCTTTCCCAGTATTGTCTCCATTGTCATATATCTAATCACAATATAGTTTAGCATAAAATTCGCACCCCCGCAAATACAATCCACTCATAGCATAGAACCTCAATGGCGCCGAGAACGCACGGCGCCACCAATTATTTTAGTGGATATTTTAGGAACGGAGAAGGACTATTTTAAACTTCAACTATCGTTCACGTAATTATTCACGCTATACAGTTTTGACAGAAAAACCTACATAACGGGGTGCCTAATCAAGGAAGCTATCAGGTAAATCAGTAACTTACTGTACGACCTTATTGTACAACGTAATACTTACCTATACAACTTTTATTGCTTCTATTAAGTCATATTTGATGATACTGTCGATTTTCGTATCAAAAATTTTTTTAAAACCATAATTAACGTTAATGATTGGTAGATAAATGTTCAAAAGTATTTTTTAATTATTATTAAATAATATATAGTAATTTTGCGAAAAGATAAAAAAAACTGGTCAATTCTGCCGACGCTCCCCTCCCCGGATCACAAAGCTAGGAGGCCATATCTCCCTTATTTATGAGTATTTCGAGGATTCTGCCCTTTTGTAATTTGTTTATCCTTGTGACTTCCTCCGACATTCCTATCCCACTGTTGGGCATTTCTACATAACTGTAATTATGCGTGAGATCGTGTAGTCAGTTCATCCTTGGGAGTAGGCAGAATAAGTTTATTTATAATGTACTAACTGCGTTCGTGAATTCGCTTGCATTTCTTTTTACTGCTTGTTGCCTACTATCCTAACTAATATTATAAATGTTAAAGGGTTTGTCCGTTTGTTTGTTAAGCGTTCACATCTTTAATCCACAGATCATCTTTTGTGCTTATTTCACTTCAACGTGGCATTGACTTATATTTATTATACATCCTCCACAGTTTAGAACAGTACTTATCTATAATATAATAAGAATGTAAATGAAAAGTGTCTGTACTTTTTCGACTTTCGTGAAAAAAAATGTTGCTGGTGTCTAGGAATAAGTAATATAATACATTTCAATCATTTTCAGAAACGTCTGTCTGTCTGTCTGTTTGTATGAACACGCATCACTGCTAAAGTACTGGGTACACAATTAAACCTCATATAAGAAAATCATAAAGTATATTTTCGGGAGTAACTTAGTCTTTGTTTCATTAAAATCCATCCACTCTATCAAAGAATATTGTAATTTTAATGGCGCCGCGACTTAGTTACGAGAAAAAAGTAGATAAGCAAATGGACTAAATACGTTCAGATGACTCTATTAGTCATTGTTTTGTAAATCAGGTTCCACGTGGACGAAGTCGTGGGCACAGCTAATTCCTAATAACTGTAGATTTGATGAGATTCTAGGTAGAGCCACGCCGAAGCTATGACTGGTTTCAGCATGAATGGGTCCTCTCGCCCACGGCACTACCACCCGACCCACGAAAAGTAACAGTGCTTCCATTGTTGCGTTTCGTTCGGTCAGTGAGAGCGCCGGAGGCACCCCTCCCCTCTCCCTGTCACCGTCCCCTCTCCCTGTCTCCGTAGCCTCTCCCCGCAAACACAGGCTGGCGAAGCACTTGCGACCCCCCTGGTGTTGCTAGTGTCTATGGACGGCGGTGATGACTTAACATCAGATGACCCGCCTGTTCGTTTGCCTCCTATGATATAAAAAAAATAATCTAGTGTTCGATGATACGTTAACGATAGTTCATTAATGCCCGGTTTCTGAGGTACTCGGTTAAACTATCATTAGTTATTGGCTCAATAAAGTTATTCATAAGATAAAATGTCAATGCGTTTCTGGGTACACAACGAGTTGTTAAAAAACTATGAATCCCATAACTAGTTCTTTGATGTACACTAGATGGTTTTTTTTTTAAGAAAGAGTGTTAAAAATTGGTTTTGTTATTTTAATTCTTAACTTATAGTAGTAATATTATGATAAAAAATACTTAGGAGATTAGTAGATGGTTTCATTTCATTTCATTACATAGTATAAAACAAAGTCCCCTACCGCGTCTGTCTGTCTGTTCGCGATAAGCTCAAAAACTACTGAACGGATCTTTATGCGGTTTTCACCAGTGGATAAAGTGATTCACGAGGAACGTTTTGGTACATAATTTGTCTCGATTTTTTTTATAATCATAGCGGGACAACGTCTGCCGGGCCCGCTAGTTATTTTATAATTATTTACTTATAAATTTAATTATTTTAGATACAAAACTTTTCAATTCGTTAGTTGTTCGTCAATGACATGTCATTGTCAAGATATTAAAAACTATTTAAAATGTCAAAACTTATCAAATAGATAAACGCGCAGATTGGCCAGTTAAGTTTAACGCAGGTTTATGGTATGATTGTGTGTTCAGAAACCCAATTCGACGAGTTATCGAACCGATAACGCTATTGAACAGATAAATGTGACTCAGAAACCGGGCAAGTCATACCGTAGACATCGCTACGATGTCACAATAAGACTTAGTTTACAGTATAGGACAATACCATCAAGTAATTTTGTTTTTCAAAACACTGAACTGTATAGGTCCGAAATGACTTAGCAGTTTCACCGGATTTTGTTGCGAGCCCTAAAGACATTAACGCAAAATGGCAACACTTTACTCTTGCACCATTATTTAATAGCCTTTATTACTGGTACCAAGTTGGTGCAAAATATTTTCGTACATAAGTTTAACACGTTTCTATTCTGTCCCATCGAATGCTTTCCTCCATCGAACTGTACTACCAGCATTCTTTATGTCATCTATCCTTAGTTTAACTTGCCTACCAAAATATTTTCCACTCTCCCGCAGATACTAATGTATGTTGTGACAAAAAAAAAAAAAGAAAAAAATGGATAATATTGTTTGTCAATTTTCCAGAGTTAACAATCACTTTCCATGCACCAGTTAAAAAGATAATGACGTTAATGCTCGGTTTACTCGCTGTGTAGAACATTAGGTAGTGTTCAAAAATACATTACGATAGTTCATTAAATTATACCGTAGACATCGCTTCGCTCTCACAATGAGGCTCAGGTTACAGTGTAGGAAAACATCGCTATGCAATTTTGTTTTTCAAAACTCTGAACTGTATAGGTCTGAAAGGACTTGGCAGTTTCACCAGATTTTGTTGCGAGCAGTCAAGACCTTCACGCAAAATAGCAACATTATAAATAGATTTAACTGCTGATATAAAGTACGAACTGCTTTTACATAACTTAAGCACGTTCCCATTCTTTACTATTATATGCTTTTCTCCACCAAACTGTACTACCAACTGTTTTTATGTCATTAATCCATCTATTAACTTGTCTTGTATGATATTTTTTATCCGTATTGCCTTTCTGTCTCTTATCGCCAGCTGCTTACAGAGTTGACAATCTATTTCCCAGGAACAGTAAAAAAGGCACTGTGTCAGATAATGTCCAACATATTCAGATAATTAAAAACCACAAACCAAATACAGTGTTAAATTCTTTATAACGAATTTCAAGGGACTGAGCATTTTTGAAGTTATACTTCTTTTGGCGCGTTGAGGAAAAATGATGAGAGTAAATTTTTACGATGCGCGCGCACACCGTCACGAAAAACCGACACCCAGAAGTTATTACGATGCGCGCGCACACCGTCACGAAAAACCGACACCCTGAAGTTAGCTATAGTCAACATTTTGTTTCTTTGTATTCGTTGTTTGTATTTCTTTGCATTAAAACGTTCAATGTATTAAATACCTTTTTTCTATTATTAGTGTAGTTTTTTCTACAAACGTAGAATAAGGCGAAAATTAAAATTT
The DNA here is from genome assembly GCA_036509395.1 of Antheraea yamamai. Lineage (NCBI taxonomy): Eukaryota > Metazoa > Arthropoda > Insecta > Lepidoptera > Saturniidae > Antheraea > Antheraea yamamai. The sequence goes on along the minus strand of AP028452.1, from coordinate 7,941,530 downwards.
TTGTAAAGATTGTTATCTTGTTACGCCAAAGAAGTATAACTTCTAACGCGTGTACATAAGTACATACACACTTTTTTTTCGTTACACGGAGGGAGGAGAACAAAGTTATGGTTTTATGGTAAACCCATCAAATTGAATTAATTTCTGCGTTATAGAATTTTTTTCAGTATAACGAATGACATTATAAAGATTTACATTATATTCTAGAGAAATTGCCGATCATCTCATAACGCACTCAACCACTCTATTATACAATATAACGCAACATATACAGTCTACAAAGCATTGTATTATTTGTGTCCTTTACTCGTTCATACAAGAAGTAGCCAAGAAGTTAAATATTTACGGACGGCATTACGCAATGCTAAAATCAATTTCGATTCTCAAATATGTTACGCGCAAAAAAGAACTTTGTTAATTCCTTATTATACGTTATATATTACATTATACGTTACAGACATAGTACCATCAACGAACAACAGATGGCGTTCAGATCGTTTCAACAAATTAGTATACATTATACAGTTTAACAGCGCTTCATGTTGATATATGACTTGACCAGGGAAAATTTGGCTTTTCCATATAAACTATCCAGTATTATAAAAACCAATGATCGTGCAGTGATGAAAATTAAAATACAGTAAACGCCAAAAAAAACCACGTGTCAATACATATATATTGAAGTAAAACTTCTTTAGGCGCGACTGGGAGGTAACTGGGCGACAATGCAACGGAAGTCCGTTACGGCAATATGGCGTCACGTTTCTGTACCATCCGGTTTTTATATATTTTTGTTTTCTCAATATATAGTTTATAAAAAAATCAACCAAAATTTGTTGCAAAAAATAAATAAACAATTAATTAAAAATATTAAATTGTCTAATGATAAAAATCATACAATAGAATTAATTATGTATACATGAGCGCGGGACCATGCTGCCATCTGGTTTCAATGTAAGTAACAAATTAAATCAAAGCTTCATTATCTGTTATTCATTAGCTTCATTACATGGGGCCTCGTGAATCATTAAAAACGAAGTTCCAGGAATTCGGTATCTTAACTCTGCCATCCCAATACATTCTTGATAATTTAATGTATGCCCGTAAAAACTTTGAAAAACTGAATTTAATAAAAGACCGGCATAATCTAAATACTAGAAACTGTAATAAACTGGTGGTCCCATGTTTCAGACTTAGCAAAACCAGTAATAGTTTTTTAGGTAATAGTGTTAGGTTCTACAATAAAGTCCCAAAGCATGTTACCGATTTGCCGGACTGTAAATTTAAGCGCCAAGTCAAACGGGTTTTTATGTCAAAAGGATATTATAGAGTGAATCAGTATGTGAACGATAGTGATGTCTGGAATTGACTCCTCTCTGTGCATCCAGTAAAAGCTATTGTATGATGTATTGAAAGTATATGTTAAAAAAATGTACCCGATCGAGTTTCTTGCCGGTTCTTCTCGATGACTGGGTTGTTTTCCGAACTGATGGTAGTCTTTGACGTTCATAAGTGCCTTATTAGGGCCTAAACTGAATAAAGTATTTTTGATTTTGTCGTGCCATCTATCAGCTAATTTGGAACTGCAATACCAAGTTTTACTTCAATCGCGTGTGACGGTTATACGCATTATTTTGTATTTATACTGTTGTACGTACATTTTAAATCATCAAGATTGTGAAGTGAGACGAATACAGACCTTATAAATAAATGCTTTGAATCGTCGAAGAGGCTATTTTTAACAGAAAAACTCGTTGATAACTTAGTAGCTAGAAGATATGGCAAATCCATGAACGTGTCTCTGTCATAAAGAATAGATGATAAAATAAAATAATAATTTGTTACAGGAAAACATGTGAGAGAAGAGAACGAACTCGCATATATGTAGACATGGCAGCATTCGATCAGTTCACGATAAAAATAACAAAGAAATATGAAATAAACTATTTTCTCATGTGATTATTCATCAGCCTGAATGTATGCAATTGATTTCGCGCGGTCTCCGGTATGTTATTCTCAGGCTTATGTAGCCACTGTGCAGCCGGGATAGTGAGGAGTTTTTTGTAACATTTGGAATTTTTGTTTAATGTTTATATTTTACTATTATTACCTTTTGTTTATATATGACTGCACGTCCGTGCATTACTTTGGCCCTCCATTAAAAGTCAGCACTGCAGTACTACTCAGACTACTGCAGCACATAGCTATTTGGGGGTGTCATTCTTGGATATACTAAGTAGGTGGTAGAGCCACGCTGAAGCTACTACTGGCTTCAGCATAAATGGGTCGGCTCGCCCGGGGTAACACCACCCTCTCATAGAAAACCGACGTGAAGTAACAGTGCTTGCATCGTTGCGTTTCGTTCGGTCAGTGAAAGCACCGGAGGCCCACCTCTCCTCTCGCCCCTCCCTCCGTTTCCCCCAAATACAGGCTGGCAACGCACTTTCGACTCCCCTGGTGTTGTTAGTGTCTATGGACGATGGTGATCACTTAACAAGGTGACCCACCTGTTCGTTTGCCTGCTATAACATAAAAAAAGATTTGTTTTTTTAACATTAAAGACTTTTTCTTTCTTTCTTCTTTCAGTTCTATAATACGTCCTGGACAACGGATTCGATCATCAATTATTTTAATACTCAGAATTTAAAAATAAATTTTATTAAAGTAACTAGCCATATCACTTCGGAAAAGAGCACAAATGAAAAGTTAGACGTTGCATTAATAAAACATCTTTTATGTGGTATGTATGTGCATGGACTTGAAGCATTTAATTTTTTTTTTTTTATTGTAGCTCGGCAAAGTGACTGTACTGTGCCTGATGGTAAGCACAGTACAATCCAAAAACAATGGCGACCACCGAAAGACATACTATCCATCGCCGGTCGCCGCTGTCATGCCGGCCTGAAAGCGTCCCAGTCAGGGACAACCCCCCCCCCTCCCCCGGTTGCTGGATATACACCGGCTGATCCCGGAACGCGACACGCCCAAACGTGCCACTATGGCGGGTGTTCCACCTGGTGTACGGTGGTCGCGATCCAGTCGGGTACAGACACCCTACCACCCCGCGAATTGTACCCCATTGTAGTTGTAAGTAATGAATATTACTGTAAAGTTTGTAGAATGTAAAATCTAACGTAGAAAATGACGGTAAATAGTTACTTGATCAGTACGGGATAAAGAAACAGCTATTCGAGGTGAAAGATATAGTGACCGTACTCTATACTTGCCCTAATGTACCGCACTCAGCTATCTCTTTCACCTTATAGAAAAGCTGTTTCGTTATCCCGTACTGATCAATTATCTATTTGTCGTCCTTCGTATCGAAATCAAGCTAAATACTAAAAAATTGTTCAACAAAAGTGTGTTGTTTATCAATTTCTAATAGTTTATATAGTAAACAGTTATTTACCTTTATTATTTCAAGTTAATTTTTATATGGAAAGATAACTTCCTCTTCTATCACGTGTACTGAGTTCCTCGCGCCATTTTATAAAGCTGTAATAGTCGCGTCACGTTGTTATCGATGACGACTTCCGCTGTAAAGAGCCAATCAGCAACGATGTTTTCTGTTTCCAGTCCCCACCATTGGTCAGATAACCTTCACGTCTATCGTGTATTCGAATAGCAACCGAAAGTAAATACGTTTTAAGTTATAATTTTCTTGGTTCCTTTTCGTATTTATCAAATGTTCTGCCGAAGCAACACCGCGGGCTATCCATTTGGGAAATCAAGCGGTGTTTACACAGGGCACACGCGCGGTTCTCGTCTGGATACCGCTTTACTTATATATCAAGGTATAAGCGGTAGCGATTTATTTAATCTACCACATCAAACCTATAGATGGCAGTATATTCAAATTTTAGATCATTACATAGGTATTAGTAAAATGTTATTTGTTGTTTCAAAGTCTTTATGACTCGTATTTTGATTTTTATTATAAAATTTGTCATTTACCGATTTCAAATTACCTCTGTTCTATATAATCATTATTGTCCGCACAAAAAACCGTATCCATATATTTCCCAGATAATACTCAAAAATTCCAATTATTTGCCAGTAGAAGTTTCATCAAAATCAGTTTATTTCTCACTATCACTACATTTTATAATACAAAGTCTTCTGCCACTTTCTCTGCCTGTTCGCGACAAACTAAAAAATCAATGAACGGATTTACATACGGTTCTCACTGGTAAAGAAAATGATTAATGAAAAAGGTTTAGGTGTATAATCCGTCAAGGTATTTTTATTATCAGGGTAGTAGCACGTCGGCCGGGCCCGCTAGTGTGTATATAATTGTACATATTAATACCTGAAGGAAAACTTTGTACCTTTTATTAAGTATATTACAGACAAGGTGGCATGGGGAAATTGACACAGTAAAATTAATATAGAGCAGTAGTTCAGAAAGATATAATATGTGTTTCGGCACAAAAACATTATTAGAGTAAGTGGTTAGCTGAGACTTAGTAGTACCTGGGAAGCTTTCGGCTATTGAGTTCCCATGCTGGCAAGAGATGCTAAATCTCAAGTGCTATTTGGTGCAGCGAAATATCCCTCTTTTATTTCACTGACAATTTGGTGAGTGGAAGCAGTCACTCAAAGTTCTGCATTCATTGAGTATGTTGTCGTTCGTGGTTGCAATACAACGCACATAGACACTTAGTTTGTGGTACCGCGTCGCTTCGCAAGTAAAGAAATCCCGCCTCACCACCGCAACAGGAATAGCTGTCTTCATCCTTTGGTGGGTACTTTATAGATCCGTTAATTATTCTACTTTAATAAGTGTTTATGCGCCTCAGCTCCCGCGACCGTACACTCAAATCTAATTATTCAACCGAGCCTGGGCTATTTATACGCCTCAGGTTTTCCATACCAATATGCTTTACATAAATCTATATAAAAAACATTCATTCACGAACTTCAAACATAAAAATCTTAATATTTTTTTCTTTAGATAAGGCGTAAGAGTCATGAAGTAAAATTAAAAAACTTTGATCGAATGCACACACAATAGGAGACCTCTATCGTTTTATTTATGTACTAGCTGTGCCCGCGACTTCGTCCACGTGGAACTTGATGTACAAAACAATGACTAATAAAATCATCTGAACGTATTTAGTCAATTTGCTTATCTACTTTTCTCTTATACTTAAGTCGCGGCGCCATTACAATTACAATAACTTATGATAGAGTGGACCGATCTTAATGAAATAAAGACTAAGTTTTCTCCTGAGGATTTGCTTCATGATTTTTTTGATTATGAGGTTTTAATGTGAACCGAGTATATTAGCAGTGATGAGTATTCATACACACAGACAGACATTTCTAAAATTGATTGAAATGTATTCTATTACTTATTCCTAGACATTCCTAGGATTTTTTTAAATATAAATAAACTATTAGTCGTTTATTCAACTTTCCTAATCAGTCATTTCCTTTGTATAGATTTAAGATCTTATGCCCGGTTTCTGAGTGACATTTAACTTTTCAATAGCGTTATTGGTTCGATAACTTGTCAAATTGAGTTTCTGAACACACAATCATACGATAAACCTCCGTTCTGATAAGTTTTGACATTTTAAATAGTTTTGAATATCTTGACAATGACATTTCATTGACGAACAACTAACGAATTGAAAAGTTTTGTATCTAAAATAATTAAATTTAAAAGTAAATAATTATAAAATAAAATTAAACCATCTACTAATATCCAAAGTATTTTTTAATAATAATATTACTATTATAAGGAAAGAATTAAAATAACAAAACCAATTTTTAACACTCTTTCTTAAAAATAGCCATCTAGTGAACATCAAAGAACTAGTTATGGGATTCATAGTTATTTGACAACTCGTTGTGAACTCAGAAACGCATTGACAGTTTATCTTGTGGATAACTTTATTGAATCAATAACTAATGATAGTTGAACCGAGTACTTCAGAAACCTGGCATGTCGTACGTAGATATAAGTTACAATAGGACTGACATATCAGAAATAATAAAAGCCCCTAGATAGAATAAAGAGAACAAATTATATCAGAGCGTTTATAACTTGTACCACAGCCCGACAAACACACACATCGACAAAGCGGCCGGCGGTCGGTGTAAAATTCATGACTTACTCACGAATTACACGGTAACTAAGAGGGGTGTAGAAGAGGGGGGTCGGGGGAAAGGGGGAAGGGAACCGAGGTACTCGGAAAACGGATCAAATACCTCGTTAATTAGAAGGGCACGTATCTTCAGGAAGAGACGTGGTCATCAATCTTTGATATCCTACTTATCTAGTGTTGGAGGTATGACTTTGTAAATTTTATGCTTTATTACCTGTAACCACGACTCCGTCCGCATAGAGCCTAATAGAAAAAAACAGTGACTAGTAAAATCATCTGAATGTATTAAGTCCATTTACTTATCTACTTTTCTCTCGTATTTAAGTCGTATCGTCATTAAAATTACAATAACTTTTGATAGAGTTAACCGACTTTTGTGAAACTAAGATTAAATGTTACTCGGGGATATGCCTCATGATTTTCTTTGAGGTTCTATCGTGAACGCAGTACTTAAGCAGTGACGTATGTTCAAACAAACATACAGACAGACATTTCTAAAAATGATTGTAATGTACTTTATTCCTAGACACCTGCAACAATTTTTTTTCACAAAAATCTAAAACGAATGATACTTAAAGTTAGATTACACGTTAGATTTACATTGTTATTATATGCATAGTTAGATTTTAGTGTTCGACCATAATCTCCCTTGATCACCGTTAAAGCGCACTTTAAGACTTTGGCGACAGATCTTCAGGACACATATGATAGAGTGTAATAGTTTTTAGTCAAAAGACTATACATACTTAACTAAAGAACGGGTGCTACTAGGACTTCATTCAATTTGAAAATATTATGTAACATATTTGTTGGTGACGCACACGATAAGTAGTATTTAGATTTATACGTAGATTTATTGATATTTTATAGAGAACATATATATAGATTTATTGACACTTAATATAGATTTGTTAGATAATTCATGCGAGTATAATAGAATAGAGATATAAATTGGATATAGAATTGTAGGTATGTTATGTGTGTATTGAGTTATTGAATATGGAATTATAGATGTGATATGTATAGTAATAGGGATTGAATTATGGATATGTAGAAGCAGGTGTAGAATTGGTGAATATAGAATGATGTGTGTATTGATTTATACAATATGTGAATTATAGGTAGAATCATGTAGATTAATAGAGAAATAGGGACTTATGCATGCATAGAATTACTGAATTACGGATTGTATAGAATTATGTGTGTTAGTATAGGGTGACTTATAGATTACATTCGCATTTAGTAGGGAATTACATGATAGATGAGATTAAATTATGCCGTAAGGAATATATAGCGTGTGTGCATGGAAACATTCGTAGAGAGAATATGATAGAATCACACACGTTATATGCTATTGAATTATACGTTACATAGCAAGAATTATACGATCATACAGAACGGCAAATATGGAAGATTGTATAATTTAATATAGACAAACGTAATGGTTATAGACGTACATAAAATATTACAACGGTTTCTCATAACGGACGTCTTCGATCTCAGGGTTTTTAGTAATTTTATGAACAATGACTCCAGCCATATACCGGCTTTCCTTTGTAATAAATTCAAATTCCCAGAGACTAGGCGGTGGATTTTACCTTTGAATAAAGTAAAATGGTATATTTTCTCTTAAATGATAATTGCACAAGCAATATACTTGAATAGAGTCCGCCGAATAATATTTGTTATGACGTTACGGTATCCGAACGAGCCCAATAAAATAATATATTTTATTTTATGGTAATTGTACAAAACAATAGTTGAAAGTTACCCGCCGAACGGTATCTTTATAACGGCTCCACAGTAATTCTCACGAGTCGGAGTTGTTAACAGAAATTTCTAATTTTATTATGTATCGTTTTTAAATAAAATATGAATAGAATTAAAATTATAATAAGGAATATATATATTAGGTCTTTACCTATGCAATTGCCGTTTTGTATGAAAACATTTAAACGAATTTTTTTCATGTATTTTTTGTTTGTATTAATCGAAGTAATCACCCATGCAATCAATGCATCTTTGCCAACGCAGTGGCAGTTTATTGATGCCCTTCTTAAAGAAATCAGCTGGACGGGAGGCAACAAATTCTTCAAAGGCATTTTGTGCTGCCTCTCGGGTACTGAATTTTTTTCCCGCCAAGGAGTTATCGAAATTCTGGAAAAAGTAGTAGTCTGTAGGCGCAAGGTCTGGTGAGTAGGGCGGATGACGGAGTTCAGTTCTTCACAGTACACATCTGCAGTAATGTTCACCCCGTTTGGTAAGAAGCTGTGATGAATCACACCGGCGCTAGACCACCAAACAGTGACCATCACTTTTCTAGGGGTAAGTTTTCGTTTAGGGCATTGTTTAGGTGCTGAACCAGGATCCAACCAACTTGCTGAGCGCTTGCAGTTATCAAACAGAATCCATTTTTCACTCCACACTCACACCATTTTATTTTAAGGTAACAATGCGATTCAAAATTCCTTCGTTTGTGTGTCTGTTGAGCAGTGCAAGGCACGTCTCGACGCGTACTTCGCGCTGGCGATCATTGAGTTCGTGGGGACACCCATTTGTCAAGCTTTTTTACCTTGCCAATTTGACGCAAATGGACCAATATTGTTTTGACGCTAACGTCGAAAGCTGCTGCTAATTCAGCCGTAGATTGTGTATCATTAGCTTCCACAATCGCCTTTACTTCGTCATTGTCGACCAAAGTCTTCGGACGACCGCGAGGTTCATTTTTCAGGTCGAAATTCACAGAACGGAAGCGAGCAAACCAATAACAGGTGGTGCGTTGGTTTGTAGTGTTAGCTCCGTAAACGTCGTTGATGTTGCGTGCCGCATGTGCCGCGTTGCTGCCACGACGGTACTCATATTCCATAATTACTCGAATTTTTAACGTATCCATGATGACAAAAAAGATTGAAATGCGTTGAAAATGTAACACTAATCAATAAACAAATGACTACTTTTGGAACAAGAATTCTATGTTTTTAAAATAAAATTAATTTGAAATTAAAATTCTTAGCCAAACAAAAATTATTTTGATTTGAAATGACCAGTACTGCAGAACGGCAATTTCATAGGTAAGGACCTATTATAACTGGCGAACATAACGTAACGATATGTAATATTGAATATCAAGTGAATGTGAATATGAATACATATAGAGATTATGTCACCCTATACAGATACATGTAAATAACACACTGAAAATAGATTTACATATGAATATAAGTTAAGGTTTATGTAATAAGATTATTATAGAGTTATATTATATTATAGAATAGAATATAGAGTTTAGTACAAAACGACGCTTAATATAGAGATAGCTTTATTCATATGTAAGATAGATATAAGATGTAAATTTTAGAGTATAGATTGCATCCAAATAGATGATAAGAAATTTATATTATAGACTTTTTATATGTAAAAATATGATAAATAAATAGAAACGCGATTACCGAGCCAACGAATAGAGTCACGCCGTCTAACGGTATCGTCGTCGGCCCGATTTTGCTTATAAGTACGGTCCGCGCGGTACTCCATCGTAGTTTGATTGCACATCTTATTGAGTAAGATCGTAGTCTGCTTGTACATCTCACTGAGATAACATTGAATAGTAACATCGAGAAGTCTTCATCGTCAGTAGTAGTGCTCTGTTGGTTCGAGGACGCGGTCATTATACGAGAACTACGGTGTTTTCTTGCGACCGCCCCGACCTCCGCTTCAAAATCTACCATCTTCATCGGCTGACTAGTGCATCACATTGCACATCATCGAGGCCCCTTCAAGACATCACCGGCATCCGACTGTCGTCACCGAGGCGGGCTACCAGCGCTCTCGCTACCACCTTCGAGAGTACTACGCCCGCCCACCGCCGGGAAACGTCGCCTCGCCACACCTCACCTCATTTCCACCTCACCCCGCCTAACTGCAGGCCGGTGACGTACGAGGGCGAGAGGTGTCGCCATATTGACAGGCGGCGGCCCCAACAATATTCTTTTCATATTCTAACAGAATTGCTAGATACTAATCTACTAGATTGAAGGTGTATAGGTGATAGAGCCACACTGAAGCTATTACCGGTTACAATATGAATGGGTCGGCTCGCCCCCGGTTCTACCACCCGACACACAGAAACACCGATGTGAAGTAACAATGCTTGCATTGTTGCGTTCCGTTCGGTCAATGAGAGCGCCGCAGGTCCACCCCTCCCCCCAAACACAGGCTGGCAACGCACTTGGGACTACCCTGTTGTTGCTAGTGTCTATGGACGGCAGTAATCACTTAACATCAGGTGACCCGAATGTTCGTTTGACTCCTATAATATAAAGAAAAAGTTTAAAAAGACGGACTTTCGTACAAATTTTAATCATTTTTTCAGTAACTTATGAGGTTGAATTAAAAAACATTCTTCCTTAGTGCTAACCTACGGTGTAAAAGGAATCTGAATGGAGTATTTGGCGGGATCTTAGTATGTCATTAGTGGCTTTTATATTTTGTTCATTATCTTGTGTTTTTTGGCTCTATATTTTGTAATATTAGTGGCATTTTACGTAATATAGTTCGGTTACTGTGAACAAGCGAAGTAAATGGGAAATAATACCACGGACGATGATATATGAAAACCCAAGACACACCGTCTCGAATAAAAGTAGCGCTCAAAACCGTCCCGCAAAAACTCCCCAGTATACATACGTGGTTATAGTTGCGCAATAAACTCATAATTTTGCAAATTCGATCTTACCTGAATTAATTAAAGTTGTTTTTACAAGGACGCAAGCGACACGAGACTATTTGAAATGAGTGCACAATCCAAAATTATGCACTCATTTTCCTGTGCCGGCTGTGAGACGTTAAGTGTGCGTCTTGGGTTTTTGTATATCAACGACCACGGAGCATGAATTCTGAGATGCCACATATACTCCCTGGAAAGTTCTAAGAAAGGGCCACCATCTTGTCAGATATATGTGGTATTATTACCTACTCGATAATGGCAGTAATAAGATAGAAAATAGGTTGCCAAAGTAACCTATTTTCTAAGTAGTTTGAGCGATGTATATCTGAGATTATTAAACTTGAACACAATTCGACAGATAACTAGGAAGGTGACACACCGAAGTGTTTTTATGAGGATATTAAGTAATTCATTTTAGATAAACTCCACAACTTCTGTATCGTCCAATTAAACATCATTTATGCAATATATATTTGGTTATATCTTAGCTATTTATTCATTAAATCTTTTTTTTATGTCATAGCTGGCAAACGAACATGTGAGTCGCCTGATGTTAAGTGATCGCCACCTTCAAAAGACATTAACAAGACGAGGGGAGTCGATACTGCGTTGCCAGCCTATGTTTGGGGGAAAGGGATGTGGGCCTCCGGCGCTCTCACTGACCGAACGAAACGCAATAATGCAAGCACTGTTACTTCACGTCGGTTTTCTATGAGAGGGTGGTACTACCGTGGTCGAGCCGACCCATTCATGCTGAAACCAAATATAACTTCGGCGTAGCTCTATCACCTACAAATCTATATATAAATAAGTGACAACAAAACAGTTCGTTACATTTTTTACTTATGTTTCTTTGTTATTTCCTATGTTTAGAAACAATCGACAAGCCTTAGCCAATTGGAAACTGTTTTGAATCAGAAATTCTCGTAAAGAAAAATGAACATATTTTATTTCGTTATCCAAATATAATTCTTACCAGTACCATTGAAGATATTGCAATATTTGAAGCGATCATGGCTTACTTGATAGTGTTTTCGGGCATCGTATCGATGGACGTGGGTTCGAATCCTGACAGCTGAGTCGTAGCTTTCGGTGACGGAAAACGCGATGAACCATATCATTTTTTTAGGGCTCTTTCTAAGTCCATCTGGCTAGCTACCATCATCGGGTTATAAATATTAAATGTACACAGGCCGCTATACTACACGTTAGTCGTTTGACGCAAGCTGCAAAGCGCAATACGACCGGTCACGCTTAGTAGCATGTTATGACGTGAAATTATAAATTTATCTCACACCACAAAATACCGCTCAAAGCGCTCGAATAAGTTTTGTGAGATTCCCAACAGACAACAAGCTTTGAGTATACAATATTACAATTTCAAATTTAACTGTATAGTATACCTAGTGACCTGACCCAGCTTCGCACGGGTGCAATGTAGATAATAATATGTGGCAGTGTGAAAACGTAGGGCCAGCCGCTGTGCCACCGTTTTTTAGATCTCTGATATCTTCTAATGTTTCTCTTTTACTGAAATACTGTTAAGGGCAGTGATAATCTATATGACATGTATAACGTATGTAATGTATTTAATTTTTAATAATACTGTATTATATAAAATAGCTCGGTAAATAACACATATTTATTTTTGTAAAAAGATAAATTCAAATTCAAATTCAAAACACTTTATTCAATTTAGGCCCTAAGAAGGCACTCATGAACGTCAAAACTACCACCGGTTCGGAAAACAACCCAGTCATCGAGAAGAACCGGCAAGAAACTCGATCTGGTTTATCTTTTTAACAAATATATATAATATTTAGAATAATAATATATTCTATATAAAAGTAAATTTCACAAACGTTTTTAATGGATGCACAGAGATGAGTCAATTCCAGGCATCACCATCGTTCACATATTGATCCACTCTATAATAGCCTTTTGACACCAAAACCCGCTTGACATGGCGCTTAAATTCACAATCCGGCAAATCGGTAATATCCTTTGGGACGTTGTTGTAAAATCTAACACTATTTCCCAAAAAACTGTTACTGGTTTTACTAAGTCTAAAACGTGGGACAACCAGTTTGTCACAGTTTCTAGTATTTAGATTGTGCCGGTATTTTACGAAATCTAGCTTTTCTAGGTTCTTACGGACATACATTAAATTGTCAAGAATGTATTGGGAGGGCAGAGTTAAGATACCGTACTCCTTGAACTTGGTCTTTAAGGATTCGCGAGGTCTCATATTGTAGATTGCTCGAACTGCTCGTTTTTGTAATAAAAATATGGTGTCTACCTCAGCTGCTGTCCCCCACAACAGAATGCCATAAGACATTAGGCTATGGAAGTAGGCGAAGTAGACTAACCTAGCAGTGGCAATATCAGTTAGCTGGCGAATCTTACGTACTGCAAATGCAGCAGAACTTAATTTGCTTGCCAATTGTTTAATTTGAGGACCCCATTGTAATTTTGAATCTAGTGTGATACCCAAAAATACAGTATTATCAACTAACCCTACAAAATTCCCTTCGATCTTAATGCTACTATCAATCTGTGGCACGTTAGGCAAAATAAATCTCATACATTTTGTTTTACCTGTATTAAGTACTAAGTTATTTAATGCAAACCAATGAGAATGGTGATAAAAATGGTTACTGAGCGTTATTCTCTAGAGATAAATATATACTATCAAGGACTTTTTTATCAACCTTTTTAAGATATACAATCCCGTAGTACATTAAATTGATCTATCTCGTATGGATTAGCCGGCGTTTGCGATTTAAGCACATAAAAATATGTTTGTCACGATGTCACATTACAAATCTTTGAGTTTTTCGGCTTTTCTGTACTATAATATATATGTATTATACATATAAACCTTCCTCTTGAATCACTCTATCTATTGCTGTATACGAATTCGTCGGATAGTTTAAAAGATCTAAGCGAACAGATATCGGAAGCGACTTCATTGTGTACTATGTAAAGATAATAATTTCACTAATTTATTTGAGGACAATTCTCAGTAATGTTTATGATAGAAATTCGACCAGTGAGCGAGCACTAGTGATTAGAAACGCGTGCCTAAACCGCGCACAGATTCAGTAAATTTAGTATGTCCTACTTATAAACGAACAATATCATATTTAAAGGTATTAATTATTATTTGTAATAATTGTTATATACTTCACAAGGGATATATCTTCAGTATTTGCTTTTAATTAACAGACTTTATGTTTAATTTTCAATTTTATGTTTTTATTCTATTCTCCGTTTTGGTATACGTCCTCGGGCGGCACGCGTCCGTGAAGCTTCCAATATAACAATGGAAAACGAATTTTTAACGTTGATTTTTCTATGTTTTTTTTCCCTAAAGCAACGTTCGTGTGTATATATCAAACAGGTTGGACTTTTTTACTATAAAATGCGACCTCTTTCGGTCTGTCTGTGTACTTTTAACTGGAAAACCGTGGAACTGATAATAATTTCTTTGAATTTTAACTTTATTATCTGCTAATATTTTAGTGCTAGTTTTTGCTCGCAGCTCCACTTATGCAAGTAATGTAAGGTTAAATTCAAGTTAATTTTATGAAAATTAAGTAATGTAAATTCATCTATATCTCAAGAATACTACATTTTTCCTGGATAGGAAATAATCTTTTCTGTATCATTAACAATATATATGCAAAGTTTTATGATAATTACTTAATTAGTTTTATTAGTAATTAGTTAAGCGTAACAAACAAAAAAAATCACATTCGCATTTTTAATACTAGTTATGATGTGTCTATACAACGTTTAGTTGAGTATGAGCATTTAAATAATAAATACTAGCGGACCCGGCAGACGTTGTCCCGCCCTGATTATAAAAAAAAATCCTGGATAAATTATATACCAAAACGTTCCTCGTGAATCACTGTATCCACTGGTGAAAGCCGCATAAAGATCCGTTCAGTAATTTTTGAGTTTATCGCGAACAGACAGACACGGTAGGGGACTTTGTTTTATACTATGTAATGATTATGTACGAAAAGACTATATAATAAACATTTACACATAAAAAACTACTATGTAATGTTCAAATAATTATATTTAAAAATAACACTTGAAAAATCATTTGGTTTTTTTTTATACCATAGGAGGCAAACGGACTGCCGGTTCACCTGATGGTAAGTGATCAACGCAGCCCATAAACACTAGCAACACCAGGAGAGTCGCAAGTGCGTTGCCATCCTTTTGTAGGAGGTCGGTCTCCGGCGCTCTCACTGACCGAACGAAACGCAACAATGCAAGCACTGTTACTTTACGTCACTGTTTCTGTGGGTCGGATGGTAGTACCCCGGGCAAGCCGACCCTTTCATGCTGAAATCAGTAATAGCTTCAATGTGACTCTACCACCTACTCTGTGAGAGGGTGGTACTACCCCGGGCGAGCCGACCCATTCATGCTGAAATCAGTAATAGCTTCAACGTGACTCTACTACCTACTCTGTGAGAGGGTGGTACTACCCCGGACGAGCCGACCCATTCATGCTGAAATCAGTAATAGCTTCAGCGTGGCTCTACCACCTACTCTGTGAGAGGGTAGTACTACCCCAGGCGAGCCGACCCTTTCATGCTGAAATCAGTTATAGCTTCAGCGTGACTCTACCACCTACTTTGTGAGAGGGTGGTACTACCCCGGGCGAGCCGACCCATTCATGCTGAAATCAGTAATAGCTTCAGCGTGGCTCTACCACCTACTCTGTGAGAGGGTGGTACTTCCCCGCGCATACCGACCCTTTCATGCTGAAATCAGTAATAGCTTCAGCGTGGTTCTAACACCTACTCTGTGAGAGGGTGGTACTACCCCGGGCGAGCCGACCCTTTCATGCTGAAATCAGTAATAGCTTCAGCGTGGCTCTACCACCTGCTCTGTGAGAGGGTAGTACTACCCCAGGCGAGCCGACCCATTCATGCTGAAATCAGTAATAGCTTCAGCGTGGCTCTACCACCTACTCTGTGAGAGGGTGGTACTACCCCGCGCATACCGACCCTTTCATGCTGAAATCAGTAATAGCTTCAGCGTGGCTCTACCACATACTCTGTGAGAGGGTGGTACTAACCCGGGCGAGCCAACCCATTCATTAAGAAATCAGTAATAGCTTCAGCGTGGGTCTACCACATGAAAAGATCCCCCGAGAGAAATCGCGAGCATAGTTTATATTTTTTTATATATTGAAGTGAAATATAATCGAGTACGAGAACGTAAATCGAGATTGTCTTAAATTATACTTCTTTGGGCACATTTGGGAAAAATTATGATATTAAATTTTTAAGACGCGCGCGCACACCGACGCCCTAACTCGACACCATAAAGTTGGTTGGTAATTGTCTATCAAGTTTTCGTGAGAACTGATAGCTATATTCATGGTAGTTATTATTCATAGAAAAATATATACATACATAAATATACATCTGTATTTGTGTGTGATTTTGTTCTTGTTTGCCTGTATTAGTGTTAGATTTTACAACAAAGTCCCAAAGGATATTACTGATTTGTCGGATTGTGAGTTTAAGCGGCATGTCAAGCGGGTTTTGGTGTCAAAAGGCTATTATAGAGTGGATCAATATGTGAACGATGGTGATGTCTGGAATTGACTCATCTCTGTGCATCCATTAAAAAAAATTGTGAGATGTACCTAATATATTCTAAATATTATATATATTTGTTAAAAAGATAAACCAGATCGAGTTTCTTGTCGGTTCTTCTCGATGACTGGGTTGTTTTCCGAACCGGTGGCAGTTTTGACGTTCATGAGTGCCTCCTTAGGGCCTAAATTAAATAAAGTGTTTTTAATTTGATTTGATTTTAAATTATATACGGTGGTGAATGATAATTTATTTGTGAGTGTTCGAGATAATTTTTTTTTTTTTATATTATAAACTTTTATTACTGGATTTTTAGATTTCAGTTTAACTGTCGGTGCGTACTCTATTTATTTGTTTACGGTATACATATATTACAAATACTTTAATTCTACTTCTTTTTGATATCTTACTTGATTCTGTATAAAGATATATATATAACTAGCGGGCCCGGCTGACGTTGTTCCGCCCTGATTACCCCCCCGCAACCCCGTTGTGGGTGGAATTTCGTAAAATCCGTTCTTAGCTGACCTCTACTCGGCGAAAGGAATATTCCTACCATATTTCAAGTCGCTACGCCTTATGGTTCCAGAGATATCGTGATGAGTCAATATATAGGTGGGAATCTCTTATATATATATAGATTAATTTTTAAGCCTCTTGAAGCTAATTATATCTATTTATATAAAACGTCATCAACTGCATTTAATCTATTTTTTTTAAGCTAAAGAAGAATAACTTCTTACGTGCATACATAAGTACACACATACGTATTTTTATCACATCTCTATAAATCATATAAAGTAACACCCCCGCACTTAATAGTAATTACGATGCGAAACAAAAACAAGCACTAAAAATCTAGGAACCATCGATAATCATGGTTATGATATCGGCCAAGCATTTTAAAAGCTATAAACTTATTTTATTTTGAACATCGGACCGAATACACAACCACACAAAGGGAACAAACCTTTTTTTTTTTTTTTAACGTGGGCAAATCCCTTATGGATACACCACCCTCTCGGGGGAGAGGGTGGGTTATGTCCGACTCGCACGGACTAAAACCCCACGGTGTACGTCTGCCGCTATAGTTGGGGCGGCACGAGATCTCTATAGACTTCATCGTGCCGCCCCAGCGGTTGGCCCAGCAGCGAAAGCGCCGCCGCCGGGCCCCGTCTTTTGTTAGGAGACAGCCGGGTACACACCGGCTGTCTCCTCCGTCCGCCGGACCTGTGCAATGGGAAGATGGGCCCCCAGACCCATCCTCCCTGGTCCGGCTAAAAGGGAACAAACCTGCAAGGGAACTACAACGAACGTACGAACGACATTTGATTAATCTTCGACCAAAACGAAATCTTTGGTCATTGGTCGGTTAATGTAATTTGAACTATATTTAAACCACCTGTACTAAATTTACTATGTACTAAATCTACCAATTATTACTATAACATTAGCGTTGCTACGATGTACACTGGCTCGACTGTACTACGACGTAGACAAGGCGCTACGTCGTAGCTCATCAGTACCACAACTCAACCTTATGAGAATACCTACTTTACATTACATTATAATCTATTCAGAGTTTGGTAGCTAACCTAATGGGTTTTAGAAATTTCCATATCACCATGTTTTTTCTTTACCTATATCAAGATTTGAAGTTTTTGTTATCATAACGCGACAATGTATCTGATAAACGTAATGTAATCCAAAATCAACGTCTCAAATCATTTGTTTAGTACTTTAAAGTATTTGACCGAAATCACACGTGATTTTATATTATAGTAGAGTCTGAGTTGATAAGTACACTTAACATAAAGTGGAGCTGACTCCTGCTTGTATATATATGTGCTTGACGGAAGATTTCCCAATTGAGCATGGTAGGTAGTCGGACGGTCTTAAAAGAAAGGCAAAACCGTCATAAGAACTGCAGAAAGAAGTAGAAATACAAAACAATAAAATAAACGGGTTCTCTTTTGAATTTCCATATTAATTATAGTGTGAATGACAATATTCAAATTTCAAAATTTGTTTATTGAAATTATTAACATTAGCGTGGTGGTTGCGCCGCTTTATATATATTTGAAATACCCGCATTATTGTGATCAGGTCACGCCACTTTGAAGCCCGACCAATTAATTTTCCAGCCCCGCTCCCCCTCCTATGGCACTTATATTCGGTAGCGCGTCCGTGCTGCTGCCATTGCTATCGTTAGAGTTGTTGGCCGCGCCGCGCGTGATGGACGCGCGGCCTCCGCCAGTACATTACTGCTGCTACATTACTGTAGTATTGTCCGCGCCGCATCACAGTGTTGTTGTGTCCGCACCGCGCCGCATGCTAATATTTTGAGTTTTCGCATGGTCGAGTGAGAAATAAACGCATCGCTACATACGTGCCGACATACATTATAAACAATAAGTGTTGTGTGGGAGAAGACCCAGTGGAGAGAAACGAGAATCACCTAGCCGGCTAGCCACGTGGAAACTGCAGCGCCGCGAGGTATGTACCAAGTTTCCTTCCTACCCTTGTCTCCCACGTCGTAGCTGATCGCAATAGTTGAATATCAAATATAGCACCCCCGCATATACAGTCCACTTAAATTTAGCATAGAAACCCCCGCACACGCCCCTACGGTGACGTCGAAAACGCAACGGCGTCACCACGTGGTTTTCATATCTATTGGCACTCGGAGAAATAATTATATACATTTTTATAAAGTCTATTAATCAATTGAACATGTGTTGAGCTGCAATATATCAATATTACATGTACACAGGCCCCTATACTACGCGTCGCTAGTCTGACGTAAGCCGCTCGTGCGCTATACGGCTGTTGATGCTTACGTAGCGTCATGACGCGAAATTATAACGCGCTTAATGAAGTTTTCTTTTCAAAAACTCTACCACCTCTACCTCTTTTGTAGGTGGTAGAGCCACGCTTCAGCATGAATGGATCGGCTCGTCCGGAGTACTACCACCCGACCCACAGAAACATCGACGTGAAGTAACGGGTGGTAGGGTTTTACAGCCTGACTGGGTCGCAACCACCATTTATATGGCGAAAAAGCCCGTCATAGTGATTCGCTTCTGCGGGTCGCGTTTCGGGATCAGCCTCTGCATATGCAGCTTTTCGCAGGCCGGCATGACAGCGGCGACCGACGATGGATAGTGTGTCACTCGGTGGTCGCCGTTGCTTTTGGATTGTACTGTGCTTACCATCAGGCATAGTGCAATCATTTTTTTTTTCAAAAAGTTTTTATTATTATCGCAATGCTTGTAAACTAAAGGTTTTGCATCCAATTTGAGTTGCATATATATATTTTTGTCACGCCTGCAATTGCTTCTCTTGTATGTTGTTTTATGTATCCTACTTTTTTATTTTATTAATTTCCCCTATATATATTATGAACCGTATTATTTTTGTATATTACTTACTATCCCTATATATATTATATCTTATAATTTTAATTCATATTTTTTATTTTTTACGCACCGTGACTTGCATTGGCTTCCAGCTGAAAATCAGCGCTAAGTGTTTCTCATAACGCTAGCATATGCTGAGCTGGACACCATTTCATAATGCATAGATATGCATATTTTTGTCCATTCTTATATACTTGTATTTTATGTTATGCTTCATGAATAAATATTTCTTTCTTTCATTTTGCCGTGCTACCATAAAAAAAATCAATAACAGTATTTGCATTATTACGTTTCATTCGGTCACCGGCCGGACACCCAGCTCCCCGCCCAGTCTCCCCAACAGGCCGGCAACGCACTTGCGACTTTTGTGTTACTAATGTCTATGGACGGTGGTTATCACTTAACATCAAGTGAACCAACTGTTCGTTCGCCTCCTGTGATATAAAAAAAACTACGATTTCCCGACACGAACGAAATCGCCGGGAGTTACTGTATTTAAATATAAACGTTTAGCTTTGTTGTCATTCGCATGGAAATGTGAAAAATAAAATTGTATTTCAAACATTTGACCCTTTGTAACTTTTTTCTAACGTGGAGCAATTAATGACGCAGTTATTTTACTTTACTTTTGGTAGCCAATCTTCTAAATTATTACTACCATTGTCGAGTAGATATTAATACTACAAGTATCTTGGGACAACTTCAATGTTCTACCAAAATGGTGGCTCTTTTGTTAGAACTTTCAAAGAAGTTTTTGTGCCATCTCAGAATTTATGCTCCCTTAATATTTCTATTATATTATTATATATATATATATACACTCATCAAAAAAGTCTAAGCAACATGTACTAATTTAAATTTTAGGATGGTTCTTCACATTATAACGTTGTATTTTATTTTTAAAATAATATCTTTAGGGTTCTATGATGTAAAAATAACAGCTGTTGTCTTTATAAGTTCTTTTAATAACAGAAATGAACAATATTAGAATATACTGTAGAAACTAAGATACATAAGAAACTAAACTTTTTTCTTACAAAATGAAATTTCTAAAGAAAATTTATTTATTGTGAAAGAATAGAACAATTTAATACAAAGTATGGTCTCCTCTGCTATTCAGAACTTGTCGGCAACGATTATTCATTGAATTAATGAGACTGTTTATGTCATCTTGCGGTATTCGCTCCCAATGGAATTGTAGCAAATCCTTCAGCTGTTGAGTTGTTGTCGCTTCGTCCAAGTCCTTCAAAACACGTCTCTGGAGCATGTCCCATGCGTGCTCGATGGGGTTGAGATCTGGCGATTGTGCAGGCCAGGGCAATACCCGAATGTTCTTCGTTGCAAAGTATTCACTGGTTCGCCGAGCTGTATGTGAACGCGCATTGTCATACATTAACCTAAAATCGGAGCCAAAGGTTTGTGCAAATGGGTAGACATAAGGTCTGAGAATATCCTCAATGTAATTTTCAGCATTCATGTTTCCATTTACAAAAACGAGCTTAGTTCGTCTGTTCTTCATAATACCCGCCCATAACATAACTGTTGAGCCGCTGTATGGATGAACTTCCTGAACGCACCTGAGCCTTTCAGTATTTCCGGGCCGACGATACACTCGCACCCTTCTTGTATCAGGCTTAAACCCGAATCGCGACTCATCGGAAAACATAATTTTATCCCATTGTTCCTGGGTCCATGTTATGCGTTCTCTACACCATTCATATCGACGAGCGCGATTCCCGTGACGTATCGGTGGACACCTGATTGGGCGTCGAGCTTGTAGGCCGTTCTCATGCAGTCGATTTCGCACAGTTTGAGGACTTACATCAATACCACTTGAAATTTGTAGCCTCAAACTTATCTCTCGAGTGGTTAACATCGGCTGGCGTCTTGTAGTCAGTTGTATGTACCGGTCTTGCCGAGTGGTTGTACTCCTTTTACGGCCTGGATGCTGTTCAGCGGGTTCTCCTGTATTATTGTAGCGCTGCCAAAGACGACAAATAACACTTATATGAATGCTAAAATGTCGAGATACCTGAGATTGATTACTTCCCGCTTGCAACATCCCTACAGCTCTTTGCATTTCATCTGCCATCAAATGACGTCGCTTCATGACGTAAAGAATATCTAACAATTCAATTTTGTCGCTTTAAACTTTATTTAAATGGTTGGTAAAATTATAAAATCAAGACTAAACGTAGCAATTAAAACGCACTTAAATTCAAACAAATTCGCAGTCATTTGAATTTTATGAAAAAACAAAACATAATCAATTTTTTTTTTTACAACCAGCCAGTATGTCATCAATAACAAAAAAGTTTACTTACCTACGCACTTTGTTTGAGTAAATACTTAGAAATTAAATAATATAAATGGTAAAATTTGTAATATCACGCATGTTGCTTAGACTTTTTTGATGTGTGTATATATATATATATCCCTGAATATTTATTATTGTATTTCCCATCCACTTCACTTATACACAACCGAACTATATGACGTAAAATACAACCAATATTACAAAATATAGAATCAACACAAAATTATGAATAAAATATTACAAACTAAGATCCGACCAAAAGCTCTAATGATACAGTTGAAGGTTCAACTCGATTGTACGCATTGTCACCAAATCGTCACATTTGTTTATAACGCCATCTATCGGCTAGTTTTGTAAATCTATATACACAGGCTGAATGTTTAGACAGTAGCAATATTTATGAAGCATACTCCACACTCAATTTTCGTTCTAAAGCAATAAAAAAATAGGTGCTTAATATTTGACCTAATTATCTAGAAAAATACAAAAATCTATTTCTACGCGTCTATGTTAAAGCACAGTGTTAATAATTGTCGGGTGATTTCATTTTCTCTTGAAAGGGAACGTGGGAACGTCAGGAACAAAATAAAATGGTTTATTGTTCGTTTTATTAACGAAAGTTATTAACTCCGGGTCGCTCATTGCAGCTTTTCGGCACCGATCATTACACCTAAGTTTATTACAATTGTGTTTATACATTTGAAAATCTTAGAACAAACTTTAACTTAGGTTTTCTTGGTTGTTTATTAGTATTTGTTTTGATATTATTATTATATATGTTAAATATGACCATGAAGTGCCATATCTTAGAATAGTGCGAGTGATTAACCTTTCACCTGGTATACATAACAAAAGATACAGTTCTTTTGAGTCACAATCATTTCAAAAGTACTGAACGTATTGGCTATATATTGACTATATAGGCTAACGTATAAGATTATTGACGTATATTCTTAGATGAGAAAAGAACGATTGAGGACGTAATAAAAGTACTTAAACATAACAATTGGTTTGCTTGTCGTTTTGAAGGCTTTCTAAGAGAATTGCTCTATAATAAAGCAAATAAAAAACTAGGGATTAATCTATAGATCAGACATAAAATTAAAAAACTGACTTCCAAATGGTTACATTCACAAAGTTACAGGAATACAAAAAAAAAATATTAAAACCACAATTTAAATTATAAATATAATTTCGGTAGTTCAAAACATACATTTTAATTAAAAAAAAACAATTTACTAATTATTATCATAAATTTCACACTTACCTCACTTAGAATACCGTGTTACTATAGCCTCACATATTCAGTTAAGTTAACTTAAGTTTTTATTTATTAAAGAAATCGGTTACCTACTCGTTCCAATAATATTTCTAAATTCGAAAAATCTTACAAAATTTAAAACCCGGTTATAGCCATTCCTACCGTTTCCATTTGTGAAACCAAACAATTCAGGGACTCTCTCAAACAAATATCTAGTTGGCTTAGTGAATGACTTACGCATGTGTGGAAGAAATTTTGATAATGGGAACATAGCGCCATCTGTTATTCAACAACAGCAATAGTTTCGTTTTGTTTGAAATACAAACGACCGTCATTTGGATATTGTTCATACAAACATACCAAACTCACGGATAAAAATTTGAGGTAATGGTTATTTTATTGATGGCAATTAAAAAAATACAGAAAGAAAAATTGACAAAAAAAATAGAAACAAAAAAAAATTGCATAGGGACCCTATAATTACGTACATGTATAAAATATACTTTACGACCTATACACATACCTATCAAATATACATTTAAAATTTCATAAAAATCGGTCCAGCCGTTTCGGAGGAGTTCGACCACAAGCACCGTGATACGAGATTTTTATATATTAGATGTTTAGGTTACTGTTCCTATAGTCTCGTTATAACAAATAGTGATATCTGCAATACGGGTTGTAGCCAGTGCAGATACCAATATTATTGTAAATTATGTCCACATTGCCTTGGAACATTAAGATATATTATTATTATTATTGGCCTGAAACATATATAAGTGTTTGAAAACAGATTTGAAGTTGTTAACCAGTTAGACAGGTATTGGAGCAACCACTATACACCAATCAAGATTTTATTCGTCTAATTCCAGAATAACCGCCGCTGTTTATGAATCAGTCGATCACGAATTCTATTTTCGGAATGAAGGTAATCTGTACCTAATTAATTATCTCTGCCCATACCGGGAGTAATGGGGCGTACATCGCTTTTATAAAACATAAATATGTTCCCAAGTTGCGTAGTTGCTGTTCGAGAGGGCTTAGAGATGCGTCAATGTCGATAAATATACATATTACTTTTTGCGGATTAGTTAAAACGCTTTATTATTGAACTCGAAAAACATAGCCATAAATCTAGTTAAATGAAAATAATCACAATTAGTAATTGAACGACTTGTATCATCACCTCGTCCAATCCTAACTATTATTACTAATGTGAATGTTTGTTTGTTGCGCTTTCACGCCTTAAATACTCAACCGATCGTCATGATTTCTTAAAGCCACGTTGTCAGAAGTACAGAAAAGGATATAGGGTGCTTCTCATCGAGAAAAGATATTGTTCCCAAGTTATCACTTGTCAATTGGTCAAATTTACATTAATGTGAGCGAGGCTGCGAGCAGAAGCGAGTATGAAATGACGAAGAAAGCTTTCAGTTGAAAAAAAAATCCATGGTTAGGTTAAAATCCATGTAAAGTAAAGTCTTTAATCCCGTTTAAAGTTTTGAACTTATTTTGTCAACCTTGTAACCGTTCACTGTATTGTCTTTCTCTATCCTAACTAATATTATAAGTGTGAATGTGAGTTGCTTTGTTTATTACGTTTTCACGCTTTAACTGCTTAACCGATGATTATGAAATTTTAAGGAGGAAAGAAGAAAGAAAGGAGTGTAATAAAACTTTATATGACCAAAAGGTCTTAATAATCTTAAAACATAGCAGCGGGTTTACGTACATCACCTGTGGAATAACTGCGATAAATACAAATAAATTCACTGTGATTCAGGTATATATTATACTAGCCCCTGCCCGCGATTTCGTTCGCGTGGAATGGTTACTTTGGGCTAACGCTAACACGCAGCGGAAGCTCTCAAGAGGAAAAAATAAGCCGATTTTGTTAATATTCTTCATTGGTGCTCCGCTCTTATTAGTCTTAGCGTGATGATATATAGCCTATAACCTTTCTCGATAAATGGGCTATATAACACTGAAATAATTTTTCCTGAGATTACCCCCTACAACGTCACAAACTCACAAACTTTACCTATTTATAATGTTAGTATAGATTAGCTGGTTCTTGTCTGCTTCTTTGAGCATTAAAAAAATTATTGATCAATCGAATCCAAAAAATAATCTAGAACCACCTATGAAAAAGTCTACATCGAATGGTCATAGTTATATGCCGATATATTCAGTAATTCTAACCTGATTTAGCCTTAAAGGAACTGTATTTTCATAATATACTATAACAAAATCTCGAATTATAATAAGTACTATAATGGAATATCTTCTCACATCTTTCTCATAACCTTATTTATTTTATTTTTGGCAACCAATCATCCAGATTACTATAGCGATTGACGAATAATTAATAATATTATAAGTGCCTCGTGACGATTTCAATGTTTTAACAAGTAGTGGCCACCATTGTTAGAACTTGGAGCACGCCGTGGTTGTCTCTAAATATGACTACATTTATAATGTATCACAATAGTCCTACTTTTTATATACTTACTAGTGTATTGTCATGTTGACGATCCTAAAACAAATAAATAAACTTTCCTGGGAGTTTTTGCGGCATTTCAGAATTCGTGCTCCATGGTATTATGTTTCATCCGCTTCACTTATGCACAATAACCGGACTATATTACGTAAAATGCCACCAATATTACAAAATATAGAGGCATATAAAATAATATTAATGGATAAAATATAAATGCCACTACACGACAGGCTAAAAGCCTGCCAAAAACTCCAACCAATATCCTTATTTCTGCTCTTTTCTACCGACAACCCATTTTATCGACCCATACCATTCCCTAAAATACACTGCAGGTGAACTTTCCGTTAACTATCTCTTTGGAACATCACTTAAGCTCTGACATCGCTTCTTAAACCGACTGCTTTAAAATCGACTTCATTTCATTAAAAATACGGTATAATTTCGCTTAACTAAAATCTTTACATACGACTTTATCCTACACGAAAATGTTTATCTTTCATAAAGAGCCGAAGTTTGAGGAAATACAGATCTTATACGATAAGAAATAGAGTCGGTTATTGTCTGATGGATATACCAACGTAGTTTTCTGTGCCGGTGTACGGGAATTAAGATTCCTTGTTACAAAATGCTTGGAATGTTTATGATTACTTTAGTAAGACTCATGCTACCACCCCCTTTAAGAAATCTGTCGCCGTGTGTGTTTCGTCTATATTCTTTACTAGCGGGCCCGGCAGACGTTGTCCCGCCCTGATTATAAAACAATCCTGGACAAATTATATACCAAAACGTTCCTCGTGAATCACTTTATCCACTGGTGAAAACCGCATAAAGATCCGTTCAGTAGTTTTTGAGTTTATCGCGAACAGACAGACAGAGAGACGCGGTAGGGGACTTTGTTTTATACTATGTAATGATTAGATTCTAGGTTCATCTAATGACTAAAATCTTACCTGATGTTTTAAAATGGTAATTTTCTAATTTCAGAATTGGGATTGATTATTCCAATATTATAAACTAGTTGTGCTCGCGAACGTTCATAAAATCATCTGAAATCTATACATCTGACTCTCGGGATACGACGTGGTACTCAAACTAACTGTTGTTGTGCTTGTTTCTGTATCATTGAGATGCAACTTCTCAAAACTATGAATTTAAAACAATAAACAAAAAGCAGTCATATGTATTGGATAATAAAAATAAACCTAATAACCACAGATATAATTATATGTCAAGCGCCATCTATTGCCATTAACACGCATTAATTAACTGCTGTTAATGTGTTCGTTCGTTCGTTCGTTCTTTCGGTAATGTGTTCGTTTCTATTAACTTTTATAATGCTTTGTGTAAAAATCATTACATAGTATAAAACAAAGTCCCCTACCGCGTCTGTCTGTCTGTCTGTTCGCGATAAACTCAAAAACTACTGAACGGATTTTCACGCGGTTTTCACCAGTACATAAAGCGAGTCATGGGGTACGTTTTGGTATTTAATTTGTCTAGGTTTTTTTATAATCAGAGCGGGACAACGTCTGCCGGGCCCGCTAGTAATATATAAAACCTTTTTCTTTCGTTTACTGTCTCTCAGATATAAAGGAAGTGCGGAGCTATTCCGTCACAAAAATGACTGTCAAATTTTTACACCTTTGTACTCTCGTCTAATATAGAGCTACTGTAAATTTAAGAAATTCGCCTAACTTAGACGTTGGACCTAAGTTTAACACGTTAGATTTACATTATTTTTATATGTATATATGCGAAAGTTTGTTTGTTTGTTAAGCTTTCACTCCTTACCTACTTAACCGATCGTGATTAAAAGCATACATGTTGCAAGGGCTGCAGAAAAGGCCATAGGGTACCTCTCTTCGAGAAGAAAAGTATCATACCCGTGGGATAAGTCAAATCTAAATTGATGCGAGTGGAACCGAATATCTAATCAATCAAATTTAAATCCACACACTTTTTAACACATCGTACACTTGTTAAAAGGCCGGCATCGCACTTGCGACTCCCATGGTATTGATAGTGTCTATGGACGGCGGTGATCACTTACCATCAGGTGACCCACCTGATCGTTTACCCCCTATAATATTAAAAAAATATATAGGTACAATAGAAATTCACCAGGAAACGCCTTAACATCCATTCTATACGGTTGCCTTAACAGAAAACATCTATAGAGCCAGTAGCTTTAAAATCGCAATGTGGTTGTCCAATCCCACTTTTTTTACCACAATGGTGGCAAACAAGCGTGCAGGCCTCCTGATGGTAAGCGGTCACCGCAACCTATAGACGCTTGCAACATCAGAGGTATCACAAGTGCGTTACCAACCTTTTAAAAACCTATTTATTTCTCTCTTGAAGAACTCCGTACTGTAGTCTCCTGGAGAAGCCTCAGCAGGAAGCTCATTCTACAACCAGAGCTCCAGAAACTCCTCTAGAATTGAACCGTCCGCGACCACTTCTGATTTTCTTATTATTGTTAATCTTTAATAACTAGAGGGACTGGCTCTCAAGTGGAGCTTCTTGATGCGCAAGCTTCTTTAGGTGCGTTGAGCGGTATTTTTGGCAGGAGATAAATTTATAATTTCGCGTCATGACATGCTACGTAAGCAAGACCGGCCGTATTGCGCTTGCGCGGCTTGCGTCAGACTAGCGACGCGTGGTATAGGGGCCTGTGTACATGTAATATTGATATATTGCAGCTCAACATACGTTTGACGTATTAATAGACTTTATAACAATGTATATAATTATTGCTCCGTGTGCCAACCGATATGAAAACCACACTAATGTTAATTATTTCAATAAACAAATTCTGAAATTTAATAATTGTAATTCACACTATCATTACATAGTATAAAACAAAGTCCCCTACCTCGTCTATCTGTCTGTCTGTTCGCGATAAGCTCAAAAACTAACGAACGGATTTCCATGCGGTTTTTCATGCAGTGATTCATGTGGAACGTTTTGGTGTATATTTTGTCAATTTATAATCAGGGCGAGACAACGTCTGCCGGGCACGCTAGTAATTAATATGAAAATTCAAAAGAGAACATATGTATTGCATTGTTTTGAGTTTTCGTTTCTGCCGGCAACTAACTACGTAATTGCCCTGGCAGGCCTTTACAGCTTCACCGGACTACTAAGGCGAGCGCTTGAGGCACTCAGCCGATTTTATTTGACAACTAGCACAAGGATGCACAGCACACCTCGGCTTGGACTGTTGCATTGTTACGCAACATCGCGAATCTAACTTAGCTAAACAAATTAACTATTAATATATATAGTTAGTGAGATACACATGTGTACCAAGCCTGTGTGTCTCACGAACTCATACATATATTGAATTGTAGCTGCACGCAACTATAAATACTTGGCGAGCGATTTTCAACTTGACGGAATGCTAGCCATGAGGGCTTGGAAAAACACCTACAATCATACTAGATTCTTTATCCCATTACTATCACATGGTTTGTTCAAAATCAATATCAAAATTAGCAATATCAAAGCAATATTAACCTAACCCATAACTTTTTCTTTGGATTTTTTTGGTCAAATCTATACTTTTTTTAACCGACTTCAAATAAAGTAAATTTTCAAAAAAAAGTATTAACCAACTTCAATATCAATCAAAAACCCATAAGGCACTAAAAAGCGGAAAATAAATAGTTTATCAAATTAACCAAATTAAATAAAACATATGAATATGTGTGCTACCTAGAGATGTATTGGAAGTCGGTGCCAACCGAAATTTCAAATTTGTTCCAGGTAGAAATGTATTACAGAGACGCGAGAGTGAACTTAAACTTTGTGCCTATGTAGATGATATGATTTTCGGTTCTTTTTTTTGTTTTTTTTTTTATTGTAGCTCGGCAAAGTGACTGTACTGTGCCTGATGGTAAGCACAGTACAATCCAAAAACAATGGCTACCACCGAAAGACATACTATCCATCGCCGGTCGCCGCTGTCATGCCGGCCTGAAAGCGACCCAGTCAGGGACATCGGTATGGTATGCGATATGGTTTCAATTGGTTGTACAATAAGTAACGTTTGGTACGAACGCAACCTTATCAATAATCCGCGATAGCTTCTACCACCAACTGGGCTACCATCGCTTCACACATAATACACCTTAAGTAATGTAATTACAATGCTTGCGTCATGTTGCAACACAGCAACGAACATAAGCACAATAGGCTCCTAAGAATTGAGGAGTTTTTTTATACTATTGGTGGCAAACGACCATACGGGTCACCTGATGGTAAGTGATCACGGCCGCCCATGGACACCTGCGACACGAGAGGAAACACAGATGCGTTGCCGGCTCTTAAGAAAGGAGTAGGCTCGTTTCTTGAAAGTTTTCCTACTTTGTCACGTATCCCATGATCAGAACCTAACCAAACTCTCATCAAACTACCCTTGAAGTACATCCTTTCCAATAAAAAATGAATCATCGAAATCGGTTAGCGTGATATTGAGTTATTTGTCTATTTGTCGTGTACATACTTAACGCAAATTTAAAACTTATACGGTTTTGCACTGGATGCCGTTGTCGGAACTGGACCAAATTAAAATGGGACCACACGGGAAGTACCAGCTTTCAAATAAAAAAAGAATAATCAAAATCGGTTCACCCAGTCCAAAGTTATGAGGTAACAAACATAAAAAAAATAAAAATAAAAAAGAAATTTAAAATAAAAAAAAATACAGTCGAATTGATAACCTCCTCCTTTTTTTGAAGTCGGTTAAAAAGGAGGAGGTTATCAATTCGACTGTATTTTTTTTTTTTTTTATGTTTGTTACCTCATAACTTTGGACTGGGTGAACTGATTTTGATTATTCTTTTTTTATTTGAAAGCTGGTACTTCCCGTGTGGTCCCATTTTAATTTGGTCCAGTTCCGACAACGGCATCCAGTGCAAAACCGTATAAGTTTTAAATTTGCGTTAAGTATGTACACGACAAATAGACAAATAACTCAATATCACGCTAACCGATTTCGATGATTCATTTTTTATTGGAAAGGATGTACTTCAAGGGTAGTTTGATGAGAGTTTGGTTAGGTTCTGATCATGGGATACGTGACAAAGTAGGAAAACTTTCAAGAAACGAGCCTACTCCTTTCTTAAGAGCCGGCAACGCATCTGTGTTTCCTCTCGTGTCGCAGGTGTCCATGGGCGGCCGTGATCACTTACCATCAGGTGACCCGTATGGTCGTTTGCCACCAATAGTATAAAAAAAACTCCTCAATTCTTAGGAGCCTATTGTGCTTATGTTCGTTCCTGTGTTGCAACATGACGCAAGCATTGTAATTACATTACTTAAGGTGTATTATGTGTGAAGCGATAGTAGCCGAGTTGGTGGTAGAAACTATCGCGGATTATTGATAAGGTTGCGTTCGTACCAAACGTTACTTATTGTGAGTTCCGATCCGACCACGGTGGGAGACGGACGTCGCGCTCGTTGTCCTCTTCGATTTCGATACTCGTGATTTAGTGACGTCAGTTATTACTTCGTGAGTGCTCGTTCTCATTGTTCCGATTCGGCACACCTGCGCCGCACACCTGTGCTACACCTGCGTTCTGTTTCCTAGAACTGAGTGAGACCTTTCCTTTCTATTTATTTATTGCTTTATTTATTTCTTGGTATATTTATTTGTTTACTCATTTATTTATCTATTTATTTACGTATTTTCCTTAATTCTTCAGTCATTTATTTCTAAATTTATTTACTTTTTATTGTTTGTTTATTTAAGTAGTAGTAGTAGTTGTATGTTATTTTTCCCCTATCTCGCTCAGGTACTTATTTGCATTGTTTTCCTATTTTGTTTAGTTTTAAACAGCTCTCTTGGTCCGAACTCGGGATAGTCCCGTAGTTTTTCGTTTGGCGTGCCCCCCTGCCCTTAAGGCAGGGAGGTTGGTGCGCGCCCCCCTCAGGCCACGGAATGGCCCTCACTAATAATTGGATGTTAGGACTACGGAACGATTTTCTTGCGAATGGATTCGACGAAAACGCCGTCGACGCAATCCTCGCGCGTCATTATTCCCAGTCCTCGGAGGACGTGCAATATGTACCCCGCGTGGCAACAACTAATATGTTCGCGCCCCTCGATTCGCTTGAGTCACCGCTGAACCAGGCGGATAGAGGTCAGTTGCCGAGCTCCAGCTCGGAGGCCGGCTCCGTGATGGAGCTAGACACAGTCGCACCCGCCGCGTCACTTACGCCCACGATTTCCACGTCCGCGTCTACCGCGCCTTCCGCGCTAGACAAAGACAATGACAGCGAGAATTTTAAAGTCGTGTCACATCAAAAGCGTAAACAACGCTCTCGCCCTGCGTCGCGCTCGTCGGACTCGGACTCGGGTACCGGACGCCCGGCCGAGAAACTAGTTCGGAATGTAGATGGCGCTCGAGCGCCTGCCACGGCTACATCGGCAGCCGATAAACCGCGCTCGAGCAGAGCTAACTCGCTCTCGCAAGTCGACGCTACGAATTCCGTAGCGGTGACTAAGAAGCCCCGCCCACCGCCTCCGATTACCATTCAGGACAAGTCCCAGTGGATGTCCATCTCAAATAGACTAAAAGTACTCAAAATTAACTATACGTCCGCCCTAAATACCCCAGCGGGTATCCAGGTTAAGGTCCCATCCGTTAACGACTTCCGCCAGCTAACAAAATTCCTTCGGGAAGCTAAGTTAGCCTTTTTTACTTTTACCCTTGAGGAGGAACGCCTCCTCCGAGTAGTGCTTCGTCGCGTTCCGGCCGAGATCTCGGTCGAAGACGTGATCGCATCCCTTAAAGAGAAGAATTTCCCCGTTAGAGAGGTACATCGGATGTACCATCCGCGCACCCGCAGGCCATATAACATGGTATTAGTTATTTTAGATCGTTCCGTGGAGGGTAAGGCTATTTTCAGCCTGACCTCTGTGTGCAACCTCAGCGGCATCACCGTTGAGTCCCCCCGGAAGACCCATACCCCGTCGCAGTGCCACAACTGCCAGAGTTACGGCCACTCGGCACGCAACTGTCATCTCCGCCCTAGGTGCGTCAAGTGCCTGGGTGATCACTGCACAAAGGAGTGCAGGCGCACACCCGACACCACCGAGCCCCCCAGCTGCGTGTTGTGCGGCAACGCGGGTCACCCCGCGAACTATCGCGGCTGTCCCCGCGCACCGCGCACACAACGCCCCCGCCAGGCGCGACAGGTGCCTAGGGCGTCTGTGGTCGCCGCCCGCCCTCCGCCTCCCCCTCTCATGTCCTTGGAGGCCTTCCCTGGCCTGCCGGGTGCCTCTCGCGCCCCGGTAGCGCCCGCATCCACTCCGCGCGTGCCACCCTCTGTGCCGCGCGCACCACAACCCGGGCGGGCCCCTCTGGCCCCCTGGGCTCCCCAGCCCCAGGCTCCCAAGCCTCAGGCTCCCATCCCACAGGCACGGCCGGCACGCGCCGCGCCAGCCTTCTCTATGGGGCTCTCTGAAGTGAACTGGATTTTCCAGTTATTCCGGGAGCACGATTTGCAGGAAGTCTTAACCTTCAACGCAGCTTTCCAGGCGGAGGAGGACTTGGGTAAGCTCAACGTGCTCGCGCAATACCCGAGTATTGCTGCGACATTACATCGCATCGCCCGCTCACAAGATCCAATTTCATGTAAATAAAATTCGCGGCTATGAATAGGATAAAACCGCGCGGTCTATCTCTTTCGTTTTTTAACGCGAGATCTCTTAGGACACAGCGCGATCTAGTAGCTGCCTTCTTGCGCGATAGACAGATAGACGTTTTCCTCGTCCAGGAAACGCTTCTAAAACCTAAAATGCGAAATCCTAGAATCGCGAATTATAATATAATCAGAAACGACCGTGTCGCCCGCGGGGGTGGCACCTTAATTTATTATAGGCGTTCATTATATTGCATGCCGGTAGATCCGCCCGCTCTGACTAATATGGAAGTGTCAGTGTGTAAATTAGGTATGACTGGTCATCCGTCCATTATATTAGTGTCCGCGTACCTCTCACCGAATAAGCAGTTGTTAAAAACCGATTTGCAAGCGTTGCTTAATTTAGGAGACTCAGTCATTATAGCGGGGGACCTCAACAGCGGGAACGTTATCTGGAATAGTCCGAGAACCTCTCGTAACGGGAGGATACTCGACGAACTAGGTAGGGTTCTCGCGTTTGACGTCATAGCCCCTCCGGAACCCACCCATTATCAGGATAACTGCCGTCCGTCAGTTTTAGACATAGCTTTGTTAAAAAATATCACGCTTCGGGTACGACTCATACAAGTCGTACACGAACTTGACTCGGACCATCGCCCGGTCGTATTACAGTTAGGTTTTAACTCAGACTTCACCCCTCCGTCGGTTAGGGTGGCTGATTACGCGAAACTCGCTCGTTATTTTAAAGAAAATCCTTCGTCTAGCAATTTAGACAGGGTTCCGGACGTGTTGGTGTCTAAAGCCGACGCGGATTCGGCTATCGATTCCCTGGTCGACTATCTCCAGACCGCCGTCAGAGAGACCTCGAAAGAGGTACAAGCGGCGAATGATCGCCGTTTTATACTCCCTGACGACGTGAGAGCGTTGATTACGGAAAAGAACGCTGCGACTCGAGCTCACGACGCTTACCCGTCTACAGAAAATCGCGACCGTTTACGCTTGTTACGTAAAATAGTCAAATCTCGTATCTCTGAAATTCGGGGCGACAGGTGGGACAGACTTCTGGAGGATCTCCGGCCGTCCCACCTGTCGTACTGGAAACTCTCGCGAACTTTAAAGTCGGATCTCACTACTCCGATGCCTCCTCTCGATAGAGGTTCCGGATTGCCTCCTGCGTTCGATAGCATAGATAAAGCGGAATGTCTTGCCGCGAGTTTAGAAACACAGTGTTCACCGAACACTGATAACACTGACCCTATCCATATTAGGTCGATCGAATTGTCGGTAGAGCATGCACTAGCGTCCCCTCCCGTGGATACCCTAACCTCAATAACTTTCGATGAAGTTTCGACCGCCATCCAGCGTCTCAAGCTTAGGAAGTCCCCAGGTCCCGATGGGATCAGGAACGAGGTACTGAGACTCCTTCCCGATCACATCATAGCTCTATTGGTCTGCATCTTCAATGCGGCCATGTCCCAGGGCCACTTTCCAGCCGCCTGGAAGAAGGCCGTAGTGATAGGCATACACAAGCCCGGCAAAAAAGCTACGCTTCCCGATAGCTATCGCCCGATTAGCCTGTTAGATACATTAGGTAAATTATACGAGCGGCTCCTTCTGAACCGTCTCCAGGTCTCGATTACAGATTTAAAATTAATACCACCTGAGCAGTTCGGATTTCGTGCCGAACACTCTTGCACGAATCAAGTACACCGCCTCACGGAGTACATTTTCTCTAATTTTAATGCCGACCCGAAACGTAAACCGAAACGCACAATTGCAGTCTTTTTCGATGTCGCCAAAGCCTTCGATAAGGTCTGGCACGGAGGGCTCATCCATAAATTATATAAATCTCACGTACCCGATAAGTTAATTCATATTATCCACGATTATCTCACTGATAGGACTTTCCGCTTTAGAGTGGATGGGGAACTATCCCTGCCCCACCCGATACGCTCAGGTGTGCCACAAGGCTCCATACTCGCGCCCTCGCTCTTCAATCTGTTCATCAGTGACCTACCTCGGTCTAAACGGGTCGAGGTAGGTTGCTATGCTGACGATACAGTTATTTACACTTCCAGCTTGCGGTCGGATTTTCTTAGGAAGCGCATCGAAAAGGCCGTTTGCACACTCGGTGAATGGTTTCGTCGATGGCGCATAGAAGTTAATCCTGATAAGAGCGCCGCGATACTCTTCGATGCTTTACGACGTAGTAATAACCTCGAGCCCATCAGGCTATACGGAACCGATATACCTTGGGCCGACGAGGTCAAATATCTCGGTGTTACATTAGATAAACATTTAAATTTCGAGTCACATATAGATAGAGTGCGAAACAAAGCCGCTATGGTCTTGGGTCGCCTCCATCCGTTGCTTTGTCATAGGAGTAAGATGTCCCTCAGACACAAGCTCACTTTGTATAAGACGTGTATCCGTCCCGTGATGACATATAGCAGTCCCGTTTTTGCGCATATGTCGAAAGATAATTTTCATAAGTTGCAGGTTCTTCAAAACCGCGTTTTACGTAAAGTAACCGGTGCTTCGTGGTACGTCCGGAGAGTTGATCTACATAGGGACCTAGAGATGCCTTCTATCTGGGCATACGTAAAATCACTTACGATTAGTTATTTTGAAAAAGCCGCGAATCATCCCAGTCCGTTAGTGGTATCCGCCACAAAATACGAACCCGTACCAAACGCTGCGCGCTGTAAAAGACGTCCGCGACATATTTTTACCGACCCTCCCGATGAAATAACGGCAGTGAACGATCAGTACCAGCCTGTCTCTCCAAACAGAGCGTGCTCACGCCCACGCCCGCGTAACCACAGATCACGCCGCCGTGGTCTGGGGGTAAATTTCGCTCCCGCACACCAGACTAGGCCCCCCTCGGCAGCGGCTCAAGCCTAGGTCCGATCCCTCGGCGTGGAGCCCTTGAGTACGCTGCTCGCGCGATACAGTGACACAAAATCTTACATCACTGCGACAACATTACACATATCACCTCCACGCACGTGCACGCATACACGCTTACACATGCAAGTGGAAGGGTTTTATTTTTTTTTTCCCTTATAAAACTGAAATAGTTTAGAATATTATCCGATACGAAATATATATAAGAGTTGTTGAGGTATGTATGCTTGGTACACATATATGTTTCAACAACTCATATATGTATGAATAGTTAGCTTAGCTTAGGTTAGCTCAGATAGGTCGCGAATTGCATGTATCAGGCAACAGCCAAAGCCGAGGTGTGCCGCGCATCCTTGAGCTAGTTGTCAAAATAAAATCGGCTGAGTGCCTTAAGCGCTCGCCTTAGTAGTCCGGTGAAGCTGTTAAGACCTTGCTTGGTCAATAGCGTAGTCAGTTCGAAAAAAAAAAAAAAAAAAAAAAAAAAAGTTACTTATTGTACAACCAATTGAAACCATATCGCATACGATACCGATGTCCCTGACTGGGTCGCTTTCAGGCCGGCATGACAGCGGCGACCGGCGATGGATAGTATGTCTTTCGGTGGTCGCCATTGTTTTTGGATTGTACTGTGCTTACCATCAGGCACAGTACAGTCACTTTGCCGAGCTACAATAAAAAAAAACAAAAAAAAGAACCGAAAATCATATCATCTACATAGGCACAAAGTTTAAGTTCACTCTCGCGTCTCTGTAATACATTTCTACCTGGAACAAATTTGAAATTTCGGTTGGCACCGACTTCCAATACATCTCTAGGTAGCACACATATTCATATGTTTTATTTAATTTGGTTAATTTGATAAACTCTATATTTTCCGCTTTTTAGTGCCTTATGAGTTTTTGATTGATATTGAAGTCGGTTAATACTTTTTTTTTAAATTTACTTTATTTATATATCATAGGAGGCAAACGAACAGGTGGGTCACCTGATGTTAAGTGACCACCGCCGTCCTTAGATACTTGCAACACGAGGGGTGTCGCAAGTGCATTGCCGGCCTGTGTTTGGGGGAGGGGGAGGAAGGGAAGGGGGCAGGGGAAGGGAGGTGGACCTCCGGCGCTCTCACTGACAGAACGAAAGACTGCAAGCACATGGTACCCTGGGCGAACCGACCTATTCATGCTGAAACCAGTAATAGCTTCAGTGTGGCTCTACCACCTACATAAAACACATGCAGTACGTTCCTAATACGTTAAGAAAAAGCAATATAATAAAGAATAAAATATATTAGAAAAGTCCTGGTTGCTCAATCAGTCTGTCTTATATATACGAGTATGACAATGGGATCATATGGTCAGAAATTAAGATCACAATTATAAGAAAGTCAACTTTATTTTCCAATAGTCCTTATATATTGTTAAAATAAAATAAAAACTCTAAGCTTATCATATATCATTATACAAATGAGATATAAAACCATCGCTGTAAAGTGTTTTATCAAATTTGTCACAGAAAGGAAGAGCTTATTTTGCTACCTTGTCCTTGGCAACGTCTCGGTTTGCCCCAAATTATCATACTTTATAGGTTGTAAAAGAACTTCTGAAGTCCTCGGGGTAGGTTGCTATGCCTTTCGATTACTTCATCACTGACAAGGAAACTCTTAATATAAAATCTAGCATAAGGATGGTTTCATAGTTTTTATTTTATAGTATAACAGATAGTGTTCTT
This sequence comes from Antheraea yamamai, assembly GCA_036509395.1. Lineage (NCBI taxonomy): Eukaryota > Metazoa > Arthropoda > Insecta > Lepidoptera > Saturniidae > Antheraea > Antheraea yamamai. Next base: position 7,903,282 of record AP028452.1, on the reverse strand, counting down.
TTGACGTGATAACGTATTATAAATCGATGAACGCCGGCTGCATGCACGAAAAAGCATGACTCAATGACATGTTCCGCCTGAGCCGAGCGTGCAAGCGTGAGCGCGGAACAAGCAATAGAGAGGCGCGGTCAGCCTAAACGTTCGGCTTGTGACGCATCTATCTCTCTTCCACTCCATCGTCCGATACGTTCGAGTCGTTATCACGTAAAATTATTGTCCGTAAACCGATTTTACAGACAACCAATTTTTTTTCCTAATAAGATATTTTAATTTCTAAGTTAAATTATATTTTTACCACATACGCACCGTTTCATCATTGTAAGCCATGTTTCCATCCAGAACTGTATAAATTTAAGTACACTTACAGCGCAAACCAATTATAATATGCGCCTGCTAGAAACTTATTAGCAATCGACTTAATCGCGACTCTGCTATGTACCAATATCGTGGCTCTCTCTCTTGCATCATTACGTGTCAAGTCATTGTGTGCTCCGTCTATTTTGTAATAATATAATTAAAATTAAACCTTAAAGTGCAGTCGAGTGTCTTATTTTATCATAAATTATCAGATTAAGCACAGTTTCATAGGCCAAATAAAAAAAAAGCACGGTTAATAGGAACTTACCTTTGGCGGGCGGTGTACCGGCAACACTTGCGACGCCACTAGCAACTGCAGCTGACGATGTCTGTCAAAAGAAATAAACATTCATACATATCTATATTTATTATGTATACATTAGATATTATAAAACCAATCTAAAGTACTACCAGTCAGATATGAGAAAATCTTATGTCTTTTTATAATATTCTAGCTGCCCACCCTGGCTTGCATGGGTATACCTAACTACAGTTTGACCGCAACCGCTGTACCGCTACATAGGTACACGAGCGGCGAGATGGGGGGCGAACGGACTATATGTCAGACACACATGATATAAAATATCTAAAGATGGGTCGTACGTTATGCGTTAAGAATTTATATTTACAAGAACTAAAGATGCATTTCATTTATATCGGTTCTTTATTTACACTTATCTAACAATCATATTTAACAAAAACAGGGATTCGATATAATTATACTCGATAATATGCAACTATTTATAGGTATATATATAATATTTATACGTGGTACAGCCACGCTAAAGCCATTATTGATTTCAGCATGAATGGGTCGGCTCACCCGGGGTGAACCACCATCTCACAAAAAACCGACGTGAAGTAACAGCGCTTGTACTGTTGCGTTTCGTTCATTCTCCCCCTCAACCTTCACCCTCACCCCTCCCCCACTCCCACCCCCCCTTCCTCACTCCCATCTTCCCCAAACACAGGCCGGCAACGCACTTGCGACTCCCCTGGTGTTGCTAGTGTCTATCGACGGCGGTGATCACTTAACATCACGTGACCTGCCTATTCGTTTACCTCCTGTAATATAAAAAAAACTTCAAAAAATTGTGCTTTGATATGTTAAAATCTGTCTGACCTTACGAATCTCGTGTAAGTTCATGTTCTTTTCCTTCCACTCCACGCCTCCCCGCGCATACCTAAGTCGCGGTGCAGCGGTTACGCTCAGCCTCTAAGTAAATGCGACCAAATCTTCGTTTTACAGTACGAATATGTAATGACGTAAAGTGACAACTGTACACAAAAAAATTTACTATCCACAATTCAGTAGTCCCTTCAGATTGAATATTCCTGTTAAGCTTCCTAAATACGTCCCACTTTACAGTTCACATTCCTATACCAATTTAGGCTTTTACTCTCCGGTCAACAGGATATCTAGGTTATATAATCATGTTAATAACATGCGATATTTTCACAGATAAACGAAATAAAATCAAAACAGCGATAGGGACATATCCGTATATTCATAAAATAGAGTTTTAGAGTATTATCTTCGACGAAGATAGCGACTATTTAAAGACGAGTGACAGGATACTACTGGTATTTTTATATGTAACGTTTCTGAGGAAAAAAAGGAATTAGAATGAGCATTCGGCCAGAAAGAGAAAAGGAGACTAATAGAGACGAATAAATTAAAAATCTACTCAAATTGAACTATACAAATTTATTATAGCACTAGCTGACCTGTGTCCACTTCGTTGGGTGGTAATAGGTATTATCAAGCTACAACTTTTCTCTACAACTCAATCATATGTCTCTCATCGTTAAGGCAGCGTTCGTAAGAAACGTTTTCGTTCGACCATTTTTTCTCTGACTCCCCAGGTATTACCCACCACAACTTCACACACTTTATCTCTTTATAATATTAGTATAGATAATATAATTAGTTAATAGCTTCTGCCCGCGACTTCGTACACGTGGAATAGTTATTTTGGGCTAAGACGCAGCGGAAGCTCTCAAAAGGAAAAAAGCCCCGATTTTAAAACATTTGTCATTGTTGCTCTGCTCCTGTTAGTCTTAGCGTGATAATATATAGCCTATGACACTCACAAATAATGTGGCTTTCTATTGGTAAAAGAATTTTCAAAATCGGTTTAGTAGTTCCTGAGATTACCCTCTACAACGAAACAACGTCACAAACTAACAAACTTTACCTCTTTATAATATTACTAGCCGACCTGTGCCCACTTCGTTGGGCGGTAATAGGCATTATCAAGCTACAACTTTTCTCTAGAACTCAATCATATATATCTCATAATTAAGGCAGCGTTCGTAAGAAACGTTTTCGTTCGACCATTTTTCTCCGACTCCCCAGATATTACCCCTACAACCTCACAAACTTTACCTCTTTATAATATTAGTATAGATTATAGATATTATAATTAGTTAATAGCTTCTACCCGCGACTTTGCACGCGTGGAATAGTTATTTTGGGCTGAGACGCAGCGGAAGCTCTCAAAAGGAAAATATACCCCGATTTAAAAACATTTTTCATTGTTGCTCCGCTCCTATTAATCTTAGCGTGATGACATGTAATCTATGACACTCACAAATAACGTGGCTTTCTATTGATAAAAGAATTTTCAAAATAGGTTTAGTAGTTCCTGAGATTACCCCCTACAACGTTACAAACTCACAAACTTTACCTCTTTATAATATTAATAGCCCCTGCCCGCGACTTCGTCCGCGTAGTAATAGTTACTACTCTGGGCTAACGCTGACACACAGCAGAAGCTCTCAAAAAGAAAAAACATCTCGATTTTGAAACATTTTTCATCTGTGCTCCACTCGTATTGGTCTTAGCGTGATGATATATAGCCTATAACCATTCTCGATGAATGAGCTATATAACACTTTAAGAGTTATTCAAATCGGACCAGTAGTTCCTGAGATTACCCCTTACAACGCCACAACGTCACAAACTCACAAACTTTACGTCTTTATAATATTAGTATATAGATTATAGCCCCTGCCCACGACTTCGTCCGCGTAGTAATAGTTACTACTCTGGGCTAACGCTGACACACAGCAGAAGCTCTCAAAAAGAAAAAAAACATCTCGATTTTGAAACATTTTTCATCTGTGTTCCGCTCCTATTGGCCTTAGCGTGATGATATATAGCCTATAACCATTCTCGATGAATGACCTATATAACACTGAAAGAATTATTCAAATCGGACCAGTAGTTCCTGAGATTACCCCTTACAATGCCACAACGTCACGTCACAAACTCACAAACTTTACCTCTTTATATTAGTATAGATTATTATTATTATTATAGTATAGATAAATAGTATTTAAAAAACTATATAAAAATGTGTATAATTATCGTTCGGAGTGCCAATAGATGTGGAAAACCAACTAATGATAATAATTTCAATTTACAAATTCAAAACAGAACACAGTTATATTATTGTATGGAGTGGTCACTTCTGTCCGTAGACCTTATAACTGCCTCGATTTTTATTTAACTTTACTCCTAGGTCTGTAACGCAAGACTCTCTCAATAGAGTGAAGTCTGTGAGATGAGAATCATATTTGATAACATTTCTCGTCTTCCTCGTAAATTTTAGACTTCGGCGTAATAAACAGAGCATATTTGCAGCTAAATATTTATACTATAAGTAACCAGCTTCTGCTTGCGGTGAAAGAAATTTTGTTGGTAGTTACATTTAGAGCAATTGATGTTGCGACGAAAAGCTGTTCTATTTTTGGCCACCAGTCTTCTAGTAAACTATTACTGCCATTGTCAAGTGAGTATCGATATTACAAGTTTCTTGATATAATTTCAATGAACTAACAAGATGGTGGCCATCTTGTTAGAACTTTCCAGGGAGTTTTTATGGCAAGTCAGAATCCATACTCCGTGGTATTATTTCCGATCCACTTCACTTTTGCACAATAACCAAACTATATTACGTAACCACCACCAACATTACAAAAGATAGAGCTAAATAATACAAGATTATGGATAAAATATAAAGACCACTACATGGCGTTCCACGATCCCGCCAAAAACTCCCGACGAATAGCTAGTTTATAATGTTACTAAGGACAATGTGTTATCGTGTGCAAACTAATAAATAACTTCACATTTTCAGATTCCTCGTGAACGACATTTAAAATCACAACCGGATAGCAATATATTCTAAAAATAATATACATACATATTACAAATACATTAATTTATTTCGTAGAGAATGTGCGAAATCTCTGATAATATTTTCGAAGCGTTTACAAAAACACGGCGAGTTTAGGTGAATGTTTTAGATTTTGGGAACATTTACTATCGAATCTTCCTGTGCTGTAATGAAAATTCATCGCTATGACATACAAAATTGGGTGGGTTTTCGAATGGCATCATTAATGCGATGTAAAATTCGTGTATTTGGAGAAAAATATCATTTTTTAAACTGAAACTTCAAATTCAAATTTAGCTGGTTCCAGTGGACCCCCCGTAGCTACATTTCTACCATATTACCAAACCTCGACAAAAAATGTGAAAATTAGATTTAACTATAGCTCTTTGCAAGTTTCGACACGTTGTACTGAATATGGGATACGCAAGATTTTACAAGTAACAGTCGCTGAGCTTCTTAAAATATTATCTGCCTACATTGATAGGTGAAGTTAAGCCAACATTTTAGTTTTTCACCATTGTTAATGACTATGTCCGGTACCGCTACGACACACCCGAGAGCCGAGACTACAACGCCACCCGGGGGAGCCACTACTGATCTGCGATACCGCGCTATTGACTTTATCGGGAGTATTACTAATGACCTCAAACGCTATTGGTTGAAGTTATCGGCTGTTCATTATTCACCCCGGTGTGAGACTTCATTGGTGAGGGAGTTCAGCATATAGAGGGCAAGATGTTGCTGATCTACACGCATTTCTATGTGGAAGATGTTGTAAGGCGAAGCTCTGCCCAAATAAATAGTCACAGTACCTACAGAGTGTTATTGGTTTCCCTGACCGACCGGCTGACTATGCGTACTTTGTAACACTATCGAAAGCAGATAAATTTTAGTGGACCATTTTTTTGTCACGCCGACGTAGACCCCGTCGAGTCTCCCGTGGACCCCTGAAGGTCCTGAACTACTTTGGGAACTTTCCCTGACCGACCGGCTGACTATGCATATTTTGTAACACTATCGAAAGCAGATAAATTTTAGTGGACCATTTTTTTGTCACGCCGACGTAGACCCCCGTCGAGTCTCCCGTGGACCCCTGGAGGTCCTGAACTACTTTAGGAACTAAGGCTCTAGCTGATCCAATACGTGATAAATCTTTTGAGAAACAAAATCCTCGTGACATAATCTGATAGAAATCTCTACCACTCCTTTGGTTACTGCACTGTTAATGCGCTAGTTAATCCCAGAACGCGACATATCACTACATAGTATAAAACAAAGTCGCTTTCTCTATCCCTATATCCCTATGTATGCTTAAATCTTTAAAACTGCGCAACGGATTTTGATGCGGTTTTTTTAATAGATAGAGTGATTGAAGAGGAAGGTTTATATCTATAATAACATCCATTAAATAGTGGAGAAATACTGTTATTTTTGAGGTTTCTAATGTGATGTTGTAAATAATTAAATTTTTTCCGCTTACATTGCAAGAAACGCAGGCGGGCCACGGGCAGTAATGAATAAATCAAAACTACTGGATCGATTTTAATCATTTTTTCAGTGAATGACATATATTTTATATATATTTTATACCCGTGCGAAGCCGGAGCGGGCCGCTAGTCTAATATATAACGTGACATACCTATAATATATTTTACAGCTAATGTATATGGGTCGCGACGTAGTCAGATATGATTGTTGCATCCTTACAAGGAGAAAATTGTCAAAAAAACATTCTTCAATTTAGGGCCTAATAAGGCGCTCATGAACGTCAAAACTACCACCGGTTCGGAAACAACCCAGTCATTGACAAGAACCGGCAAGAAACTCGAACGGGTACATCTTTTTAACATATAGGTTTAACAATACATAACACGTTACAATCGTTTTTAGTGTAGGCACAGAGAAGGGTCAATTCCGGACATCACCTTCGTTCACATATCGATCCGATCTACAGGTTTTTTGACACTAAAACCCGCTTGACATGGCGCTTAAACTCACAGTCCCTCAAATAGGTATGTATATAAACAAAATGATAGAGGTATATCGTTGTGTACGCATTGAAAAAAAAGTTCGCAGCACAAGTCACAAGGACTATTGAATTAACTGTGTTTTCTTTTAAAATTTTTTTATTGTATCGATGAGAATATTTAAATTTCTTTATTGAAATTATGTGTGATTTTTATATCTATTGTCACTCGGAGCAATAATTATATACATTGTTATAAAGTCTATTAATCAATCGAACGTATGAGCTGAAAAATATCAATATTACGTGTATAGACCCCTATACTACGCGTCGCTACCCTAACGCAAGCCAAATAGGCGCAATACGTAGCATGTCATGACGCGAAATCGTAACTTAATCTCCTCCCAAAAATACCGCTCAACCCGCCCAAAGAAGTTTTCACTTCAAAAACTCATAATTCAATCTTAATATATATATTTCTTGTGTGCGTGTGTATGTGACTGAACTCCTCCTAAACGACTGGACCGATTTTGATGAAATTTTTTGTGCGTGTTCGAGTGGATCCGAGAATGGTTTAGATTCACAATTGGAACCGGTAGGTGGCGCTGCGATCGACTTTTAGGATTTTTTTTGTTTTCAAGGCAGGACAACGTCCGCCCGGTCCGCTAGTTTAAATATAAAAAAGCAACTCAATACTTTTGATCATTTTTGGTCGTCCCATTCTTACTGTAAATTTATGCACTGCCGCCAGTAACGTTCTATTTTACATACCGGTTTGAGTTTTTAGTCGACTAACTCGGATACATAAATATTAAAATGTTGCCGTAACTAGGTAAGTAAGCCCTAGTACATATATAAAATACAATAGAATATTACTTGTTGTTATAATCACCAATTTTATCCAAACGGATCCAAATCATAAAGCATTAACGTATGAAAAAGATCAAAGTTCACAGAATAAAAATATTATTAATAAATTAAACTTTCGTAATGGGAGTGGGTAATTTCATCGCAAAACATGGCCGATATTACAAAGGAAGGCCAAGATTTTACTTTCACATTAAGATGTAGACGTAAGCCATGTCGGGCCTCGAGCTATGTACCGTTTCCGTTATCATAACCTAAACATAATTCAAAAATTACTTTTAATTATATTAAATACTAGCTGAAAGAAACAGTGATTAACAAAATCATCTGAATGTATTAAGTCAATTTGCTTATTTACTTTTCTGTCGTACTTAAGTTGAGCCGTCATTAAAATTACAATAACGCTCTATAGAGTGGATCGATTTTATTGAAACCAAGACTAAATGTTACTCCAGGATATGCTTTACGATTTTCTTGGTTAGGTTTTATCGTGAATACAGTAATTTAGCAGTGACGCGTGTCCAAACAAACCGCCAAATAGACAGACCGACGGACACTTCTAAAATTTTAAATATATTTTATTATTTATTCCTAGACACCTGCTACATTTTTTTCACGTCGGGCGCGGTCATAACTAAGATGGGTGATCGCCTCGGAACACCGCTTGACGTTGGCTTTTGTAATACAAAAGTTTCACTTATATCGTGTGCCTTGATGACACACCGTGTTTGTTTTTTTATCTTGCAGACCACTTTGAATATCTTATCCCTTTAAAGTTTCTATAAGTGATTTAAAGTTTCCTGAAATTTATTAATATACTACCTGGTTTGGTGATCTGGCAATAGCGTCTCCCGAATTTTAGATACTGCTAACAAATTGAAAAATTTAATGGGAATTACAAGGCTTTATTATTGATGCCTTTTACCGCGTTATTACTTTATGACAATATTTTGACAAACCAAATCACCACATTCCACTATAATCATCAATTATTACTCCTATAGAAGGTGACTTGAAATTGTCATTGCGTCTTTTATTTTGTGTCTCAAAATACTCAGTCTTACTTCAAGTTGCTTACTTTAATTTCTTATCATTTAATGAATGGTTGTTTCATCTAAATATATAACAATCTAGTGTCATGATGTTTGTCGACGATGAACTACGAAACAACTCAACCGATCTTCATAAAACGCCTCGCATTTATATATAATTTGGTCCAACTTGAGAGATAGGATAATTTATATTTCGATTAATGGCCTCAATATTTTTTGTTAATTATAAATTAAATGATGATCAATGTTGGTTATTGTTATTAATTGTAAGTTTCATCAGTCTCGAACAGATGGTGCTTTAAATTATTTTGCGGTGCATGTAGAACACGCTAATCTATTTTAGTCAGACTTATTACCCAACAACCCACCAACGTGTAATATCTTAGGTACAACAACGCTTGGCCGGGTCAGCTAGCAAATTATATTTTTAAAGGACTCCTTAAGTTTAAGGAACTGATGAAAATAATGATGGTGGTATGTATTTATCGTACTCAATTCTCGTGTCGAGTTGTAGTATGGAAACAAACAAGTCGACTCCTGCTACCCGCTAGTTAATTATGTAGAATAGCCCGAGGATTCTTCGTTGTTTTAAAGGAAGTACCTGTGATGCTCCTGAGGTACAAGGTTATCCCGACAGAGGGCACTGTATTAAACATATAAATACATTTCAAATTTTGACAGCTCGTTGAGAGAGGATGTACGTAGAAATGGAAGTTACGCGGGTTAATGAGATATGAGCTATCATCAACATGCTGATCTTGTAAAAATTATTCCTTTCATTGGTTCATATTACGAGTTTAATTTAATCAATTAGTATTTTTTATCTTCAGTTGAATTTTACCAAGCATATGTAAAAAAATTAAAATTAATCAATTATAAAGGTATATTTGTATTAATTATTTTGTTAATCCGCATTTCAATTCATTAAATTCACTTACATAAATTATTATTTTCTTTTTAAATACTAAAAATCAAGTTAATAGATTTACATAATAAAAAGATATTTAAATCCAGATGATATCCTCAAACAGTATTTAACGCATCGACTGCTTAGCCGTCTCTTTTTTTCTCATAATCGCAACGATATCTGTCTCTTTCACCGCAGAGGTAGATTATAATTGAATTGATTACATTGCTAAATAAACATTTAAAAAAGCGCCATCTATTAGTACATATACACTTTCCGCCCTGTACTTACAGCAGAGATTTACTTCGTTAAGTGTCATATAGTACGACTATACGTCAACAGATGGCACTAAAACAAATTCTATTCTCTGTGTTAATTTAATTAAAAATAAATTATTTTAAAATGAAAATATAATAAGTCTTTACCTATAAAATTGCCGTTCTGCAGTACTGGCCATTTCAAATCAAAATAATTTTTGTTTGGCTAAGTATTCTAATTCCAAATTAATTTTATTTTAAAATCATGGAATTCTTTTTCCAAAAGTAGTTATTTGTTTATTGATTAGTGTTACATTTTCATCGCATTTCAATCTTTTTTGTCATCATGGATACGTTAAAAATTCGAGTAATTATGGAATATGAGTACCGTCGTGGCAGCAACGCGGCACAAGCGGCACGCAACATCAACGACGTTTACGGAGCTAACACTACAAACCAATGCACCACCTGTTATTGGTTTGCTCGCTTCCGTTCTGGGAATTTCGACCTGAAAAATGAACCTCGTGGTGGTCCGAAGACTTTGGTCGACAATGACGAATTAAAGGCGATTGTGGAAGCCGATGATACACAATCTACGGCTGAATTAGTAGCAGCTTTCGACGTTAGCGTCAAAACAATATTGGTCATTTGCGTCATATTGGCAAGGTAAAAAAGCTTGACAAATGGGTGCCCCACGAACTCAACGATCGCCAGCGCGAAGTACGCGTGGAGACGTGCCTTGCACTGCTCAACAGACACACAAATGAAGGAATTTTGAACCGCATTGTTACCTGCGATGAAAAATGGATTCTGTTTAATGACCGCAAGCGCTCAGCAATTTGGTTGGATCCTGGTTCAGCACCTAAACAATGCCCTAAACGAAAACTTACCCCTAGAAAAGTGATGGTCACTGTTTGGTGGTCTAGCGCCGGTGTGATTCATCACAGCTTCTTACCAAACGGGGTGAGCATTACTGCAGATGTGTACTGTGAAGAACTGAACACAATGATAGCGAAGCTGGCACGTCTCCAACCAGCATTGGTCAATCGCTCGTCTCCGCTGCTCCTGCACGACAACGCGCGACCTCATACTGCACAGCAGACGGTCTCCAAGTTGCAAGAACTGGAGTTGGAAGTTCTCCGTCATCCGCCCTACTCACCAGACCTTGCGCCTACAGACTACTACTTTTTCCAGAATTTGGACAACTCCTTGGCGGGAAAAAAATTCAATTCCCGAGAGGCAGTACAAAAACCCTTTGAAGAATTTGTCGCCTCCCGTCCAGCTGTTTTCTTTAAGAAGGGCATCAATAAACTGCCACTGCGTTGGCAAAGATGCATTGATTGCATGGGTGATTACTTCGATTAATACAAATAAAAAACACATGAAAAAAATTCGTTTAAATTTTTTCACACAAAACGGCAATTTCATAGGTAAAGACCTAATATAACAATAGTTGTTAAAAATTTCAAAGAAAAATTTACTAATAAATTCTATTGTCTTTTAGTTTGTTACGCGCAAAATTTTAATGGCCATCTAACAATTTAACCTTTACGAATGAATGACAAAGAGATTATTTTTTACTTTATGTATTTAGAATATTACAGTAATTTTGTTTGATGCTTAGTTACTAGTGGCTAACCTACACCTAGAGCTGCGGAAGCTGCGGAAACAACTATAGGTTCTTAATAAAATATTTATCATCTCGAGATTTATGATTTTATGGCGATGTTTTCCTTCACCGAATAACAATTACCGAACAATAATTATATACACAATTGTATACATTCTAATAAAGTTTCATCAATCAAACGTATTATGAGCCGTAAAATATCAATATTACATGTACAAAGGGCCCTATACTACGCGTCGCTAGTCTGACGCAACCCGCTTAAGCGCAATACGGCCAGTCACGCTTACTAGCATGCCATCATGGGAAATTATAAATATATCTCCTGCCAAAAACTACCATTCAACGTACCTAAAGAAGTCTTCACTTCAAAAATGAAAAAATAATGATGGCACAGTTCTGCCCACCCCTTAAATATAAGGTTTGATCAATAGGAAAGAATTCGAAAACAGGTGTGCGATGGAATAAAAACAAAAATGTATCGAAATTTTGTAAACAATTTCAAACACAATTGAAATGGAATTTATAACTAAAATGGTATATTACACACTAAGATTTAGTGCTCATTTAGGATTGGACGAACTGAATAGCTGAATATGTTTATTTAGTCCTATATTTAATCGTGTTTTAGTGGGACCGCTGTCAATATGTGAGTGAATAATTCAACATGACATTAAAAATTCTGTGTAATGAACTTTTTAAATGCAATTTATGAATATATGAAAATAACTTTTTATATTACACAATAATTACACAAACATTCATCGAAAAAGTGTGTTGATACAATTTTTCTCATTTTCTTAAACAAAGTTTTTAGGTTATATTTCAAACTTACAAATTATAACCTCAAAACAAAATGGCCGACACATACTTATTAATCCCGGTAATAATTTTGATACCAGTTTTTATTATAAATACAAAATGTCACACACCCAAAAACGATTCAGACGTTCTTATATCCTACGCTAATCACGCCGAAGCGGATCTGCCACAAAGAATATTCACCGGCTCGAAATTAACGACAGATAATACAAGAGTCATAATGCCAGAGACTATCAACATTTTTAAAACGACGACAGACTATGTGGAAATGGAAGACGCAAAAGACGACATAGTTTTCATACCAAATGACAAACCAATCGAAAGAAATTTTAATAACTATGGCGGTATCAGACTGAACGACGTGTTAACAATGAAGACCGTCGGTGACATAGTCAATGGTCATGATATTAAACTGGAGACTGGTAAGCTTCTATAAAATTAAAAAAATCGAGTGTGTGTTTATAGGCGATAGAAGTGAAACTTAATATTTTGATGGAGGTGGTAAATATTAGTTTTTGACATAATCTTGTAATATTACAATATTATAAAGAGGTAAAGTTTGTGAAGTTACAGAGGGTAATCTTAGGAACTACTGGTCCAATTTGAAAAATTATTTCAATGTTAGATAGCTCGGTTATCGTTTAAGGCTATAGGCTATCATTATCATATATATTAGGTCTTTACCTATGAAATTGCCGTTTTGTATGAAAAAATTTAAACGAATTTTTTTCATGTATTTTTTATTTCTATTAAACTTGCTGAGCGCTTGTGGTTATCAAACAGAATCCATTTTTCATCGCAGGTAACAATGCGGTTCAAAATTCCTTCATTTGTGTATCTGTTGAGCAGTGCAAGGCACGTCTCGACGCGTACTTCGCGCTGGCGATCATTGAGTTCGTGGAGCACCCATTTGTCAAGCTTTTTTATTATATCATCACAGTAAGACCAATAGGAGCGGAGCACCAATGAAGAATGTTTCAAAATCGGGGTTCTTTTTCCCCTTTAAGAGCTTCCGCTGCGTGTTAGTAAGCCCAAAGTAACCATTCCACGCGGACGAAGTCAGAGACAGAAGCTAGTCACTAATAATTATACACAGTATTAATAATTGCAGCCTTAAAATGTCCCAAGACTGGGTTAAAACGTCTTTCCAATCTTTTTCAAATATCTTTCAAATCGGACCAGTAGTTCCTGAGATTAGCGCGTTCAACCAAACAAACAAACAAGCCCTCCAGCTTTATAATCTTTATATATAAATTTCTTCTGTACGTGTGTATGTCACTGAACTACTCATAAACGGCTGGACCGATTTTAATGAAATTTTGTGTGCGTCTTCCGGTGGGTCTGAGAATGATTTAGATAGGACCCGGTAGGTAGCATTGCGGTTGAATTTTAGATATTATTTTTTTATATCAAGGCAGGACGACGTCCGCCGGGACCGCTAGTATTACTTTAGATTTATTTTTAAAAAGTTATAGAAAGAAAACATATTCTTTACATTATTTAAAACACCATTTACCGTATTATGTATAACAACACAGTCGCAATTAAATAGAAAACTAATTAAATATGATATTTCAGAAGCTCCACAGAAAGATATTATATTCGTATCGGGACAAAACAATGAGAACGTTGAGAAACAACCGAAAAGCGAGACGCACGTAGAAACACGACGGAGCGAGAAAAGGATAGCGAAGAAAGTTAAAAATCTCAACTGCACGAACCTGGAATGCACGAACGCGATCAAACCAGTATGCGGCGGGAAAATAGAGAATAGAAAATGGCGTTATAGATTATTTTTAAACAATTGTTACTTTAGAAAAGTTAATTGCGGCTTCAAATACGAAACTAACAGTAAGTAAATGTGTTACAACGATAAGTATTAATCTATATAGTCAACATTCATGTATTATTCTTGATGGAAAGGACAAAATACTATAAATAGCAAAGAAAACAAATATATCTACGAGCTATTGTTTTTGTAACTTCTCATTAATACTCTAATATATGGAAAGATTGTAAAAATAATGTTGACAGATTCAAATCCAACTATATCCATGGTAACATATCTTTTTGGACAGCTTCGTTCATCTCATAGAGATGAAATGTTAGGGAATGTCGTGCGCGCATTAGTCAAAAACTACTGGATACGACGACAACGACACCTACCTACATATATACCTAAATCTTTCTCATGAATCACTTTGTCTACTGGTGAAAACCGCATGAAAATTTGTTCAATAGTTTTTGAGTTTATCGGAAAAAGAGACAGACAGTTGTGGCAGAGGACTTTGTTTTATAATATTAGGTCTTTACCTATGAAATTGCCGTTTTGTATGAAAAAATTTAAACGAATTTTTTTCATGTATTTTTTATTTGTATTAATCGAAGTAATCACCCATGCAATCAATGCATCTTTGCCAACGCAGTGGCAGTTTATTGATGCCCTTCTTAAAGAAATCAGCTGGACGGGAGGCAACAAATTCTTCAAAGGCATTTTGTACTGCCTCTCGAGTATTGAATTTTTTCCCGCCAAGGAGTTATCCAAATTCTGGAAAAAGTAGTAGTCTGTAGGCGCAAGGTCTGGTGAGTAGGGCGGATGACGGAGAACTTCCAACCCCAGTTCTTGCAACTTGGAGACCGTCTGCTGTGCAGTATGTCACGCGTTGTCGTGCAGGAGCAGCGGAGACGAGCGATTCACCAATGCTGGTTGGAGATGTGCCAGCTTCTCCATCATTGTGTTCAGTTCTTCACAGTACACATCTGCAGTAATGCTCACCCCGTTTGGTAAGAAGCTGCGATGAATCACACCGGCGCTAGACCACCAAACAGTGACCATCACTTTTCTAGGGCTAAGTTTTCGTTAAGGGCATTGTTTAGGTGCTGAAACAGGATCCAACCAACTTGCTGAGCTCTTGCGGTTATCAAACAGAATCCATTTTTCAACCCAGGTAACAATGCGGTTCAAAATTCCTTCATTTGTGTGTCTGTTGAGCAGTGCAAGGCACGTCTCGACGCGTACTTCGCGCTGGCGATCATTGAGTTCGTGGGGCACCCATTTGTCAAGCTTTTTTACCTTGCCAATTTGACGCAAATGGACCAATATTGTTTTGACGCTAACGTCGAAAGCTGCTGCTAATTCAGCCGTAGATTGTGTATCATCAGCTTCCACAAGCACCTTTAATTCGTCATTGTCGACCAGTCTTCGGACGACCGCGAGGTTCATTTTTCAGTTCGAAATTCCCAGAATGGAAGCGAGCAAAACAATAACAGGTGGTGCGTTGGTTTGTAGTGTTAGCTCCGTAAACGTCGTTGATGTTGCGTGCCGCTAGTGCCGCGTTACTGCCACGACGGTACTCATATTCCATAATTACTCGGATTTTTAACGTATCCATGATGACAAAAAAGATTGAAATGCAATGAAAATCTAACACTAATCAATAAACAAATGACTACTTTTGGAAAAAGAATTCCATGTTTTTAAAATAAAATTAATTTGAAATTAGAATTCTTAGCCAAACAAAAATTATTTTGATTTGAAATGGCCAGTACTGCAGAACGGCAATTTCATAGGTAAAGACCTATTATATATTGGTGGTATATTATGTAATGTAGTTCGGTTATTGTGTACAAGTGAATAAGAAATAATAGCACGCAGCGTGCAAACTTAGATAGCTGCATTTACGAATTTCAATTGGTAACATTATCGGCTAACGGTGAAGATAAACCTGAACCTGAGAAATATTGTTGTAGTACCATGCTATGTAGGGAAAATACAGAACTTTGAATTTCTCAATCTGAAATAGCCAATACGTCGTAGGCTGAAGTCGTAATTAAGCCCATTTCCTTCTTCAGGATGAGGCCTCGTAGTGGCTCTTACAGGCAGATGTGGTGATAGTTTCCGAGATGTTACAGAAACACGCCTGAAAGTTCTAACAAGGGCGCCGCCATCTTGTTGGAACATTGAAATCATCACAAGACACTTGTATTAATAATGCACTTGATAATGGGAAAGATGATCTAAAAGATTTGTTGCCAAAAAAAAAAAGTTTGTGTATAGTTCACACGTGGTAGGAGATGCGTATGTATCCGTGTTCTCTAATACCCTTAGGCAAGCGAGATACTGCTCCCACTTTACCTGACACAGCGTTTACCACCCACCCCTATTAGTAGCACAAAAAGATTGCGGATCAGAATTTCAAAACTGTCTCGTAACAAGTCTTAATTCCGAAAACTGTTTCAGGGTACGAGGTTGTGGAAATGGAGAAATGTAAAACCTACAAAAAGATTGCGGATCAGAATTTCAAAACTGTCTCGTAACAAGTCTTAATTCCGAAAACTGTTTCAGGGTACGAGGTTGTGGAAATGGAGAAATGTAAAACCTTCGGTTCTCGTAACCCAGAACAATTGCCTATGTATAACGTAAAACCTTACTTCATGGTGAAGCCTCAGACTATAAATAACACGAGAAGAAGTTTTTCTTCCAGGAGGTAATCAGGATAGATTGATTTCCTAATATGTTTTCATTACATGGTGGTATTCAAACAAAAGCTCTGTTAGAAATACGAAAGGCTTTGTTGAATTGTGAGTCGTGAATGCAATCCTTGTAATATAAAGTAATTATTCGCATTAACATAATTGTAGGTCACATGTAAGATGCGTGCACCCAGTTGGATTGCGATAACCAAGCAGTTGATGATAAGCCTGTCACAGTTGAGGGTAAAGGAAAATATCATAAACTAACATAAACCCGAGAACTGTTCTTTTTCTATCACCGTATGCCGGATAATATAGAACTGTGGGCTTCTTGCAATTTGAAATCGCCAATACGTTGTGGGTTGGCATCGTGGTTATGACAATACTTTCTTTTGGAAAGATTCCTATGGCTTTGCAGTGGGTCCCTTACACTAATACATTACTGTGATTACATTAATGTGATATTGATAACTGCCACAGTTTCAATAATAATTAATTATTTTGATACAGGTCATTAACAATGGGAATCGATGGGCAATTTTGTTCACACTCATGCCCGATATCATGTCCAGATGACTACAGCCCCGAGTGTGCACTATCCGGTACTGGACAACGGAGGGTCTTTCTCAATCACTGTAAAATGGACTACAATTCTTGTTTCTATGGAGTTGGTACGTACTTCTTAACAATAGTTGTTAGGTACCATATCATGAGAAAGAACCATCCCTAAAGACCATAAAGAAATTGCTGGTTATCCAAAAATCCCTACGCACGGAAAGACTTTGGCCTCTCTGATGCCACTATAAGATGCTTATTGGGAAGAATATTCATAGCGGTCTTGTTCCATATACGACAAGATAAGGAAAGGAATGAACTTTGATGTACACTGTAAATGGACCCTTATACCACTTGCTTAGGAAGTTCCAAGCACTGCTTTATACTTGTCATTTTTAACAGCGTGATCTTGATACTGCAAATTCATAGAATTGTAATAACTTCGTCTGTGAGAGAATACGATTTTTAGTCCGGCCCGACCAAATTGAATTGGATATTCTTCGCATCTTTGTGACGATTTTATCCAGAAAGTTCCATTCATATCCTGGATAGGTTGGATTGACATTCTGTCCGATTTGTAAATTAAACTGACCTCGCTGAGAAGTTTGCATCTCTTCAGTTATGAAGGAACATCGCCTCGTTGAACATGTTCAGTTAGTATTATGGCTAATGTTTTGAAGAGTTATCTGACATTATAGCACTATAGGATTACGAGGTGTATTATACCAAGACTTATCACGGTAGTTTTCTATCTTGGCAAGAATAAAAACAATCGCAAATTTTTAGTTGCTTTGCTGTGATGATGTGGAATTGCAGCACGATCACTTCCTCCTATGGTGTTATATTTTTCAAACGAAGAATGTAGAGGATTTCTTTTTGATACTTTATAGTTTTTTCATCTGGTCACAATCTAATCCGATGTTAAGTTACGACGTGATTTAAAATGGTATACACGCCAAACTTAGAGGGGACTGGTTCTCAAGTGCAGCAGCCAGAACACACCGACAGGTGCCTGGCAGCAGATTTTAAGCTTGAGGATGGTAGCTAAGCAGACAGACAAAACCCTACCACTATACTATAAATTCATCACGATTTTTTCCTTCAACGGAAGCTCCGGCTCAATTGCAGGGATTCAAACCTATCTCCATTGATGCTATGTCTGAACACACTATCGACTGAGCCACAGAACCACAGAAACACCGACGTGAAGTATCGGTGCTTGCATTGTTGCGTTTCGTTCGGTCAGTGAGAGCGCCGGAGACCCATCTCCTCTTCCTCCTCTCCCCCTTCCCCCACTCCTCCCTCCCCCCAAACACAGGCTGGCAACGCACTTGCGATTCTCCTGGTGTTGTTAGTGTCTATGGACGATGATGATCACATACCATCAGGTGACTCGCCTGTTCGTTTGCCTCCTATAATATAAAAAAAAATCGTTTGCAAGCATTCGTGATTGAGGTAACTATCGATCTAATTTGTCGTTATAAGCAGTCACTCTTGCGCAATGGTGCTTTGCTCTAGAAATACTGGTGCCCGTGGTTCTCCCACAGTCAATCTTTACTTTGTACTTACGTGTTAACGCCACCGCAATCGATTAGGTTAGGTTAGACTCGCAATGACCTCAACGAGCGAGCGTCGAGGTGATGTTAATACGTAAGCACCCTTTACTTACCTACCTAAATCTAATACACCGTACTTTATATCAAGTACCGTGCAGATATTATATCGCCCTAATATTTAAAATAATGTACACGTATTTATCAACCATAATCAACGTAGGATCAGTTGATATCCTACAGTTAGCTGCAGTTAAGGAAAAACGTAGAAAAGTCATAACAATAAAGTAAATAATTGTCCAATCCCTCACCTGGTTAGCTATCACTCTCAAACTGTAAATTTATCGCCTTGTTCTTGCGGCTACTTTTGAAGTCAAAACCTCTAAGCCCAGCGTATTACCATATTAGTACATATCATCATTTAGGGGCGGTTTAAGTATTACAGTAACTAGAATTTTTGCCCTATCCTTTGTCAGCAAAATAAACTGTCCTCTAATCAGACCTATGAGATATCGTATAGATAATTGTTTCGCAGTGTGGCACAAACGTCCGCTATCGGAATGCGTCGGAGGAAAAAAGGCGGATATGAGACAGAACAGAGGCTTCATCGGTTGGATGCAAAGGGTCGGAATAGTTGACAAAAAAGGAAGGATAGTACTATCCTAGCTTCCTTTGGGAGCAACATCTCAAGCTTTTGGAAAAGTGGCTTTTAATTCAGCTGCAATGTAGACTGAAAGTTTTAGCATTGAAAATTACCCACGGGCCATAGGTCTAAATTTATCTTATTCTATAACTCCATATTAAAGTGAACATTTTTCACTCGCATCAAATTTTTTCGTCCATCTATCGCATGTCGCATTACAGCCGGCGCGTGGCTGTGAAGTAGGGATAAAGTAAAAGGAGCTCGGCAAAGTAGCCAAAGCAAATATGGCGGCGCCAATGGCTCAAAATGAGTCAATGAATTAAATAAATATTGTGAGCAGTTTCTAACATGCATTTATCAACCGATTGATTGTATTTATTATGTACTAGGAGTGCCCGTGACTACGTTCGCGTGAAATTAAATGTAAAAAAGATTGATTAATAAAATCATCTGACTCTCGGGATACGACGTGCTACAAAACAACAGTTAGTCGTGCCTCAGACACGTGCTTATTTTTTATCATCGATATGCAACTTCTGAAAATGATGAATTTAAAATAATAAAAAAAGAGCAGTCATCTTTATTGGATATAATCATTTTATATCAAACTAGCTGTACCCGCAGCTCCACGCGCGTTTCTTTAAATCGTATTAAAGAATTATAAAATTGTGACAATTTCTATAATTGTGTACAATTATAGAAATGCTCTTTAAAGATAATTGTAAGTACGACGCGCACGCCACTAAAAGTAACACTCCCAGTCCGTTAGTGGTATCCGCCGCAAAATACGAACCCGTACCGAACGCTGCGCATTTTAAAAGACGTCCGCGACATATTTTTACCTACCCTCCCGATTAAATAACTGCAGTGAACGATCAGTACCAGCCTGTCTCTCCAAACAGAGCGTGTTCACACCCACGCCCGCGTTACCACAGATCACGCCGCCGTGGTCTGGGGGTCAATTTCGCTCCCGCACACCAGATTAGGCCCTCTAGGCAGTGGCTCAAGCCTAGGTCCGTTCCCTCGGCGTGGAGCCCTTGAGTGCGTTGCTCGTGCGATACAGAGACACAAAATCTTACATCACTGCGACAACATTACACATATCAGCTCCACACAAGTGCACGCATACAAGCTTACACATGCAAGTGGAAGGGTTTTACTTTTTTCCCTTATCAAACTGAAATAGTTTAGAAAATTATCAGGTACGAAATATATATAAGAGTTGTTGAGGTATGTATGCTTTCAGCCGTTTCGGAGATTACCCGGAACAAACAGACAGACAGACAGACCGACAAAAATTTTAAAAATTGCATTTTTGTTATCAGTAGCTTGTATACTTTCGTACCCAATCAGTAAAAAAAATGTTATTTTGATATTACATACAGACACTTCATTTTTCTTATATGTATAGACATAGATATAAGATACATTCTTTATAATTTAGCACCTATAAAAAATTAATAGTTAGAAACCATATGAAAATATACCTATTGTCTCAATTTAATTTTATAACGCTAAGGTACAGTGGCTAAATTCGAAAAATAAATAAAAAACATATTAAATAACCTCGCATATGTAGTGTTAATATTATGCATACACAACTTTTAATGCTACAAACTACTATATAATACTATATTGAAACTATTAAAATAATATGTTTAGCGCCATCTATGAATTATAATAGTATATCTTTTTATTGTAATAAACAACACGCACTCCAAGACTCACTGAACACTAACACTCTAATTTAACAACCGTAGGAACAATATTAAAAATCTTATAATGAATAATTTATGTTTTAGTTAAACCTGACTGCAATGCTCATTCTTATTAGTATCACAATCTTTATGTTATATTTTATTTCTTTGTACTACTTACAGTTTTATTTTAACGCTATCATTTCTTGAACTACCACAAATAGTCATATAGCTTATTTAATATTGGTTGTAAGCTAACGTTACGCCACGAGATACGGAGTAAATACAACTGGAATTTTAAGTCAGGAGGTACACTAAGCGACACTGATATAAGAGTGCGTACTGGCCGCACCTTACGGTGCAGGGTTCGGGGAGACGAGGGCGGATTTGTACCGAATAGTATCGAATGTTACCTACAGGAGCAGAAGTGTGAATGACATATCGGGCGCCTCAGTTAGTCTTCGACTCCTTACGTTACAGTCGTGCTTCGCTATCTTTATATATCTTCTGTACGTGTGTATGTCACTGAACACTTCCTAAACGGCTGAACCGATTTTGATGAAATTTTGTGTGCGTGTTCCAATGGGATCCGAGAATGGTTTAGATTCACAATGGGACCCGGTAGGTGGCGCTGCAGTTGAACAACGTCCACACGGCCCGCTAGTATATTATAAAGCAAAGTCCTCTACCACGTGTTTGTCTGTTCGCGATAAACTCAAAAACTGCTCAACGGATTTTCAAGCGGTTTTCACCAGTAGATAAAGAGATTCATGAGAAATGTTTATATACAGCGCGAGTGGTTAGTCGCTAGCAATATTTTTACAGGATAATCATTAGTCGGTTCTCGTTCTAAATCAATTAAAAAAATAGGTGCTTAATATTCGGCCTAATTATCTCGACAAACGCAAAACCGATATACACTCAACATCAGGTGATTTAAGCAACAACGAACAGGTGTAATAAATATGGAAACGAACGAATCACACCCTGCCGCCCAGTGTGGGCCGCGTCCCGGACCTCGACTCGCACCACGCTTCCCTTTGTTCGACCGTGCGGGATTCCCACGATAAGCAGTTACGTAATAATTAACCTTGAAAAGCGCCCCTTTAAAATTGTTCATTGAAGCTAGATGTGTTTTTTTTACGTTTAAAAGTATCGTTCCCATACTTTTAAAAGTTTTAGAATAAACTTTAACTAAGGTTATCTTTGTTGTTTATTAGTATTTGTTTTGATATTATTATTTTATATGGCAAATGTGACCATGAACTACTACAGGATTGTTAATCTTTGAACGTTCACCTGGTGTAATTTCTTCACGCGTGCTTAACTGCGTTGTCAGCAATTCATTATTGTTTTTTTTATTTATTTGTTTAAAAGATAACATAATTTATAGAAAGGTAACAATGTGAACGTTAGTGACTACTACAGTTAAATACTGTGTTGTAAATACTATCGCTTACTACACTAGTTTTTGCTCATGGCTCCGCTCCCGTTAATTTTTAGCCTATCCCTATAAAGAGCAATACTATTTAAAGTGAAAACTTCTTTAGGCGCGTTGAGCAGTATTTTCGGCAGGAGATAAATTTATAATTTCGCATCATGACATGCTATGTCAGCATGACCGGCTGTATTGCACTTGCGTGGCTTGCGTCAGACTACCGACGCCGTAGTATAGGGTCCTGTGTACATGTAATATTGATATATTGCAGCTCATCATACGTTGATTGGTTAATAGATTTTATAAAAATGTATATAAATATTCCTCAGAGTGCCAACAGATATGAAAACCACACTAATGTTAATAATTTCAATAAACAAATTCTGAAATTTAAATATTTTCATTCACACTACAATTAATATGAAAATTCAAAAGAGAAAACATTTATTTCGTTGTTTGTAGATCTTTTGAGTTTTCACTTCTGTCGGCAGTCCTCGACTGTTTTTTAAATTTAGAAACTTGGGAACAGTAGTCTATTTATTAATTAATTTTTTACGCGTTAATTGATCAGCCGATTTTATTTTTTTATATCATAGGAGGCAAACGAACAGGGGGGTCACCTGATGTTAAGTGATCGCCACCGTCCATAGACACTTGCAACATCAGGGGAGTCGCAAGTGCGTTTCCAGCCTGTGTTTGGGAGGAAGAGGTAAGGGGAGGTGGCCCTCCGACGCTGTCACTGACCGAACGAAACGCAGCAATGCAAGGACTATTACTTCACGTGGGTGTTTCTGTGGGTCTGGTGGGCGAGCGGGTCGGCTCGAGTAATAGTTTCATCGTGACTCTACCACCCACAAAAATATATAATAATGTTTTTACAGGATAACCATTAGTAGATCCTCGTTCTAAATCAATTCAAAAAATACCACCAGACACTAGTAATAGCTTCAGCGTGGCTCTACTGTCTACTTTTATAATTATATTTCGCATAGACCTTCTCAGGGGTATAAAAAACGTCGTAGGGTATCTGTTATCCAGTAAAAAGTGATGTATCTGAGGGATAGATTAGATCTATACTAACATGAGTAAAACCGCGGGGAAAAGCTACTATTAAATAAATTAACTTTTTTATTATTAGGGTTTTTTGTTAACTTATATGACGACAAACAAAAATCCTGATATATCTTGAGTAAATAAAAAAAAATTTAGTGTTTATTGGCTTTGGCAAGGATACGGAAGCTCTTCAGTGCACTAATGGGGCTTAAAAGCGTCGGCTTTTAGTCGAAAGTCTAGACCTGTCGTGGCGGATAAACGGTTATCCGGTAAACATTTGAGACTAGACATACATTATGTAATAAAATTGGGTTTACAATTTTCAAGTATTTCTTTTTATATGTTTTGTAACAAAGTGTTTGACGCGGCTTGCGATAGGACTTGAATCAGAGAAATCGTCACATAAGGAAAAAGTGTTAAACACCTCCATGCGATTTTCTCTTTATCTGTGCCATTCCTGTTGTACACGAATGTATGCGTCCAAGTATTGAATTTCGAGGAGACGAGAATCGTTTGCTGTCGGCTTTACAAAGTTCAATGCTGAACGCGTGTTTTTTTACTTAGCATTCAGCTCGTTACAAATTTAGATCAAATGCGTTAAACGCCTATTGTACTACCACCTGTACAGTAATTCGAATTAATTTATCATCTCCTATTATTTATAGGGGCTTTTATTACACCGAACATATCAGCCCCATTGTTCCCCAATCTTTCAATCATGAGAGTCGCTGATGAGTTATCATAACCAGGTCAGCGACTCTCATGATAGAGCTACAAAGATTGGGGAACAATGGGGCTGATATGTTCGGTGTAATAAAAGCCCCTATAAAAAAAAAAAAAAAAAAAAAAAAAAAAAAAAAAATTAAAAAAAAAAAATCTATTATTGGAGAAATAGAAGCCTGGTTCATAATCTCCTGCCCTAATTATAAGCAAGTTTCTTTATCACGTCTTCCACGTCCCTCTGATACCTAAATTTGTGTTATGTGCATCTACTTCAGAGCCGCCAAAAAGTTTGACGTAAACTATACTATTTTTTTTTGGTTTCTGTTTTTTCCATTGTCACGAAAAGGCAAAGGCATTTAGGCCATTCAGCCAAGTCTGGTCTCATTTCATAATTGTCAATTCTGGAGTAAGTTTCTTGTGATAACTTCAATGTTCTAACAAGACGGTAGGCTCCCTAATTAGAACTTTCCATGTAGTTATTGTGACATCTCAGAATTCATGCTCCGTGGTATTAGTTTCCATCCACTTCACTAGTGCACAAAATCCGAACTTTATTACGTAAAACATCACCAATATTACAAAATATCGAGCCAAATAACACAAGATTATGAACAAAATATAAAATCCACTACATGACAGACCCGGCCAAAAACTCTACCATAGACTGTGCCGCTATTCCTAGTAATATATTTTGTCAACAACAAAACGCACGGAGAAATAAAAGTGACATTAACGCGATGTCTTTTCCATTTGCTTTAAAAAGTTCCAGAATATTCATGATTTCATAGATGAATATGCATTAGGAATTAGTCGGCCATTGTGTTTTTATCTCTCGAGAAGGAGGCTTGTAACTTTTTTAAAATTCGTAAGTAACTTTTAACCGCGGCTTAGAAATGTGTACAGTTCGATAGTAGAAACATAAAATACGAACATTCGAAGTTTTTGAAATGAAAATTTCTTTAGGCGCGTTGAAAAACTCCCTGGAAAAATTCTAACAAGGGAAAAAAAATCAATAAAATAATTTTACTGTAACATTGATATCTTTACAAGACACTTTGTAATATTTACCCACCATAATGGCAGTAATAGTCCTAACTACTATTATAAATAGTGACTTTGTTTGTAACGCCTTTGACGCCGTAACTAACACAATCAATCTACATGAAATCTTCCATACACGATACCAGGGCTACAAAAAAGGACACGAGTTACTTATATATAGAAAAAAGTGTGGATAGATCAGTCATTAACGGGAATTAATTTAATCCTTTCCCCTCCTTTCCATAGTCGATCCTCACATCAGGCCTCGGAGCCACAGTTTTACGATAAACTCTACTAAAAACAAACTAAAAAGATCGCAACGTGTTATCTTTACCGAACCGTGAAGCTGTGGAACAATCTCCCGGCTAATGTGTTCCCTCCTTCCTATGGCATGGGGTCCTTCAAGCGTAACGTGAAGAGATATTTACGCAGGCGGCATGACAGTGGTAACTGTCGATGGACAGTTTATCTCTCGGTGGTCGCCGTATTTTTTTTTTTATTCTACTGTGCATACCATCAGATATAGTGTACTCAGTTTGTACGCTATAATAAAAAAAGTCGAGGCAGTCATAAGAACTGCCGATAGAAGTAAAAACTCAAAACAATGGAATAAATGTGTTCTCTTTTGAATTTTCATATGAATTATAGTGTTAATGGCAATATTTTAATTTCAGGATTTGTTTATTGCAATTATTAACATTAGTGTGGTTTTCATATCTATTGGCACTCGGAGAAATAATTATATACATTTTTATAAAGTCTATTAATCAATCAAACGTATGTTGAGCTGCAAAATATCAATATTACATGTACACAGGCCGCTATGCCACGCGTCGCTAGTCTGACGCAAGCCGCGCAAGCGCAATACGGCATATAATGCCCATGTAGGATGTCATGACGCGAAATTACAAATTTATCTCCTGCCAAAAATACCGTTCAACGTGCCTAAAGAACTTTTCAATTTAAAAAAGCGAACTAAGCCAAAGCCACGAACAGAAAAAGCTAGCATTACATAGTATAAAACAAAGTCCTCTGCCACGTCTGTTTGTCTGTTCGCGATAAACTCAAAAACTACTGAATGGATTTTCATGCAGTTCACCAGTAGATTCAGTGATTTATGAGGAAGGTTTAGGTATATCATTTGTCAATTATTTGTTTTTTTATTATCAGGGCGAGACAATGTCCGCTGGGCTCGCTAATCTACACTAATACTATAAAGAGGTAAAGTTTGTGAGTTTGTGAGGTTGTAGGGGGTAATCTCAGGAACTACTAAACCGATTTTGAAAATTCTTTTACCAATAGAAATCCACGTTATTTGTGAGTGTCATAGGCTATATATTAACTCAAAAAATGAAAAGCCTTTTTTGTGGTAGTCGGATAAAGTAAGTCAGAAAAAAAACGGTCGAACGAAAACGTTTCTTACGAACGCTGCCTTAACGATGAGAGATATATGATTGAGTTCTAGAGAAAAGTTGTACAGCTTGATAATGTCTAACTTTTATATTTAAGTCACAGAAAGTAGTTTTATATAAAAGTTTACCGCCCAACGGGTCAGCTAGTCTAAAATAAATATCAAGCGAGTAAAACCATTCGTACAACCTAACTCACTACAATATAGCCCCAAACCGCTCTTAATTCTGTTCTTGACGTTTCAATATTTCGAAATAAAATATAGGCACTTATGTGTAAGGGAGAGAATGAATACTCACTTTATGATTTACGATCAGCCCCTTCGAGCCGGTGCGAGTCACGCCTTTCAACTTCACGCTCCATTCATAGAAGGACAGACAGAGTTTGCGATGAATCGTAGTAATAGAAATCGTTAAGCATTCATATACCACTAGATTCGCTCGCGTTCAATCTGTCGGGGAAGAGTACTTTTCTTTTGAAGTGAAAGCTTTTTTAGACTCGTTAAGCAGTATTTTTAGCGGGAAATAAATTTATAATTTCGCGTTATGACATGCTACTAAGCGTGAGCGGCCGTATTGCGCTTGCGCGGTTTGCGTCAGACTAGCGACGCGTGGTATAGTGGCCTGTGTACATGTTATATTGATACTAGCGGGCCCGGCAGACGTTGTCCCGCCCTGATTATAAAAAAATCCTTGACAAATTATAAACCAAAACGTTCCTCATGTATCACTTTATCCACTGGTGAAAACCGCTTGAAAATCCGTGCAGTAGTTCTTGAGTTTATCGCGAACAGACAGACAGACAGACGCGGTAGGGGACTTTATTTTATACTATGTAATGATATTGCAGCTCATCATACGTTTGATTGATTAATATACTTTATAAAAATGTACATAATTATTGCTCCGAGGATCAATAGATATGAAAACCACACTGATGTTAATAATTTCAGTAAACAAATTCAAAAATTTAAATAATGTCACTGATACTATAATTTAAAAATTCAATACAGAACACATTTATTACTCCATTGTTTTGAGATTCCGCTTCTGTCGACAGTCGTTATGACTGCCTTTACTTGTTTACTGTAATTAATTGCGGAGATAGTCGAGTGCGGTGACTAGTTTAGTATAGAAGAAAAAACTTTAGAAATTCTCAAATTCCATAATGCGCTTGCCACGTCTTCCAGGTCTTTCCAACTTTTCCTATCATTTGCTTTACTTTTACAGATTGAACCACCCACTTTCTTTATATCGTCTGACCATCTTTTAACTTGCATCCCTCTTTTCCTTTCACCATCTCGTGGATACTATTTCGTGATCATTCTTGTCCCTTTTTATCTTACTATTTCTTGTCATATCTCGTCCCCATTGCCACTTTAATTGCTTTTGTTGTTAATCTTATTCCTTGTGCTCTTCTTATTCTTCCGGTCTTTTAGTGAGATTCCGAAAATACTCTTTTCCATTTCGCTGTGAAATGTTTCTATAATAGCCGTACTGCGTATTAATTACATATAGACTTGTTATTAAAATGTTAATAAAAAAACGTTATTAAAGTTTAATTTCGTTCGTGTCAGACGGAAGTCGTGGTGGTCTAGTGTTTTGACCGGTGGAATGGTAACCTCGGTCCACAAGTTCGAACCCCGACATCTAGTAACACATTTTTCGGAATTCGCGTACATTTACTAATTTACATTGGTAACACTATCGGCTGACGGTGAAAGAAAACGTCGTGAGGAAACCTGAACCTGAGAAATGTTCTTGAAGTAACGCCGTAAGTGGGAAAACATAGAACTGTGAATTTCTCGGAGTTTGAAATCGCCAATACGTCGTGGGCTGGCGTGGTGATTACGCCCATACCTTCCTTTAGGAAGAGGCCTATGGCCCTGCAGTGGATCTCTCACAGTCTGATGATTATGATGATTCGAGATCGTGGTTTTGGTGGTCTTTTGGAACAGGGCTATGGTCTAGTGGGTCTGTTACTGGCTGATATGATGCGATGGCAACTACGTACGTAACCTAATGTTCTACAATTATTAAACCGTTTACTACCAATATAAATTCAATGAGTAGACTAAATATTCTTTAAAAATTATCGTTAAAATAAATGAAGCTAACATTCTTGATCAATTCTGCTCACTCCCTCGTGTAAAAGCGTGAGGGCGGACGCATGACAAGGTTAACGCTCGAGTTAACAATTCGACGTGACTTTGGTACGGCGTCTTCTTTTATAAACGAAAAAGACATCTTGATACTTTACTTTTTTACTTAAAAAAAATGTTTAGGTTATAATTTATATATATTGAAGTACGTTTGTATAAACCACGATTATCATTTTTTTTATCACGCTTTTATTAGCTTCACCTGTATGTATGTATGTAACCGACCCCTTTGAGCTCGATTTTGTCCTACTTTGAACGATCAGATTTAATTCAAACTTTGCACACCTGTCAAAGGTCGATGACAATGCAATAATCTGAAAAAAAAAGTAAAAAAAAAGTTTTAACTAAAAAATGAAAAATAAATAATAGTTTAAAAAACTAAAAAAACACGCTTTCATATAAAATCCAACTAAAAAACAGAAAATAAAATTTAATAAATTTGGATTAAGAATAGTGTAAATTACACATGCGATGCGTCACTGTTAATATCAGCACCTCCAGATATCAATATTTTTATCATTTTTTTGTCACTTTTTACAAAAATATACATTTTTTCTAATTTACACTATTCTTAATCCAAATTTATTAAATTTTATTTTCTGTTTTTTAGTTGGATTTTATATGAAAGCGTGTTTTTTTAGTTTTTTAAAACTATTATTTATTTAAATTGGAGACTTTAGTGACACCTGAAATCACGAGATTTACCGTTTTAAATATGTGTTTTGAGGTAATCGTAATTGTACTGGCGTGCACACTGCAAGAACAGTAACATAAGAGCAAAGATGTACCTATAAAACGACTGGCAACCGCGATCCAATAACAAAAGCGGCACATTTCAAATTAATTTTCGTTTTACACATGATTAGATTATACTATACAGAACGAGTAAAAAGGAGTAGAGTGGAATAGTTGCATAGGTCAAATAACAATTAGATGTGAAATAAAAATACGTAACTATTATTCTAATTCTAACCTGGAAAATAAAGACCACGGCTTCTTTATTCAACAACTTTTTATACAAAAATAAAACATTTAGGTATTAGCTTTATAGTTAATACTAGTTTATTTAGAAAGTAGCTTTATAGTAAGTCTTTGCCCTCAACTTCACTCGCACAAATTCATAACAGAATTTTTAATAATAGTTATGATTTTTTAAGTATTTTCTAGATTTGGCATTTGACCATATTCTCGCCAGATTTTAAGTGACAATATAGTCTAAAGTGGTATCCTATGAACGACTTGCTCTAAGTGCTTTGTGATAGTTTTTCAATTTGAACTTTACCTTACCAGGTGGGTATTAGAAGAAACCTAGCACCAGGCTACAACGCCATCTTGAGCTTTTTTTTCAACGAAATCTCAAGTCAATAATGGAATCTGAAACTACATCGAATCCCTAATGTAGCATGCATCCATATATACTACCGTTGAAGTAACATCCCTATCCTCCTATCCTTGTTATCTGAAAGTATTCTATAATGTATAGTATTTGACTTCATTTAACAAAATAAATTGATATCTCACGTGTATTTATATATTGTATACTAGATGTACCCGCAGGTCCGCATGCGTTTTTTTTTAAATTGTATTAAAGAAATATAAAATTGTGAGACTATATACAATTATAGAAATGCTCTTGAAAAACAACTGTAAGTACGACACGCACGCCACTTACAGTAATATGTACCGTTTACATTCGATATTTAATACTAACAATGTGTTAAATGAGGTTTATCAACAGCAACATATTTGGAACCTTAACCCACCATATAACTACCTCAGTGCTCACTTACACTGTATAAGGAACTAATAAAACAATGACTTAAAGATTATTATAATGATATAATATCGCCATATTGTCAATAAGTAATATGTTTTTGGTCTAATATCTTATTACAAATACCCCTTCTATCTTCAAAATTACTATTCATAATTATAATGTTGAATTGTAAACAATGAATGTCTTGAAATCTTGCATAAATATAAATCAAGTTATAAAACTTTATATCTGTGTAAGTAGTTTTTAATATTCGACAATCTAAATAATGCTTATTGAACTCGATACAATATTCTTATATATTACTATGGATACTTAGTATGTAGAAGAAAAAGCGGTAAATAAAAAAAATGGCTGCCAAAAAGACCAAAAGGATAATTCAACTTACATACATAGATACAGATACAGATATATGAATTTCAATTATATTTATTCTTGGAGTCTAGTACAACGCACATCTTATGCACATGTTCACAGTGAACAACATATTTTTGATATATTTTATGCGGACGAAGTCGCGGATAACAGCCAGGCTAAAATAGAATAACTTAAATTACCTCCTATAAGGTCAGCTATCTGCCAGTGAAAATCCCGTAAAAGTCGGTCTAACCGTTTCGAAGATAGCACTGCGGGCGGAGCCACGGTTATCAGCTACTCTAAATTAAAATAGACTAAATTACTTTTTATAATGTCCGATATCTGCCGGTGAAAGTTCCATAAAAATCAGTCAAACCGTTTTAGAGATAGCACTGCAGGCGAAGCCACAGTTAACAGCTAGTATAAATTAAAATTATCTAAATTACTTTTTATAAAATCAGCTATCTGCCGGTGAAAGTCTCGTGAACATTGGTCAAACTGTTTTAGACATAGCACTGCGGGCAAAGCCACAGTTAAAAGCTAGTCTAAATCAAAATATACTAAATTACTTTTTATAATGTCCGCTATCTGTCAGTGAAAGTTCCGTAAAAATCAGTTGAACCATTTTGGAGATAGTACTGCGGGCAAAGCCACGGTTAATAGCTAGTATAAATTAAAATCGCATAAATTACTTTTTATAAGGTCAGCTATCTGCTAATGAAAGTCCCGTGGAAATCGGTTCAACCGTTTTGGAGATAGCACTGCAGACAAAGCCGCGGTTAACAGCTAGTCTAAATTAGAGTAGCTTAAATAACCTGTTGTATTTTTTTCTATCTGCTAGTGAAATTCTCGTCAAAATCGGTCCAGCCCTTTCGGAGATTAGCCGGAACAAACAGACAGACAGACAGATCGACAAAAATTTAAAAAATTGCATTATTGTTATCAGTGGCGTGTATACTTTCGTACCCAATCAGTAAAAAAGTGTAATTTTGATATGGCATACAGACACTTCATTTTTATTATATGTATAGAAGATATAGAAGATTATAATTTGTAAGAAGTTAATTTTGTATCTGGTTTAAAAAATCCCAATTTTAAAGCGGAGCTTGAAACTTAATTACCTTCATATGATACTAAGAACGGACTAGAATAACGATCACAGTCAAGTGAGACTGTGAGATTGTCTTCATGGTACCGACTTAAAATTTCTTAATTTCACGTCAAAACGATATATGACTTAGCTATCCATAACTGTTTTAAAATTTTTGGTTACAGTCCATTCGTCATTACAAATTTTGATCAAATTCAGATGAAATTAATTTCTTAAAATCAGTTGTCTTTCTCTGTATTAAATTGTCTAGAATTAAAAAAAAAAACATTTTAATTCCAACACTTGATTAATAAAATACGAAAGTATCAAAATCGTTTACCCGCGGTAGCAACATCCGCGAGGGCTGGCGCTTTCTTATCGCGGGTTGTAGCATGAATTTTAATATTTAATTAAAAACTTTAACCGTTAGGGTTGTCATTCTTTATATTATATGTATACAGCGCATTTCGACAATAGGACCATTCGGATATTAAGTGCCAGCGTTGATCTTATGTTTCGTACCACTTTGTTTGTAGTTTTCTTACTCTTCTATTTTCTTTCTATTTCTTTATTCTAAATATTCGAGATGTGCGGGGAAGGAGGTGACCGCGATATATGTAATACGAATCCCCACTTTCCAATAACGCACCGTGTCATATAATATATAAAAATCCAATGTCATGGTTTTTCCACTATGAATTCCGATGCTACTCAACCGATCTTCATGAAAGTTAGCATTTATGTATAATTTCGTCCAACTTGAGAGATAGGATAATTTATATTTCGATTAATGCTCGCAATATTTTTTTTAATTACAAATGAAATGATTGTCAATGTTGATTATTCTAAGTTTCATCAGTCTCGAACAGATGGCGCTTTAAATTAGTTTGTTGACAGAAAACAGTAGTACCATATGTTTATAGATATCTCATAGATGGCGCGACATTTAATTTTGAATTTCTTTTTAAACTCCAGTTCATTTTATGGTTCACGTGTTCAGTTAATCTATTTACTATGTAACCTCGCTTTTTCGCAGGAATGCGTGGCCGGGTCAGCTCATAATCTACATATATAAATAACTAGCGGGCGTTGCGGACGTTGTCCCGCCCTGGTAATAAAAACAAACCTTAAATATAAACGTATAAATTGTATACCTAAACGTTCCTCAAGAATCACTTTATCCAGTAGTGAAAACCGCATGAAAATCCGTTTAGTAGTTTTTGAGTTTATCGCGAACAGACAGGCAGACGTGGCAGAGAACAGATAGGCAGACGTGGCAGAGAACAGACAGGCAGACGTGGCAGAGAACAGACAGGCAGACGTGGCAAAGAACAGACAGGCAGAACTGGTAGAGAACAGACAGGCAGACGTGGCAGAGAACTTTGTTTTATACCATAATATGTAGTGATAATCAATTTTCGAATGTATGTAAGCACAATATATTAGAACGGCTGCGTCTGTTTGGATAATTATCTGTTTGTTTTGTTTCTAATTGTCAAGACAAGGTGTTTATGTAAGAAAATGTATGTGTAAACATTTGTGTTTTAAAAATATCCGTATAAACAAGTGAGTAAGTGAGACAGAAAAAAGTAGGAAGTTATCCAAATTTGACAGATTAACGTTCTCTTCTAGAGTTGCCATTCCATTTCATTACATAGTCATAATGTAAAGGGAGGATTTCGTCTCATTTTGTTACTTAATACACCTGTGCAAAGCCGGGTAGCTAGCGTACTAATAATCCTTTGAATATTATAAACCAGAAAGTACTGTTAGAATGAATGGATTTTGTACACTCATTTATACAAAAAACTATCGCACGGATTTTGATAAAGGTCTACAATAATATTGCTTGTACCTTAAAATAATACACAGGCTATAATTTATAAATATTTTGTCGAAATTGGTCTAATATTATAGTGGACGTTACTTTGCACTTTCGCCTGGAACTAATTTGCCTGGAATTGATTACACGTGTGATCGTCCGCTCGCAACGAGCTCGAAGTTTTATCGTGAACGCAATACTTTAGCACTGATGTGTTATCAAACAAACAGACAGACAGACATTTCAATGCAACATTATTTTTTCACAAAAATCTATAAATGTAAAAAAAAACGTATTGAATATTTACTTTAAAAGGGTTTCGAATTAAATGCACCGCGCTCGCCCGAGGCAAGTTGCGTTATCCTTTTTCGCAAGTCTAACTTAACGTAACCAAAGCGAGACAAAACAGCAAGATGGCGAACGTTCAGCGATCGCGGTGCTTTTAATTCGAAACCTTTTTAAAGCAAGTATTCAATACGTATTTAACTTTTTTGTAATAACGCCGGTAAAGTTTACATTCTATTATATGTATACTCACTGGGATATACGCGAACGTACACGTGTTTCCGATAGTAGTGGCTCAACAAAACAAATAAGAGCCCGCCAACCCTAAAATGGAATGGCTTAATTAAAAATAACACGGAATTTGTTAAGCGATTGAAACCCGGCCGAGCGTGAGATTTCTCCCGAGTGATAGCTAATTACAAAGGGAGTCTTCAGCCGGGGTATCTCAGCCGTGGTGTTGTTTTGCATGGAAACTAATTTTGCTACACCTACCTAAAGACAACCATTTGAATATAGGAAAATGTATTAACAACCAGCTGTTCCCGGGACTTCGTCCGCTTGGAATAGTTACTTTGGGCTAACGCTAACACGTAGCGGAAGCTCACAAAAGGAAAAAAAAAACGATTTGGAAACATTCTTCATTGGTGCTCGACTCCTGTTGGTCTTAGCGTCATGATATATATTATATAGTCTTCCTCAATAAATGAGCTATCTAACACTGAAGACAATTTTTTTTATTGCACCAGTAGTTCCCGATATTAGCGCGTTCAAGCAAACAAACTCTTCAGTTTTATCATATGAAATATGTACACTCATCAAAAAAGTTTACTTACCTACGCACTTTGTTTGAGTAAATACTTAGATTTTAATTAATATAAATGGTAAAATTTGTAATATCACGCATGTTGCTTAGACTTTTTTGATGTGTGTAGATGGACAAAGTTAGTAATGAAGGCATTGGCTTGTTGATCTTAGCGTGATGATATATAGCCTATAACTTTTGTTAGAGTAGATCGATTTTAATGAAACAAAGACTAAGTTATTCTGGAGGATATGATTCATGATGTTCTTGGTGAGGTTTTATTGTGAACTAGTACTTTAGTGGTGATGAGTGTTCGTACAAAAAGACAGACAGATAAACATTTCCAAAAATGATTGAAATGTATTCTATCACTTATTCCTAAACACCGGCAAAAATTTTTTTCACGAAAATCGAAAAAGTAGAGATACTTTAGATTTACATTCTTATTATATGTATAGACAACAAAATTATTAATAGAGGCCGTTAAAGTATTCTTAATTTGCATAATTAAATCAAACTTTCACAGTTATGTTTACTTAAAAATTGGTATAATTTTCACAAAAACAACAAACAGATCATGTTCACGCATTTGACAACAACAACAAAAGTTGAGGCAGTCCTAAGGACTACCGATAGAAGTGAATACGCAAAACAGTGAAATAAATGTGTTCTCTTTTGAATTTTCATATTAATTATAGTGTGAATGACAATATTTTAATTTCAGAATTTTTATTTATTGAAATTATTAACATTAGTGTGGTTTTAATATCTATTGGCACTCGGAGCAATAGTTATATCTATTTTTATATAGTTTATAATCATTACATAGTATAAAACAAAGTCCCGTACCGCGTCTGTCTGTTCGCGATAAACTCAAAATCTACTGAACGGATTTTCAAGCGGTTTTCACCCGTGGATAAAGTGATTCATGAGGAACATTTTGGTATATAATTTGTCAAGGATTTTTTTTATAATTAGGGCGGGACAACGTCTGCCGGGCCCGCCAGTTAATATATATTAGGCAGCACAATCTCAATACAAAATGTCAATATTAAATGTATTCAGGCCTCTTTACTACGTGACGCTAGGCTGACGCAAGCTGCGCAAACACAATACCCTCGCTCACACTTACTAGCATATCATGACGTGATATTATAGGTTTATCTCCTGACAAAAAATTCCCCTCAATGCGCCTAAAGAAGTGGTCACTTCAAAAAAAAAACTTAATAGTACCTATTTAATCGCCATTTTTTTGCTACAATAAAAACATCTTTATAACATCCGCTATCTACCAGCGAACGTCCCGTCAAAATTGGTCTAAATTTTCACAAAATCTCGCATAATTTATACAAGCAAAAAGAAAACTAAATAATAAAGTAAATAGCACCTATATAATCGCCATTTACCCCAAGTTACTCCTTATAACGTTAGCTATCGGCCAGCGAAAATGCCATCAAAATTGGGAGATTATCCGGAACAAACAGACAGGAAAAAAATAATGAATAATCGGTCTCTGTTATAACTACCACATACACTTTCATATCCACTATTGTTTCATAATAAAAACCTGCTATTTTAACATTAAGGATACTTCTATTTTATTTATGCGATTGTAAGCTTGTTTACTTATTCAACCAATTATTATAAAATTTTGCACACACATTGTCAGGAATACAGAAGAGGGCATAGAGTTCTTTTCATTCAGCAAAAAGTACCGTTCTCCAAGAGTAGGCAAAAGTTACATTGACACGAGCAAATGTATTAGGTAAAATCACTTCCCACTTGGCGTTAGGAAGATCCGTCGAACTCAGCTAATATCAGCTAGGTTATAATCTCAAGTTACAAATTATCTTACAAAGGAACAACATACATCTAAGTTTCAGAAACTAAATACAGGTCAGCGAAACTAATTAACTCAACGCCCGTGTATAATTGCTTGGGATAACTTGTAAAAGCTTAAATCTGACGTATTCTACGTGTAATATCAGTATTGCTGTGCCTAAAACTTGCCAAGTCAATATTCTAACAAAAACGAATTCATGACGTAACGTAAATCTATTAATATTATAAACAAGTTTCACGCCCTGCCTTTGTGTGGGTATATTAACGAGGAAAATACAACCAAACCTTTCTTTTACAGTACTACCATGTAATAATAAAATTGTAACTAAGCATCTTAACGTCATTCTGTCAATACTTTCAATATATTTGAAGATATCCTCAATAGTCTTCTGTCTTACTGACTCACTCGCTTTTTTATGTAGTGAGTTTTAGCCCAAATTTTTCACTTTTCCGTACAGTTTTTTTAACATTTTCTTGGATACAAGCCCTGTCCTAACAATTATAAACACAACATAAAAATAATTAGCTAAATAGATGCAGCCGTTTTGAAGTAATACGCAACGAAAAAAAAAATGTGAGGATGGATAGATCAATTGTCACTCGTTGAAGCAAAATCTATTTAACATATTTAATATCTATTACTTATATATCAGAATAATTATATGAAAATATTGTAAAAATTGACCGTGTTATCTCAAATATAGCGATAAGCAATACCCAGTACCCAGTTTTTGATTTGGTACGTCGGAAAGAAGACCGAGATAATCGGCTAAGTTCGGTTTCGTATAGCGTTATCTTTGTCTATCGCGATTGTTTGCAATAGAGAGAATACTTTCACAAAAACGAAACAAGCCGACCTTAATCGGACGTCGCACTCTCGCACCCGACATACCAAACTAAATGCCGAGTGAAGAACATTTTTGTGTATAGAAGGCTGAGAAATAATAGGAATGAGCATTTTGGAATATATTATATATCGGAGGAGTTACTATTGACCTGCGTCGGTGCTACTTAATGTGAGTTACTAATAACTGGCTACTATTTACCTCGAAACACCATTGGTGTTTTTATTATTAATTATTATTCACCAATCACAATCACCAATTCTTATCGCCTGTCAGCCTTGGCTGAATGCCTTAAAAAGCATCCAACGGCGAGACACTGGACATCCTCGCTCAGTCAGGTTAATCACATCAACGAATATTTCGTAAATATATTCAGCAGTGTATTCATGTATCGATTTTAATTCCATTGGTCTTGGCGGATTATTCGATAGTTCTTAACTATGACGTCATACCTCTATATGGACGCCATTTTATAATCACCTCGACATATAAATTATTTAATACTTCTGGGCGTTTATTCGCAAAATTAACCTTATGAAAATACAAAGCAAGGCACATGCGTATACCGAGTTTAGAACGATAATGGAGTGCTTCAATATAAGATAAATATTTCTCTTGGGTTCCGTATAGGGCCCGCAGGTGAACTGATAGAAACGGGACGCGAAGTCGAAACGACCACTTCACAATGAACCCCTTTTGTCGTCAACATTAATATTTAAGCGTTTCATTTTAGTGATGGAGGTGGTTATTTTAAAAATCTATCGATATTTTTATACGATAAATAAACTACTAGGTTAGTTTGTCCGATGGATTTCCACAAATATAATATGCTCTGTGGAAATTACAAAAATTTCCATTGTCGTTGAATTTTTCCCATCCATCTGTCCTTGTTGCCTTGCGCTAAGTCACACAACTCACTTATAAAGTTACTCTGACCGTACTTTCTGATTTACACTTTGTATAGAATTTGCTCTGCTCCTGAGAGTCACAGAGTGATGGTAGGATATAACATTCCTAAAGAAATCTTTATGTATACACATTTCTTTTGTCCGTGTGTGTGACTGAATTCCTCCTACAGGGCTCGACAGATTTTGATGTTTTTTCGTGAGTGTTCAGGTGGATTTAAGAATGGTTTAGATTCACAACTGCACCTTATAGGTGGCGCTGTGGTTGAACGTTACGTTTTTTTTATTATCAAAGCAGGATAACGTCCACCGGACCCGCTAGTATACTATAAGATAGTAAATTAGTTATTAAAATGTGATCGGTAGCATTTTCTATTAACACATTCAAAAACAAAAAAAAACCCGATGTTGTCGTAGAGATACATGATACAAGTGAAACTTGTGGTTTACATGGGAATTTTTTTATTTTAAAAATCACAACAAAAAGTCAACGTGCCGCGGTCTTCCCAGACGGTTACCGATGTGAGTACTGACCGCGTCCGACGATTCTTAATTTCGCTGATCGGATGAGAACTGGTCTTTTCAACACTCTACCCGACACTGTGTTTACCCCCACCACTTTTTGTCATACGAAAGGGTTACCGATACGAATTTCAAAGCCTTCCCGCGAGAAGTTTCACTTCAAAAAAGTTTCTGCCTTTTTTCTAATATCAATATATATTACGTAATGACTGTAAATTTTAATTTATATTCATTTATATTATAAGTCGAGATAAAGGAAGAGACATCTTAGTGTCTAGTATTAAACCTAACTAATATTATAAATGCGAATGTAAGCATGTTTGTTCTTAAGGATATAACAAATAACATAGGTTATCTTTCATCCAGGTAAATGAAATTAGTTTATCTTAGCCGAGACGATAGATACAAAATACATTTTTTTTATATCATAGGAGGCAAACGAACACATGGGACACCTGATGTTAAGCGATCACCACCGTCCATAGACACTTGCTTGTACTCCCCAGGGACGGGGAGGAATGGAAGGGGGAAGGGGAGGGGAAGTGAGCGTCTGGAGCTCTCACTGACCGAATGAAAAGCAACAATGCGTGCACTGTTACTTCACGTCGGTTTTCTGTTAATCGGGTGGTACTAGCCCGGGCATGCTGAAACCAGTAATAGATTCAGCGTTCAGCTCTACCACTTACCAAATGTAGGATATGTGAATTCGTGAGGCACTTATGCTGGTACATATACATGATTATTAGCGTAGTTAGTTTAGCTTGGTACGATGCGCATTGTTGTATCCAAAGCACAGCTTAAACCGAGGTCCGGCCACTTTGGTATCCTTGAGTTTGTTGCTAAGGGATTGAGAGTCATAAACTCTCGTCCCTTTAGTCCGGTTAAGCTGTGAAATCCCATCAGACTAATAGTGAATAGTCTGTTCGTACAAAATCCAGATAAATATTATTGTTCCCGAGGAATAAGTCAAATCTCCAACAACGCGAGAAAAGTCGTGAGTAAAATCTAGTATCTGACAGACATATAATAAAAGCGTAAACCTAACGTGTCTCTACTTTATAGATTTTTGTGATAATAATTGTTATAGGCGTCTAGAAATGTCTATCTGTCTGTTTGTTTGAAGTTGTTTGTCACTGCTAGAGTATAGCATTCATAATAAAACCAAGAGAATCATAAAGCATATCCTCGAGTAACAGTTAGTCTTTGTTTCATTGAAGTTGGTCCACTCTATCAAAAGTTATTGTAATTTGTATAACGGCTCGAGTTAATCACGAGAAAAGATTAGTTGAGTAAACACAATTCAATCTCTAACAGAAACAGGATAATATATAATGTGTAAATAATATCTGAGATACAGTAGATGAAAGACTGATTTTGCATTAAGTTTCATGAGGACGAGGACGCGGGTACAGCTGTTATTTAATAAAAAAAAGGTGTGTGTGCGTTTCACACGCGATAGAAGTGAAACTTCAGTAAATCGACAAAAGAATAAGATGAATATATATAACAAGGGTAGGATAATTACAAAGTTTATTTGTTTAAAAATGAAAGTATTTTGATTAATTTTAAAAGATATTTTTTATTGTATTTAACATATGTTACAGTGTACAGTAGTATTAGCTCACGTACTTTTCACATATACTAACACACGTTAAATGCTCAAATACAAGCAAGTATTAAACAGTGTGCAATATACATACACACCGACATTTGCTCTCTCGCTCTGGCTCACTAATTACAGGCGACTATGCTTAAAAGACGGGAGTGGGGATGCAACGAAGCATGGCACAAAGAGGAGAGACCGATAACATAAAATAGTATGTATATTTCTGTCTCATTTTTTGCCGGCTTCGTCCTACACATTTTTGTATTTGTGTCTCTTACCTGTCGTTTTTTCCGTTGCATCCGGTTCGAAATCACTA
Source organism: Antheraea yamamai (assembly GCA_036509395.1). Classification (NCBI taxonomy): domain Eukaryota; kingdom Metazoa; phylum Arthropoda; class Insecta; order Lepidoptera; family Saturniidae; genus Antheraea; species Antheraea yamamai. Next base: position 7,862,330 of record AP028452.1, on the reverse strand, counting down.
TTCTAAAGAAGTTTCACTTAGTATGTATATTTCCGTCTAATTCTTTGCCGGCTTCATCCTACACATTTTTGTATTTGTGTCTCTTACCTGTCGTTTTTTCCGTTGCATCCGGTTCGAAATCACTATTCTAAAGAAGTTTCACTTAATATGTATATTTCCGTCTAATTCTTTGCCGGCTTCATCCTACACATTTTTGTATTTGTGTCTCATACCTGTCGTTTTTTCCGTTGCATCCGGTTTGAAATCACAACGATTCTAAAGAAGTTTCACTTCAAAAACTTTGTTAACATAGAATGGTACTTCAATCAAGTTTCTTCAAAGATAGACTAAAAAAGAGAATTGCAATTTCTTTACATTGAATAAAATAAAGTCGCTTCCGCTGTCTGTTCCCTTAAATCTTTTAAACTATCTATCCGATTTAATATAGTTTTCGCCAGTAGATAGAGTGATTTTCTGTGATGAGTTTCTTTGGTAATAGTGTTAGGTTTTACAGTTAAGTCCCAAAATATATTACCGATTTGCCGGACTGTAAATTCAAGCGCCACGTCAACCGGGTTTTAGTGTCAAAAGGCTATTAAGAGTGGATCAATATGTGAACGATGGTGATGTCTGGAATTGACTCATCTCTGTGCATCCACTAAAAACGATTGTAACGTATAATGTATGTATATATATGTTAAAAAGATGCACCCGATCGAGTTTCTTGCCGGTTCTTCTCGATGACTGGGTTGTTTTCCGAACCGGTGGTAGTTTTGACGTTCCTAAGCGCCTTATTAGGGCCTTAACTGAATAAAGTATTTTTAATTTGATTTAAGAGGAAGGTTTATATGTATAATACATAGATATTATAGTACAGAAAAGCCGAAAAATTCAAAAATTTGTAATGTGATGTCGTAACAAACATTTTTTTGTGCGCTTAAATCGCAAACGCTGACGAGATATATCAAATTAATGTACAACGGAATTGTATATCTTAAAAAGATCGACAATAAAGTCCGCGATGGTATATATTTATCTCTGAAGGATAACCCACATTAACCATTTTTATCTTTTTACAAAAATAATTATGTATTATTTACCAAGCTACTTTATACATATACAGTATTATTCTTTAACCAATTAAATACATTACATACGTTGTACAAGTCACGATTTTGTTTTATCATGCGATCGTTTCAAAATGACGCGCATCACTATTGAATCGTTATAAAAGTATTGTAGGTTGAAATAGAAGCTAGGAATGTGAAAGCAGGTGGGACGGCAGGAACAAAGCGAGATCAACTGTCGCGGTCCCCCACAATCGACCGTTCATCCAGCGGATTAATACTTAAACAAGGTTTTAGGGATGCAAAAAGTTTCGCGATTTATCGATAGTTTTATAATACAACTACTAGCTGTACCCACTCCGTCCGCGTGGAACGTAATGTACAAAAACAGTGACTAATAAAGTCATCTGAATGTGTTAAGTCCATTTACTTTATCTACATTTCTCTCGTACTTACGTCGCATCGTCATTAAAATTGCAATAACTTCTGAAATAGTGAACCGATTTTAATGAAACTAAGTCTAAATATTACTTGGGGCTATGCTTTATGATTTTTTGGTAAGGTTTTATCGTGAACCCAGTACTTTAGAGATATGTGTTCAAAAACAAACAGACAAATAGACATTTCTAAAAATGATTGAAATGTATATTATTACTTATTCGAAGAAACCGACTATAATTTTTATTACAAAAATCTAAGCAATACAGACACGTTAGATTTACATTCTTATTTTATGTATAGATATAGATTATTGAAGTCAAAATTTCTTTAGGCGAAGAAGATGTTTGCTCGAAAGTGATCCATTACGCTCGGTGACGCTGAATCGAACTTACTTTAATTTTGACCTTATCAAAATATACAAATTAAATTTTTGACGTCCATATCAAAATTTCTGCATTCGAAGGTACCATAGTAGACGGAGAAGATGGACACCGCGCCACGTTGGCCTTTCGATGTATTCTTCTTTTACCTAGCCTGGTACCAGGGTCCGTTTTCCTACTTACCTTTCTCCACTTTGCCCGGTCTTTGGCATCCATTTGTATGAGGTGGTTCTCCTTTACGTCTGCCTTCACCACGTCCCACCAGCGCTTTTTGGCCTTGGGCCTTGTACGGTGATGTTTAGACAACTATTTCCCACGTAGTCTGGAGGTCTGCGACTTATGTGGACGTAGCATCGAAGACGATTTTCCTGCAGCTTGTCTGGGATGTCACGGACTTCAACGCAACCATGGATATGCTCGTTTCAGATTCGATCTAATCGCGTAACGCCACATATCCATCGCAGCATCTTCATCTCAGTGACGTGTAACCGCTGGACATGTCTACCAAGGCCTAGACATATTTCGCTGCCGTACAACAAGACCGGTCGGATAATGCACTTGTATACCAGATCTTTTAACTTCACCAGTATTCTTTGATCGCATAGAATGCCGGTGACCTCTCGCCATTTTGCCCAAGCGGTGCTAATTCGAAATTGAACTTTGCGATGGATTGATCCGGACTCGTATATCACAGACCCTAGGTATTTGAAGCTGCTGATCTTCGCGACGCTTTAAGGGTTCAGGGTTCGTGCAACTACATTACACATACTCAGTCTTTGCAACATTGAGTGTTAGACCACCGCTCTCGAGCGCCTCATTTCACCAGTTTACCTTGTGCTCTAGTCTCTGCTTATTCTCATCTGTCAACGCAATATCATCGGCATACAACATTAGCCACGGAGATGGTTCGTGGACCTTTGCTGAGACTACGTCAAGCACTAAGCTGAACAGAAAAGGACTTAGAGCCGAGCCTTGGTGAACACCGACCGTGACGTTGACAGGAATGTGACGTCGATGTATTTTTATTGAATAAAATATTACCCCGTAGTACAAAAGTTTCACCCCTATCGTGTGTTTACGACGCACCCCGTTTTTATTATTATTATGTATAATAATAATAGTATGTATGCTTTATATATAATCAGCGTAGTACTTCAAGTATATATATTGTGTGTATTTAAATATTAATATTGGTATAAACATTGATAAATCCCTGTGTAGATTAATACACATGTACCTACATTTTTTTTATATCATAGGCGTCAAACCGACATGTGGGTTACCTGATATTAGGTGATCACCACCGTCCATAGACACTTGCAACACCAAGGGAGTCGCAAGTGCGTTGTCAACCTGTATTTGGGGGAGGGGGAGTGGAGGTGGGCTTCCGGCGCTCTCACTGACCGAACGAAACGCAACAATGCAAGCACTGTTACTTCACGTCGGTTTTCTGTGAGAGGGTGGTACTACCCCGGTCGAGACGACCCATTCATACTGAAACCATTAATAGCTTCACCTATCGTTGGGTAATAAGCACAGACTATTTTTATTTACCTTTACACATATCTCTGGTTGCCTGATAAATAAAATTTTCAATAATATTGATATCAATTAAATAATGGATTGAGATGTATCGATTTTAAAGTATCCGAGAATGTGGTAGAAATAAATAATTTCGCGACAATGATGACACAAGCAGCTTGTGTTTTCGAAGAAACAACAGCAAAGTCATAATATATAGTATATATAAGTATCAAATTCAGTCAAATAACATCCCAGTTTTAAATAAAACTGTATTTATTCTATTTCGATTTGATCGCTGCAGATCATCGATAAAATCTCACATCACTACCAAACCCGCAGGCGACGACGCGTTCCAATTAGCCAGAACAAACACTACGTCCTCGTTAGACACACAAGCGCGCCGACAGACATTCAGAATAATCAAGTTTTTATACTATTATACCGAATATATTCATCTTAATACAATTCATAGAAGACTAGCGGGCCCGGCAGACGTTGTCCCACCCTAATTATAAAAAAAATCCTGGACAAATTATATACCAAAACGTTCCCCGTGAATCACTGTATCCACTGGTGAAAACCGCATAAAGTTCCGTTCAGTAGTTTTTGAGTTTATCGCGAACAGACAGACAGACGCGGTAGGGGACTTTGTTTTATACTATGTGATGAAATAGAAAGACGTGTGCTATATATTTTTTAAAAATTACTTTGTATATCTCTCATTACTAGCTACTTACGCCGCTTACTTACGCGTGTACTAACCAAGAATGTGAAATCAAATCTTTCCCTTACAGACATTATAAGTAAAAAGGTGTAGGTAGATACGTTATCTACATTATATTTTGGCAAAACAAACGGCACGATAACGCACACACACTTAAAGTAATATTATAACGCTACACTGTCTTAGATAAAATGTGGAAGTAAGATGGCATATTCTCAATATCGGGGGTGAAAAAAAAATAGTTATATGTTGCTTAGATATGGGCGGATTGACGGGGCAGCCGTCAAAAATAAACTAGTTAGCCGAGTTTTAAGAAGGCGCTGTCGAAGCACTTATGACGTATCTACAGCTGTTTAGTTATAATAATATAGTTCCTTTATATTACAATCATCTAATGAAGTAAATAAATAAGGCGGTACTGGGTTACAATATAACATGTATATACCTATATTAATTTAATATTGTAGTGAACGTTCGTGCGTATGTTTGAAATCCCGTCCATGTGTTTGTGTGTATACAGCAAGTCTTGTCTAAAAATCAGTGCACGCTTGAACTTGCAAACCTGCAACTTATGCTGAAGTATACACCTTTTTCACTCCAAGTAACACTTGTTTCATATATTAACTAGCGATCCCGGCAGACGTTTTCCAATCTTGATAATTAAAAAAAACTAAAATTGAACCACCGCGCCACCTACCGGGTGCAATTCTGAATCTAAACCATTCTTGAATCCACCTGAACACATACAAAAAATTTCATCAAAAACTGACCAGACATTTAGGATGAGTTCAGTCACATACACGGAGATGACAGAAGTTTCTGTATCTATCTTCTATACATATAATCTACATTCTATGTATATCTATCTATACACATAATAAGAATGTACATATAACGTGTCTATACTTTTCGATTTTCATGAAAAAAAAACGTTGCAGGTGTCTAGGAATAAGTAATACAATACATTTCAATCATTTTTAGAAATGTCTGTCTGTCTATCTGTTTGTATGAACACGCATCACTGCTAAAGTACGGAGTTAATAATAAAATCTCGTCAAGACAATCATAAAGCATATCCTCGAGAGTAACTTAGTCTTTGTTTCATTAAAATCGGTTCACTCTATCAAAAGTTATTGTAGTTTTAATGACGACGCGGCGTAAGTACGAGAGAAAAGTAGATAAGTAAATGGACTTAATACATTCAGATGACTTAATTAATCAATGTTTTGACATAAGCTTCCACGCAGACGAAGTCGCAGGCACAGCTAGTTATATATAAAGATGACATCTTACATACATACGCGTGTACACTGATACACGAACTGTTTTTTAATATATCAGGGTTATTATACTAGAATAGCTCGTTCTTAGGTTTCCTCTACCAAGCAATTGTACACACCCTACACGCCCGTCGAGACAGACGCCATCTGGTAGGAAAAATGACCAGAAAATTACTACAGGGGGGCCGTGAGTCGTCAATTACAGGCGTCTGGTGTACATCAGCCTTATAATGTATTTAATGGTGTTCCGATGCGTTTGGCTTTGGTTATAATCATACCTAATAACTTTAGACAGCTGGTATAGTCCGTAATATACTAGCAGCCGCCCGCGACTTTATCTGCTTTTACTATCTATCTATATTACTATCACTACATATTTTAAAACAAAGTCCTCAGCCGCGTCCATCTGTCTGTTCGCGACAAACTCTAAAACTACTGACCGGATGTTCATGCGGTTTTCACCAGTGGATAAAGTGATTCATGAGGAAAGTTTAGGTATATAATTTGTCAAGGTTTTCTTTATTATCAGGGCGGGACAACGTCCGCTGGGCCTGTTAGTATTACTATAAGTTATATACGTTTCATCAAAACTACTTGTATAGGTTTGTGTGAAAGTGTAACCAACATTTCTCCATCCTCGTATAATACAAGTCATCGAAGGTATTAAGGGCCGATTGATCTACATTCTGTTCGGAGTTAATTTGTAACTGCAGTGTTTGTATTTCTTCACTGATTTTGGAAAATTCACCGCGAATCGTATGTATATATTGCATTAAAGGCGGAAACCTTTGTTCGGTCCTTAATAATAATCCTTCAATAAATCAAAAAGGATTTGGATGACCCGAAAGATATAGTGCTACTGAGATGCTAACTTCTTAAGCTTCAAAACTACACTGGTGCAGAAAGCTAACGTTATTTTCAACCGTGATAGAGGTCTTTTTCTTATTTACAGGTCCCGCTAGTTCCGCGTGAAGTATTCGGCCGTGTGTTTTGTTCTGCGCAGACATTTAAAAAATTGAGGGAACGGATTAAACTTATGTAATTATAGTTATTTCAGATATATAATTTCAATAAAAATTGCTATTTACATCGTATCATTTCAATGAATATCTTAGAGGTTATCACAGAATTCAAAGGTGCCCCATCTCCCCTCTCTTCTCCCCCTCCCCCTCTCCCCAAAACACAGGCTGGCAACGCACTTTCGACTCCCCTGGTGTTGTTAGTGTCTATGGACGGTGGTGGTCATTTAATATCAGGTGACCCACCTGTTCGTATGCCTGCTATGACATTAAAAAAACAAATACGTCCAACAAAAAATAATGTTGTCGGTGTAGCTTCTTCGATTGTGATATCAAAGCGACATGAAATAAATCTAAATCGTTTAGACATTTACGATGCACACATTAGTATACTGTACCCATGCGAAGCCGGGGCGGGTTGCTAGTCGCTAGTTATGACTTTCTTGTGGACATAACCAACATAACCTGACTTATTTTATAAGCTACTAGCCGTGCCCGCGACTCCGTCCGCGTGGAACCTAATAAAATCATCTGAATGTATTAAGTCCATCTACTTATCTACTTTTCTCTCGTACTTAAGTCGCCTTGTCATTAAAATTATAATAATTTTTGATAGACCAAACCGACTTTAATGAAACCAAGACTAAATGTTACTCCAGGATATTTTTTTATGATTTTCTTCGTGTGATTTTATTGTGAACCCAGTACTTTAGCAGTGATGCGTGTACATACAAGCAGCCAGATAGACATTTCTAAAAATGATTGAATTTTTTTTTTATTAATTTGTTCCAAGACACCTTCACCATTTTTTTTTTCACAAATATCTAAAAAGTACCGATATCGACAGATTCTCTGAGTTGCTTACAAACTATTCAGCATAGTCCGATTTTTTCTAAAGTAGAGACCCCAGTTATCATAATTATTAAATTCCATTTGTAGCAACGTCATTGTTTAGGAATTTATGTAGTTCTGGCATGGATACCAGGACGTAGTGGGAACCAGGCTAATGAAGCTGTTGGTCTTCTTGCTAAAGAAGCTATCCAGACTGGATATTTTAATCACTATAATACACCTATGTTCAGGATTTATCCTCTCCAAACAAGACTGATTTGTTTACATCATGGAACTCAAACTGGTATGCATCCAACCAAATTAATGGCAAATCATATGCTTCCGGATATATTCAGAATAATATTCCGGGTAAGCTATGGCTTTATAAGTTTTGTAACTGATACAAGCTTGCTGCGTCTACTATCTGTAGACTGACGATCTATCTGTAGAGGTGTGTTCTCCAGTCCATCTTCCAGAGCTCAGAATCAGGAACAACTCAATATGTAAATGTGGGTTGGATGAAGGCACTCTAGAACACATTTTTTTCAATTGGCCCAATTTTGTATTGTATTGTATTATATTTTACTTAACAATATACTACGTTCGTCAGATTTTAACAAAATCACAAAGGTGTGTATTTTCTCATTTGCGAATACCTTTGCTAATTTTATAAGCTTTGACAAAGTTAAACTTTAAGGCAACGTAATAACTAACAGTAATTGTTATGTAAATATATATTTATTTAAGGCATGATGTCTGTAAATGTTGTGTTTGTTTTTTTGTATTTCAGTGGCCTAATCTGGAAGAATTAAATTATACAATAAAAATTTAATACTACCTATAAAGTGACTCTCCCATGACTGACTTGACAATGGTAGAATTCGTATCTATTAAACTCCAATATTAAAAAGTTGAATTTGAAGTTAGTGAGTTTGGATGCTCGGGGTAATCTCTGGTATTGTTGATCCGATTTTGAAAACTCTTTCTCTGTTAGAAAAGTATATTAGACTCCTTTTTGTGCTAAATATATATTTTCAATAATTGATTACGATAAATGTAATTAAAATTAGTAAAATTCTATAATATGACGTGCACTGCTTGAACGGTTTGAAATAAAAGAATAAATTCTATGGCAAAAATATTTATTACTTTTACAAATAAGTCCGCGACACCATATATATCTAAGTTTAATATCTCAGTCAACAAGATGATGGGCCATGTGTCAAAAGTAAAATAAATTTGACAATATTTAGTCTGGATGCAGATTTCACGTATACTTACAAATTATTATAGAACAAAAACAACTAAATTGGACCCGATTGGTGATGCTGCAAACGGATGCTAGGCTTATTTTAAAAGATTTCTCACATATCAACTGGGTATAGTGAGTTCCTGAACAGTTTGGATTCACAATTGAGAACTGCAGGTGTCGCTGTAATCGGATATTTAGGTTTTTTTTATTTTTTTACGTTTAAAAATATAATTGAAACCGGTAGTAACCTACTTGGTGCAGACAAGGTTGCACGGGTCAGCTAGTAATCTATAAAAATGGATTTTTTTTAAATATATCATAGGAGGCAAACGATCAGGCGGGTCACCTGATGTTAAGTGATCACCGCCTTCCATAGACACTTGCAACACCAGGGAAGTCGCAACTGTGTTGCCGGCCTGTGTTTAGCGGAGGGAGAGCGACAGAGGGAGGGTAGGTAGAAGGGAATAGGAGGGTAGGCCTCCGACGCTCTCACTGACCGAACAAAACACAACAATGCAAGCACCGTTACTTCACGTCGGTGTCTGTGTGTCGGGTGGTACTACTGCGGGCGAGCCGACCCATCCATGCTAAAACCAATAATAGCTTCAGCGTGGCTCTACCACTTACCAATTGGACTTAATCGTATTGCCCGGGTAGTATTTATAGTACTCCGATTAGTCATTAAGTCAATAAATAAATAATAAAGAGATGAATAAAAAATTGCAGAAATCACCCTCAAAGGAAAGCCGTTGTTTGACTTTAATTTGAATTCATTTCATTACGCATTCATCAACCGTTTGTCCTGTAGAATCTTTCAAGTTTTACAAAAGGGCTTTATTAATTCCCTTTTAGCTTAAACTGAGTGTTTATAGCGACTTTGTCATGGTTTTCTTAATAGAATGACCTATATCAGACTCTTGGAAATCTTCTTCTTATCTTATCTTATGTAAGAATGTAAATATAACGTATCTGTACTTTTTAAATTTTTGTGAAAAATGTTGAAGGTATCTTGGAACATATTAATTCACAAGTGTAGTGGATCGGGAATAATACCACGAAGCATGAATTCAGACTTGCTACAAAAACTCCCAGGAAAGTTCTAACAAGATGGCCACCATCTTGTTAGTTCATTGAAATTATATCAAGAAACTTGTAATATCGATACTCACTTGACAATGGCAGTAATAGTCTTCTGGAAGACTGGTTGACAAAAATAAAGTTAAAAATAAAATTTACTCTTACGTTCCAATTACCTTTTTTCATCCTACATTCAATATCTTTAACAATTACGTTCCCTACCTTACATGCCCTTTGAAATAAACTGGTCAAATTGTAGGTTAATTTTATAATAATACTAGCGGGCCCGACAGACGTTGTCCCGCCCTGATTATAAAAAAATACCTGGACAAATTATATACCAAAATGTTCCTCGTGCATCACTTTATCCACTGGTGAAAACCACATGAAAATCCGTTCGGTAGTTTTTGAGTTTATCGACAGACAGACGCGATAGAGGACTTTGTTTTATACTATGTAATGATAATATATGAATTCATAATATACATTAATAATTAATTGATAAATAATTTATCTTCCACTGAAATAGTTAATATTCATTTTGGTCTTACTGAATTAATAATGGGTTATGGTCGAATTTCGACCACTATGTGACCGCTAGTAATTATTCTTCGGAGTGCCAATAGATATGAAAGAGAGGCTAATGATATTCATTTCAATTCACATATTACGATGTTTAAATAATTCATACTGTAATTGGTTTAAAATAGGCAGTTACACTACTATTTCTTTATTTTGAGTATTAAACTTCTGCCTTGACTTTTTTTTCTTATTCAGAAATGAACCTAAGACTTTCCGTCACCGAGATCCTCACGAAACTCAAACCCACGATATTATGGTATAGACATAAATTACACATGTATCTACGTTAGGGCGATAATTAAAAGGGTAGGTTGGGGGACGTAGAAAAAAAAAACATATTGACCGGTCAGCAGAATACAGTCTCTCCCCGATTCGTCCGTTGCGGTTTTTCCACCCCTGGCGATTATCGCTATATAATTATCAATTATTCTAACATTCACTCTTGTTACTACATTTTTTGAAGTAAATACTTCTTAATAGGTATTTTCGACAGTAGATAAATTTATAATTTCACGTCATGACATGCTACGTAAGCTTGACCGGCCGTATTGCGCTTGCACGGCTTATATCAGACTAGCGACGACGCGTATAAGGTCCTGTGTATATTTAATATTGATATTCTGCAGCTCTCATACGTTTGATTGAGATACTTTATATTTATATATAAACTAGCGTGCCCGGCAGACGCTGTCCCGCCCTGATTATGAAAAAAATCCTTGCCATATTATATACTAAAACGTTCCTCATTAATCACTCTATCCACCGGTGAAAAGCGCATGAAAATCCGTTCGGTAGTTTTTGAGTTTATCGCGAACAGACCGACAGACAGACGCGGTAGGGGACTTTGTTTTATACTATGTAATGATTTCTTCTGTACGTGTGTATGTCACTGAACTCCTCCTAAACGGCTCGACCAATTTTGATGAAATTTTGTGTGCGTGTTCCAGCCGATCCGAGAATGGTTTAGATTCACAATTGGACCCGGTAGGTGGCGCCGCGGTTGAATTTATTTTTTATTATCATGGCAGGACAACGTCCGGCGGGACCGCCAGTCTTTATATATAAATTTCTTCTGTGCGTGTGTATGTCACTGAACTCCTCCTAAACGGCTGGACCGATTTTGATGAAATTTTGTGTGCGTGTTCCAGTCGATCCGAGAATGGTTTAGATTCACAATTAGACCCGGCAGGTGGCACCGCGGCTGACTTTTAGGATTTTTTTTCATTATCAATGCAGGACAACGTCCACCGGGCCCGCTAGTTAATGTATATAATCAGTGGCTCCAAGTTTAAAAAATATGACATTTAAATATTGTCTGTCATTCACACTATAATTAATATAAAAAAATTCACTTCTGACGGCAGTCCTTATGACTGCATCGGCTTTTTTTAGTAATGAAGTTATGCTTATTATGATGAGAGTGAATTTTTGATGTATTTAGGCAATTATCTATCAAGTTTTCAACTAATAACTATATTCAAGGTAGTTTTTTTATGTTATAGGTAGCAAACGAACAGGCGGGTCACTTGATGGTAAGTGATCACTGCTGTCCATATACATTAGCAACATCGAGCGAGTCGCAAGTGCGCTGCCGGCCTTTTAAAGGAGGTGGTCCTCCGGCGCTCTCACTGACCGTACGGAACGCAACAATGCAAGCACTGTTACTTCACGTCGGTTTTCTATGAGAAGGTGGTAGTACCACGAGTGAGCCGACCATTTCATGCTGAAACCAGTAATAGGCTTCAGCGTAGCTCTACCACCTACAAAAATTCAATTATATTAGAATCTACAACCCGTGTTTTATATCAGTGGAGTTAAAAAATATATACGTACATAGATATACATTTGTATTTGTGTGAGATTGTAAATGATATATGGTGGTGAATTAATAATTAAAAAAAATGTTTTTTTAATTATAAACTTTTAATCTAAGTCCGTCCCTTTCTAGCTAACACTCCCAGGCCGAAAATGTGTCGGCAAGCACATGTTGGTGTGTTCTGGCAGGTGCATTTGAGAATCAGCTCCCTCTACGTTTAACGTATTTACCATATTAGAACTCATCGTCAATTAACCTCAGATGAGGTTGTTGTCAAATGCTAAAAATATATAAAGTATTAAAAAAATGAGTGCATGTAACCGTCACACGCGATTGAACCAAAACTTTTTAAATATTTTTAATTTTGTCAATAGATAGTTTTTGAAAAAAATAATTAAATTGTATAATAATAAAAATCCATACAATAGAATTAATTACGTATATATGGGCGCGCGACCGTGCTGCCATCTGGTTTCAATGTAAGTAACAGATTAAATCAAAGCTTCAATATCTGTAGTGACATCTATCAGCTAATTCGGAACTTAAATAACACAGGAAATATTATTAGCAACTCTTTGTTATAGAGTAAATAAAATATAGAAAAGTACGAACAGATTACTGTGATAAGTAACGAATTAAATTAATTATTACTTAATAGAAGTTTTGGTTACGTTTAATTATTATCTAACCGGATGGTACAGAAACGTGCCGCCATATTGCCGTAACGCACTTCCGTTGCATTGTCATCCAGTTACCTCCTAGTCGCGCCTAAAGAAGTTTTACTTCAATAACAATAGATGTTCGAAATTCAATCGGACACTATATTTTACCATTCCCTACCAACTCCATCATTGTGATGTGCTTTGAGATCAGAAGATGTATAGATTTATAAAACATCAGATGACAGTTAACCCTTGGATAAGCACGCGGAGCGCTATGTCAATTAACCCTGTCGGAGCGCGCGAACAATTTACGACGGTTCGAGCAAGGGAACCGTGATTTTAGGGTTGAAAGTGTTAATTAAATATTTGATTGAGTTTCAAACATTATTTCTGTCGTATACCTCTACACAGACAATTATATACGCTATAGAAATCATACCTATATCCATAAATAACGTTGCAGGTAGCAAGCCAAGTTTGCATCGTTTAACAATTATATTAATAACTAGCTGTGACCGCGACTCCGTTCGCGTAGAACCAGCTGTAAAAAACACAGTGACTGTTAAAATCATCTGAATATATTAAGTCCATTTACTTAACTACTTTTCTTTCGTACTTAAGTCGCGTCGTCATTAAAATTACAATAACTTTAGATAGAGTGAACCGATTTCAATAAAACCAAGACTTAATGTTACTCGAGGATTTGCTTTATGATTTTCTTGATGAGGTTTTATCGTGAACGCAGTACTTTAGCAGTGATGCGTGTTCATACAAACAGACAGAAAGAGAGACGGGTATTTCTAAACATGATTGAAATGTGTTTTATTACTTATTACAAGATACCTGCAGCAATTTCACAAAATTCTAAAAAGTACAGACACGTTCGATCTACCTTCTTATTATGAGTATAGAAGATTATAAACTATATTATAACTATACGCAATGATAATGTATTGGATATAAGTTATTTTGTACAAAAATGTTGGCACCAGTAAGAACATACCTACGGTTAGCGTGACATTGGATATAAAAAATGTATCCCGGCGCCACCTGTGACGCGGAAATATGCGAGCCATTTGGATCACTTGTTTATAAAAAACGAGGCGTGCCGTAACGTTTTGTCGTGGTAGAGCCACGTTAAAGCTATTACTGGTTTCAGCATGAATGAGTCGGCTCGCCCGGGGTACTACCACCCGACCCACAGAAACACCGACGTGAAGTAACAGTGCTTGCAATGTTGCGTTTCGTTCGATCAGTGAGTGCGCAGGATACCCACCACCACTTCCTCAACCCCCTTCCCCACTCCCTCTCCCCCATACATAGGTTGGCAATTCACGTGCGACTCCCCTGGTGTTGCAAGTGTCTATGGACGGTGGTGACCATTTAACATCAGGTGGCCCACTTGTTCGTTTGCCTGCTATGATATAAAAAATATAAGAAAACACGATAAAGTGAAGTGAAGTTTTGTATTACAGAAAAACATTTTAAATAAAAAAGGACAATAAAAATCCGATGTCACGCGATGTTCCCAGGCGGTCAGCCATCCAAGTACTGATTGCGACAGAGTTGCTTAACTTCGGTACGCTATATAGGTGTTTACCGACACCTCTTTTAGTTACACGAAAAGGCTGGCGACCAGAATCATAAAGCCCTCCCATAAGAAGATTGACTTCAAAATGTATCCAGGTACCATCCTGCCAGCTCAAACCGATAGCTACTATACCAGCTCAAAGGTTCAACCGAAGCAGCTACACATATGGAATTTGTCACACAGGCGCGCTCATTAGCAGATTTTATCTACGAAGCGAATTGATAAAGAACCAATGATATAACCAAAAAGTTGTAGATACGTCAAAGGCGCTTAGACGGCGCCTTGTTAAACACTTAGTTAGCTAGCAAACGTTATCTAGCCCCGTCAATCCGCCCGTATCTAAGCAACATATAACTATTTCTTTTTCACCACCAATATTGAGAATATGCCATCTTCTTCCACATTTCATCTAAGATATTATGGCGTTACAATATTACTTTACGTATGTGTGCGTTATCGTGCCATTTCTTTTGTCGAAATAGCATGTAGGTAACGTATATACAGCTTTTTAGTTATAATATCATTGTAAGGAACGCTGACAGGCTCATAGAATAACAGAACTACCAAATTAGTCCATTTTTAAGTTACAATACATAATAGTAAGTAATACTAAATAAGTACGATGAAAAAATGACACATTTTCATACAAACTTTCATCCCTTTTTTTACCATTTTAGGTGTTGAATTTCCCAAAATCTTTCCTTTGTGCTCACCTATAGTGCAAAAGGAACTGGCATGCAAATTTTTACGTCCCTAGCCTTGTTGTTCGGGATGTGCGAATATATTAGTCAGTTAGGTATTATTTTAGCTTCTGCCCGCGACATCGTGAATAGTTACTTTGGGCTAACGTTAACACGCAGCGGAAGCTCTCAAGAGGGAAAAACCCCGATTTTAAAACATTCTTCATTGGTGCTCCGCTCCTATTGGTATTAGCGTGATGGTATATAGCCTATAGCTTTGCTCGATAAATGAGCTATATATAACACTGAAAGAATTTTTCAAATTGGACCAGTATTTCCAGATATTACCCCCTACAACATCACAAACTTTACCTCTTTATAACATTAGTATAGATATGTAGAAAACTAGCCTCTGCCCGCGACTTCCTCTGCGTGGAATATGTTAATAGTTACGTAAAAGTTACTTTGGGCTAAAGCTAACAAGCAACGGAAGCTCTCAAGAGGAAAAAATAACCCTATTTTGAAACATTTTTCGTTGGTGCTTCGCTCCTATTGCTCTTAACGTGATGATAATTTCAAATAAGACCAGTAGTTCCAGATATTGCCCTCTACAACGTCACAAACTCACAAACTTTACCTATTTATAATATTAGTATAGATATATAGAAAATACAAAAAAAACACTAATAAATTTGATACTTATACATTCAATTCAAACATTATAACAGAAATAAAAATTATATCTAATTAATCTTTATTTCATGAGCAACAAGGATCAGAATAGTTCGAAGCAAAGCTAAAATTTCAAATAACATCGCATGTACTCTGCAAGCATACATTTCCATTTAACGTATTGTCACAATATTTCTTGAAACGGAATATGAATCCAATAACATGTAGACCAGGGTAACTAACTATTTTTACTTTTTGTGGACACTTCTCTAATACACCTTCAAGAGATCTCCACATATGAAATTGGATAAGTCATTTATAATTGTTTGCTCCACAAACCATTGTAAGAAATATTTTATATGAGATATGATTTCTTTAGTGAAACATGTTTCTATACATAAATACCTAATCTATATATACTAGATATGAAATATTTCATGCGTCACTGCTATTATTGATAGGAAATGAATAATAACTTATAAGTAATAATTTAAAATCTGAATCAGTGTTATTTTTCACATACGCCAGTTTTAATGAGATATTGTAAAACCTGTGACTTATAATTTACAAAATTCATACTCTTGTTATGTTATTAGGTCAGAAGCTATTCAAGCTACAGTACTTTTAATGTAGGTTTTTTTATACTACGATGGTAGCAAAAATGCACGCGGGCCGCCTTATGTTAAGCAGTCACCGCAGCCTATGTACGCTTGCAACACCTGAGACGTTACATGTACGTTCCCGACCCTTCAAAACCTATTCACTTTCCCCTTGAAGTATTCCGTACTGTAGTCCCCTGGAGAAAAACTCAGCAGGAAGCTCATTTCACAAACGGAGCGTTCGTGGGAGGAAACCCCTCCGGAACCGGACCGTCCGAGACCATTTCAATTCCAACGTATGAAGATGAATTCCCTGGCGATGACGAGCGATACGATAGTGGAAAACAGCCACAGGCATAATGTTGAATAATTCATCGGAACACTAATCATTATAAATATAAATTTTGTAGCTGGTAGAGCCACGCTGAAACTATTACTGGTTTCAGCATAAATGGGTCGGCTCGCCTGGGGTAATACCATCCTCTCACAGAAACACCGACGTGAAGTAACAGTGCTTGCATTGTTGCGTTTCGTTCGGTCAGTGAGATCGCCGGAGACCCACCTCCCCTCCCCTTCCACTTTCCCCTTCCCTTCCTCCCCCTCCCTACACAGGCTGGCAACGCACTTGCATCTCCCCTGGTGTTGCAAGTGTCTATGGACGGTGGTGATCACTTACATCAGGTGACCCACCTGTTCGTTTGCCTCCTATGATATATAAAAAAAAAAATAACAATCATAAATGGTACAAATAGAGAGGTGACGCTTCTCCTTACACTAGGTAACATGAATTAAGTACTTGTACATTTGAGGAACTAAAAAATGATCATTTGTACAAGCACTTCAGTAACGTGAAGTTTAGTTAATTGTCGTACGATAATAATCTTATAAAATAGCAAGTTTTCACATATCACTTGTAAAATAACAGTGAATAATATTTAAAATCACTGCTACATAATTATACTTAAATAGCTTAATTTCTAGTAACTTATCAGCTCAGGTTATCTTCAGGTTCAAGCCGACAGTTTATTAAAACACCTTGTTACGGACACTGTATATTTAACCCGATCAGCCTTTATAGTATGCAGCCAAGATATTAATGACATCTCTTAAATGCAATAGCATTATATAACTAACTCATCAGGAAACGCGACACGCAGACTAACTATTATACAGTTAAATTCATAATGATAGTGATATAATTAGACTTAAGTATTTTTTTCGGTTATCTTTCGGTACATCTTCATTTATTTTGCATCTGCATGATGCTATGCGCTGCAATTACTAGGTATGGCAGGTAATATTCTCGCTTCTATCAGGGCGTAACTGTAAAAGGGACAGTGAAAATGCCTCGTGAGGATTATTTAAGTTGACCTATTTGGCGTGGACTTTCTTCGCCCTAGCTGAAGTCTGAACAAGAGAAATAGCAGTCTCACCTGTAGCAGGTGTATCCTTAATTGCAATGGTTCGGCTGTCTTGGAGACAGGGATGTAACGAACTATATTGATCTAACAAGTGCATGATCGGATGATCCCTTATTCTTTCATCGTAGGAAAGAAAATATCTCTCCATACACTCCAAACGATTATTAATTGATGTCTGACCACTATTTAATCTGGTGCTGTGTTAATTTACGTGAAAAGCTGCTGAAAGTTACCGATAAAAATTAAAATGTGGTTTTTAGAGCCACGCTGAAGCTATTACTGGTTTCAGCATGAATGGGTCGGCTCGCCCGGGGTACTACCACCCGACCCACAGAAACATCGACGTGAAGTAACAGTGCTTGCATTGTTGCGTTTCGTTCGGTTAGTGAGAATGTTGGAGGCCCACCTCCCCTCTATCCCCCTTCCCCCCAAACACAGGCTGGCAACGCACTTGCAACTCCCCTGGTGTTGTTAGTGTCTATGGACGGTGGTGATCACTTAACATCAGGTGACCCACCTGTTCGTTTGCCTCCTATGACATAAAAAAAATAAAAAATTAAATGTTCAGATTTCCACACATGTCATCATGGTCATCCTGTTATAGGGAGACTAGGGGAAAAAAGATATTAGAATGTACCCCCGTTACACATGTGTTTCAGACGCTATTGTATTAGATTTACTGTTACATTAGTGGTCAGCTTCCTCAATTCATTTAAATCATTTTATCGTGCAAAGACTAGCAGCTTGCACGCGAGTTCGATCGTATTTCTATTGCTTATTTTTGAAATGAAAGCTTCTTTAGGCGCGTTGAGCGGTATTTTTGGCAGGAGATAAATTTGTTATTTCGCGTCATGACATGCTACGTCAGCACGTTCGGCCGTATTGCGATTGCGCGGCTTGCGTCAGATTAGCAACGCGTAGTATAGGGGCCTCTGTACATGTAATATTGGTGTTTTGCATCTCATCCCACGTTTGATTGATTAATAGACTTTATAAAAATATATATAACTAGCGGGCCCGGCGGACGTTGTCCTGCCTTGATAATAAAAAAAAATCTAAAATTCAACCGCAGCGCCACCTTCCGGCTTCAATTGTGAATCTAAACCATTCCCGGATCCACTGGTACACGCACACAAAATTTCATCAAAATCGATCCAACCGTTTAGGAGGAGTTCAGTGACATACACACGTACAGAAGAAATTTATATATAAAGATAATTGCTCCGAGTGCCAATAGATATGAAATTTATATATTGTAATTCATACTATAATTAATATGAAAATTCATAGGAGAACACATTTATTTCATTATTTTAAGTTTTCACTTCTGTCGGCAGCCCTTACGACTGCCTCGACTTTTTTTTTTAACGTAATAAAGTTATCCTTATTTTGGCACGTGTGGGAAAAATGATGAGAGTGAATTTTTACCGACACCTAAACGCGACACCATGAAGTTGGTTAATAATTGTCTATGAAGTTTTGGTGAGAACTGATAACCATATTCAAGGTAGTTATTCCAATATATAAAAATCTACAACACGTGTATTATATCAGTGGAGTTAAAAAATATATACATTTGTATTTTTGTGTGATTGTTAATTGTATATAGTGAGGAATGACAATTTATTATGAGTATCCCTGATAAATATGTTTCTTTTATATTTAACTAGCGGGCCCGGCTGACGTTGTCCCGCCCTGATTACCCCCCCGCAAACCCCCTTGTGGGTGAAATTTCGTAAAATCCGTTCTTAGCTGACCTCTACTCGGCGAAAGGAATATTCCTACCATATTTCAAGTCGCTACGCCCTATGGTTCCAGAGATATCGTGATGAGTCAATAAATAGGTGGGAATCTCTTATATTTTATATTTAATTTAATTATTAATTTTTAATAATTATATTTAATTAATAATTATTAATTTTTATAAGTGGGCTTATAAATTTAAGTTTAATTATGGGTATGTATTCTTTTTATTTGTTTATATTATAAATTATTATTATTACATTATTCAATATCAAATACACACATTATACAAATACGGTCTCATGTGGTTTGTCCACATTGAATTCCGAATAACTCAACCGATCTTCATAAAAGTCGGTTATTATGTATAATTTGGTCGAACTTGAGAGATACGATAATTTATACTTCGGTTAATGGACTCAATATTGTATAATTACGAATTAAATGATCGTCAATGTTGATTATTGTTATTAATTGTAAGTTTCATCGGTCTCGAAAAGACGGCGCTTAAAATTAGTTGGTTGACAGAAAACCGACGTGAACTAACAGTGCTTGCATTTCGTTCGGTCAGTGAGAGCGCCGGAGGCCCACCTTCCCACCCCTCTCCTCTCCCCCTCCCTCCCTCCCCTTCCCTCAAAACACAGGCTGGCAACGCACTTTCAACTCCACTGGTGTTTTAGTGTCTATTGACGGTGGTGATCACTTAACAGCAGGTGACCCACCTGTTCGTTTGCCTGCTATGACATAAAAAAAGAAACTGTAGGGCAGACTATCATAGATGGCGCCACGTTTTAATTTTCAATTCATTTTTCAAGTTTATTTTATGATGGACGTGTTCTGTTAATCCCATAATAACAAATACATTATCAAAATTTGAATTCACTATGTAATAACTAAGCCACAGCAACGCGTGGCCGAGTCAACTAATCTATACATATAATAAGAAAGTAAATCTAACGTGTCTGTACTTTTTAGATCTCAGTGCAGGTGTCTAAAAACATCATAACGAATATTCTCGATATCGTCGAAAATCGGTCCACTCTATCAAAAGTTATTGTAACTTTAATGACGACACAGCTTAAGTACGAGAGAAAAGTAGATAAGTAAATGGACTCGATACATTCAGAAACTTTATTAATCTTTTTATACTAGGCTCCACGCTGACAAAGTCGCAGGCACAGATAGTTACTATATAAGATAGTAACCATCATTATTTAGGAGAATGGATCCCGCACGAAGTAGAACGCGTACCGAAGCCCAACGGCTGCCACGAGAACCGCTACAATACTTTACCTTCAACTAACCTCAAAGTATGTTACATCAACGTACGCAACGTCTTTTACAAGCTAAAAATCCACACAACGATTTCTTATACCGTCCAAAGAAGTATAACTTCAAAAATACATACAAATTCAAAGCCCAAGGTTAAGAGAAGTTAAAACAAAAGAATCCTATTTTAAAATCTCGATTTGCATACAAGGGGGATGTTCAAGGAGGGCGTAGCGCCTTAAATATACAAGATTGAATCATTCCTACAGTCAGAACATCTTTCTGTAACGTTAGAACAACATGGATATGACATTGTACAATATTTTATTTAGAAAGACTTGTTCTAAATACGAAGTGGCAATTATCTATCTTTTTTACCTTTTTAAATTACCTTTTTATAATAAAAAAAGTAATAAAACTCTAGATTCGAAATGTATCATAGAATTACATAACAAAATTTGATAGTTTATTATTATTATATTTATTATTATTTTATTTATTTATAAGACAACAAGAGTCCATGAAATAAAAGTATTAGTTCAAATAAAAAGTTAAATATATTGATATACGATTTTTGTATGTCATAGGAGCCAAACGAACAGGCGGCTCACCTGACGGTTAAGTGTTCACCGTCGTCCATAGACATTAGCAACACCAAGGGAGTCGCAAGTGCGTTGCCAGGGTGTATTTGGGGGGAAGCGAGGAGGGATGAGCGGAGAGGGGAGGGGGAGGGAAAGTAGGCCTCCGGCGCTCTCACTGACCGAACAAAACGCAACAATGCAAGCACTGTTACATCACATCGGTTTTCTATGAGAGGGTGGTACTACCCCGAGTGAGCCGACCCATTTGTGCTGACAGAAGTAATAGCTTCAGCTTGGCTCTACCACCTATAATACGATTTAATTGTACAAAGATGAATAATGACTATGTTTCAAGACCTACACACGTCCTTGGTGAAGGCATTAAGAAGAGGTCAATTATTAGCACTATTATTGGAAGTGTTACCAATTTATTCGCATGTTCCCCAGTCATTGAAAAGGATATATAAAAAAACTATATGCCTATTTCAAACTGTGCTATTGATTACAAAGGTATTGGACGTGATCTTATAGTTAGTTATAATATTAGACGCTGTTATCTTATATAACAAAAATTATATATATTTTTTCATTTATTTTGTAAAAACGCACACATATTAACGGACATTCCTCCTATCTCTATTCTACTCTTTTTGTCTAAACTCCTTGCCACTGTAAACTAATATACAAATAAAAAAATAAAAATAATAATTCTATAGGATTTTGACTGGATCTAAATCTTTAACGTAGTGACTTTTATATTTTATTCATAATCTTGAGTCATTCGACTTTATGTTTTGTAATATTGTTGGTATTGTAAGTAATATAAGTAGTTACGTTATTGGGCATAAGTGAGTTAGATGGGAAATAATACCCTGGATTACGAGAAGCCACAAAAACTCCCTGCTAAGTTCTAACAAGGAGGCTACCAACATGCTAGAATATTGAAATGATTATAGAATACTTGTAGTATTGTTTCCTAATCGACAATGGTAACAATAATTTAGGACCTAGGACAATGGTCAGCAAGCCGCGGCTCGTGAGCCTGTGCCTTTTCGCGAAAAATATTTAGTACAGACACAGTACTATTTATTAACATAACAGAAGATGGTAGAGCCACGCTGAAGCTATTATTGGTTTTAGCATGAATGAGCCGGCTCACCCGCGGTAGCACCACCCCTCTCACAGAAACACCGACGTGAAGTAACAGTATTTGCTTTGTTGCGTTTCGTTCGGTCAGTGAGAGTGCCGGAGGCCCACCTCCTCTTCCCTCTCCTTTTCTTTCCCCCGCTCTGCCTTTCCCCCAAACACAGGCTGGCAACGCTCTTTAGACTCACTTGGTGTTGTTAGTGTCTATGGATGGTGGTGATCACATAACATCAGGTGACCTAACTCTTCGTTTGCCTGCTATAACATAAAAAAAACTTGTCTTGTAAGATCCAAGTTATTTTTAAAACGCAAGCCTACAGAGAGAAACACATTTTAAGCAGCAATAGCACGGCTAGTCGCTCGTAAAATATGCATATTTGTCACTAGCAAAACAAAGCTTCGGCTTAAAATAAGGCCCTTTGAATAAACTTATTTTTTGTACAGTTTATATTCGGCTTCTTTTGGATGACGAGTTAGCCGATCACTGATCTAGAAGATTAGTTGTTATAAAAAAACAGACGAAAATTCACTTCTTAATAATGAATACGTAAAAATCAAGGGAATATCCACATAATGATATAGCTTACGCGAGATTTCGATCGTGAAATTGCGCCCAGTGTCGCGTGATCTTCCGTTGATTCTTTATACGTCTGTAACGCGAACGAAACCGGGGTAAAATATATTATGCATTACAACTTTAATTTAGTGGAATCGACGTTATATATTTAATTCATAGCCGCTTATATTTATTTATAAGAAAATAGTTTTATATAAGTGAAAGTTTTAAAATAGCTAAAAATATGGCAAATAATTGATATCAAACTAGATTATTATTATTATTTTTATGTCATCATAACAGGCAAACGAACAGGTGGGTCACCTGATATTTAGTGATCACCACCATCCATAGACACTAACAACACTAGGGGGGTCGAAAGTGCCTTGTCATATCAAATCAAAAATACTTTATTCAGTTTAGGCCCTAATAAGGCACTTATGGACGTCAAATACTACCACTGCTGCCAGCCTGTGTTTGGGGGATAGGGAGGGAGGGAGGGGGGAGAAATGGGCCTCCGGCGCTCTCACTGACCGAAGGAAACGCAACGATGCACGCACTGTTACTTCACGTGGGTGTTTCTGTGAGAGGGTGGTACTACCCCGGGCGAGCCGACACGTTCTGGCTGAAACCAGTAATAGCTTCAGCATGGCTCTGCCATCTACAAACACCTACAATTATTGGTAATCTAGCATCGCCCGCGGCTTATCCCGCGTGAACGACAACATTATTTTTAATCATTATCAGCCTATAAGAAACCCAACGCAGGTCCATAGTCCTCTTCCCGAAGGAAGGTATGGGCATAATCACCACACCAGCCCACGTTGTATTGGCGATTTCAAACTCTGAGAAATCCACAGTTCTATGTTTTCCCACTCACAGTAGTACTACAAGAACATTCCTCAGGTTCAGGTTTCCTCGCGATGTTTTCCTTCACCGTCAGCCGATAGTGTTACCAATTGAAATTAGTAAATGTCCGCAAATTCTGAAAAATTCGTTAGTACCGGAGTTCGAACCAGCGGACATTGGTATAATATACCACCTGTAAAACCAAAATCAAATCAAAACACTCTTTATTCAATTTAGGCCCTGAGAAGGCGCTTATGAACGTCAAAACTACCACCGGTTCGAACAAACAACCCACTCATCGAGAAGAACCGGCAAGAAACTCGATCTGGTTTATCTTTTCATAACACATAACATATTTTTTTATTATTACAACATAATAGACATATAAAGCTATATTCGTTTTTGACTATCACCACCAGACTATCACGACTTCCACCAGTCCACGACTTTAATTTAAATGCATTTCTTTAAATTTAAATTACGTTATGAAATAAAAATTTAAATTTAAATATTGGACACGGTTTATTAACCGACTTCGAAAAAGGAGGAGGTAACTACGTTCCGTTGTACGTTTTTTTTTTATGTATGTTAATCGATATCTCCGTCAATTATGAACCCATTTTAATGATTCTTTTTTTATTTGAATTGGTTATATTCAGAGGTGGTCCCATATAAATTTGAAGAAAATATTTAACCCCTAAAGAGGTGAAATATCGTTTATTTGATTTTCACCCACTTCGTCTCTACGTATTTTCGTGAAATTGGAACCGATTTATTATACCCATTAGAAACCAGATATATTTACGGGCACTAAAAATGGAGCAATAAATTTTTTTTCAAAAAAAAATAAACCGCCTCCGATGTGAAAGATAAATAAGGCACTAAAAAGCGAAAAATAACTGAATTATTAAATTAACCAAATTAAATAAAAAATATTGATATTCGCGCTACCTAATAATATAGTTCAAGTCGAAGTTCAAATTTGCTGCAGGTAATAAAATATGTATACTATACACATATATATTATGGGACACGAGGCATCGACTTCAAATATGTTATTAAGTAGCGCGAATATAATTTTTTTTTTATTTGTTATTTAATAATTGTTTTTTTCTTTTTCTTTTTTTATTTTAATTGGGGGGTTTTTTTTTTTTTTAAATGGGGTGGGAAATTCCAACCATAAAAAAAAAATCTAAAAAAAATAAAATAAAAACCTCTCAAAAATAATTCCATTTAAAACAAAAAACTTTTTATTTAAAAAAGGGGGGGGGTTTTTTTTATTTGTGCTTTTTTAAAAAAAATTAAAAAAAAAAAAAATTTTTTTATTAATTTTTATTCCCAAGGTTGGGGGGGGGGGGTTTTTTTTTTTGCGCGGGGCGTTTTGGGGCAAAGAAAAGGGGGACGGGGGGGGGGGGGGGGGGGAAAAAAAAAGAACGCCCTTGGGGGGGGGACAAAAAAAAAAAAAAAAAAAAAAAAATAACCCCCACCACAAAACAAGAAAAAAAGAAGAAAAAAAAAAAAAAAAAAAAGGAAGAAAAAACACAAAAAAAAAAAAACACCCCCCAAAAGGGGCGAGGCCGCAGGGCGCCCCATATCCCCCGGACAAACAGAGAAAAAAAAGAAAAAAAGAAAAAAAAAAAAAAAAAAAAAAAAAAAAAAAAAAAAAAAAAAAAAAAAAAAAAAAAAAAAAAGAAAAAAAAAAAAAAAAAAAAAAAAAAAAAAAAAAAAAAAAAAAAAAAAAAAAAAAAAAAAAAAAAAAAAAAAAAAAAAAAAAAAAGAAAAAAAAAAAAAAAAAAAAAAAAAAAAAAAAAAAAAAAAAAAAAAATCTATTTAAACGGAATACTGTTAATGGCAGTTTTGATCTACATGACATGTACAACAAATGTAATGTATTTAATTGGCTAAGGAATTATATTGTATTTGTATCAAATAGCTTGGTAAATAACACATAATTATTTTTGTAAAATGATAAAATTGGTGACTGTGGGTTATCCTTTAGAGATAAATATATACCATCGCGGACTTTTTTATCAATCTTTTTAATATATACAATTCCGTAGTAGGTAGATTAATTTGATCTATGTCGGAAGGTTTAGCCAACGTTTGCGATTTAAGTGCACAAAAATGTTTCTTACGACAGCACATTACAAATCGTTGAATTTTTCGGCTTTTCTGACTAAAATGTTACACACATCAAAAAAGTCTAAGCAACATGCGTGATATAACAAATTTTACCATTTATATTAATGAATTTCTAAGTATTTACTCAAACAAAGTGCGTAGGTAAGTAAACTTTTTTGTTATAGATGACATACAGGCTGGTTGTAAAAAAAAAATTTGATTATGTTTTGTTTTTTCATAAAATTCAAATGACTGCGAATTTGATTGAATTTAAGTGCGTTTTAATTGCTACGTTTACTTATTTTATAATTTTACAGTCTTGATTTTATAATTTTACCAACCATTTAAATAAAGTTAGCGACAAAATTGAATTGTTAGATATTCTTTACGTCATGAAGCGACGTCATTTGATGGCAGATGAAATGCAAAGAGCTGTAGGGATGTTGCAAGCGGAAAGTAATCAATCTCAGGTATCTCGACATTTTGGCATTCATAGAAGTGTTATTTGTCGTCTTTGGCAGCGCTACAATAATACAGGAGAACCCGCTGAATAGCATCCAGGCCGTAAAAGGAGTACAACCACTCGGCAAGACCGGTACATACAACTGACTGCAAGACGCCAGCCGATGTTAACCGCTCGAGAGATAAGTTTGAGGCTACAAATTTCAAGTGGTGTTGATGTAAGTCCTCAAACTGTGCGAAATCGACTGCATGAGTACGGCCTACGAGCTCGACGCCCAATCAGGTGCCCACCGATACGTCACGGGAATCGCGCTGGTCGATATGAATGGTGTAGAGAACGCATAACGTGGACCCAGGAACAATGGGATAAAATTATGTTTTCCGATGAGTCGCGATTCGGGTTTAAGCCTGATACAAGAAGGGTGCGAGTGTATCGTCCGCCCGGAAATACTGAAAGGCTCAGGTGCGTTCAGGAAGCTCATCCATACAGCGGCTTAACAGTTATGTTATGGGCGGGTATTATGAAGAACAGGCGAACTGAGCTCGTTTTTGTAAATGGAAACATGAATACTGAAAATTACATTGAGGATATTCTCAGACCTTATGTCTACCCATTAGCAAAAACCTTTGGCTCCGATTTTGGGTTAATGCATGACAATGCGCGTTCACATACAGCTCGGCGAACCAGTGAATACTTTGCAACGGAGAACATCCGGGTATTGCCCTGGCCTGCACAATCGCCAGATCTCAACCCCATCGAGCACGCATGGGACATGCTCCAGAGACGTGTTTTGAAGGACTTGGACGGAGCGACAACAACCCAACAGCTGAAGGATTTGCTACAATTCCATTGGGAGCGAATACCGCAAGATGACATAAACAGTCTCATTAATTCAATGAATAATCGTTGCCGACAAGTTCTGAATAGCAGAGGAGCCCATACTTTGTATTAAATTGTTCTATTCTTTCACAATAAATACATTTTCTTTAGAAATTTCATTTTGTAAGAAAAAAGTTTAGTTTCTTATGTATCTTAGTTTCTACAGTATATTCTAATATTGTTCATTTCTGTTATTAAAAGAACTTATAAAGACAGCAGCTGTTATTTTTACATCATAGAACCCTAAAGATATTATTTTAAAAATAAAATACAACGTTATAATGTGAAGAACCATCCTAAAATTTAAATTAGTACATGTTGCTTAGACTTTTTTGATGAGTGAGTTAGAGTTGGATTTAAGGAAAAAATTTTTAGAAGAATTAAAATAATAATTTTGAGCTGTATTATACATGTGGCCCTTCCTTTTGAATCACTCTATCTATTACTCAAAACTGTTTTAAAATCCATTGGATAGTTTAAAATATCTAAGGGTACAGACAACGGAAGCGACTTCATTTTATACTATGTAAAGATATTATATATAGTTGTTGTAAAAGAGCAGAACAACTTATTTAATTATTGATGTATAGTTGTTATTACGAACAATATCCCGTATAAAAAAACCGATGATAGCGGTTAATAAAAACTACATCTCCAAAATGCCTTCACGAAGTCTTCGATCGAAAGCGATCATGTAGAAAATACATTAAAAATATTAAAAATCCTGTTCTTGTGTAATTCCAAAGAAGAACAAAAACCGTGAAGCCGCCTTTACGAGAAGGCTATAAAAATTTCCTTTTGTAATTAAAGTCGACGATTTTTTCCTTGCAAATTACCGCAGTATAATTCACAAGCTTTTGGCGATTTATTTCCGTGCGTAAATTCTTATTAGCTGGGGTTGTTGCGGCCGCGTAAATAGTCAATTAGGAAAAATAGTGTCAGCGAGGGTGGGAACATTTTTGTTTGTCGATAACCCCCAGAGCTTGTGACACATCGCCATTCGTCGGCGCCGACCTCTTGCATCGAACTCCACAGCAGCCGGTGAGTGATCACAACATTTGCTACTACTTCTCGCTGACCTAGCATTTGATTCGCATCACCGGTGGTTTCCGATCGAAGGTAGCATCACCAGGTGTATTATTATATTTTCTCTTTAAGCAGTCGTATTTCAATCGTTAGAGAGATAAAAAACATTGTGCCAAAGCTGAAAACTTTTGATTATCAAATTACTTACAGCGAGCTATTAACCCTTCACTTGGAGTTTTTGGCGGGATTTTAGTCTGTCATGTAGTTGATTTTATATTTTATTCATGATCTTGTGTTACATTTTATTCATAATCTTGTTTTACTTGACTCTATATTGTGTAAAATTGGTGGTGTTTTATGTAATATAGTTTGTTTATTGTGCATAAGTGAAGTCAATGGAAAATAATACCACGGACCATGAATTCTGAGATGCCACAAAAACTCCATGGAAAGTTCTAACGAAATGGCCACCATCTTATTAGTTCATTGAAATTATATCAAGAAACTTATCGATACTCACTTGACAATGGCAGTTACAGTCTACTAAAAGACTGGTTGCCAAAAGTAAAATAGAAAAAGAACTTGTAATACTATTAACTACTCGACAATGGCAGTAACAATCTAAAATATTGGTTGCCAAAAATAAAGTTAAAAAAAAAACTTTTCACTTCAACATCGCTGTATTTGCTGAAGAAAAAATAATGTTAAGAAAAAGTTCAACGAAGCTGAAGCAATAATGGCTGTGTTCAAATCCTTGCTAATAAACTTGAGAAAATATATATTTTGAAACAATGATAGCTTAGTTTATAGCGTGTTCGGACACGGCATCGATGTACGAAGGTTCCAATCCTAGTAACGGAATCGAAGCTTACGGTGATGGCAAACATCGGATGAAGGCATATCATGGTGGTAGAACTTTTTCTAACCCCGCCAGGCTAGCTACTACCCTCGAGTTGACAATCTTGTCGGCAAGCACCTATAAGTGTGTTCCAGCAGTTGCACTTGAGAATCAGTCACCCTCTAGATTTACCGTGTTTACGATCTTGGACCACATCATAAATTAGCATCAGGTGACGATAACACCAGCCCTTGCGATAACACATCTGTGCAAAACTTTGAACATTTGCTTCAAGAATGCCCCAAATTTAGTACGAGCGCACATAATGCTTTGTGATAATCTTCGTATATGTCTATTCTATCTTTTAGCCAATCTCATGGCTTTTAACAGACTTTGAAATTACCACGAGTCTCAGACTTACACCTAAATAATAACTGATGAATGTTTGTGGTATTATTATATACTAGCTCCTGCCCGAGACTTCGTCCGCGTAGTAATAGTTACTACTCTGGGCTAACGCTGACACGCTCAAAAAGAAAAGAAAAAAACATCTCGATTTTGAAACATTTTTCATCTGTGCTCCGCTCCTCTTGGCCTTAGCGTGATGATTTATAACCATTCTCGACGAATTTATACGATTTATAACACTGAAAGAATTATTCAAATCGCACCAGTAGTTTCTGAGATTACCCCTACAACGCCACAACGTCACAAACTCACAAATTTTACCTCTTTATAATATTAGTATAGATTGGTCATGCAAGGCGTCAAGGGAAAGAGAAGTGATACGTACCAAATTGCAATCACCAATGTCTCCCATTTTATTGCTAATTTCAGATATATTAGTGCAAAAACAATTAGATTGAAAAAATAAAGAAAACATCAGGTGAGATTGTGATCAGACGCTAGAAGTTATAAAGTATTAAAGAAGTGTCTCGATATCTGAGAATCACAAAAAAAAACACAAAAAAAAACAGTATGCTGTAGACCACATGATTCAGTCAAAACTTCTATAGATCCGTCTGTATGTGTGTATGTAGCATCATTACATAGTATAAAACAAAATCCCCTACCGCGTCTGTCTGTATGTCTGTTCGCGATAAACTCAAAAACTACTAAACGGATTTTCATGCGGTTTTCACCAGTGGATAAAGTGATTCATGAGGAAGATTTTAGTATATAATTTGTCAGGGATTTTTTTATAATCAGGGTGGGACAACGTCTGCCGGGCCCGCTAGTTACATAGTATAAAACAAAGTCCCCTACCGCGTCTGTCTGTCTGCCTATTCGCGATGAACTCAAAAACTACTGCACGGATTTTCAAGCGATTTTCACCAGTGGATAAATTGATTCATGAGGAAGATTTTGGTATATAATTTGTCAAGGATTTTTTTATAATCAGGGCGACCCAACGTCTGCCGAGCCCGCTAGTATATTACATGTATATTGTATATACATTTATTACTTTTCTAAGAATACTTACAATTGATTATGTTAGTTTTACTAACTATAGGCTATCTTCACTAACTTATATCTCCCTTTCAACTTCCGTTCGCCTCGCCCGATCACACGTTTTCTTAACGCTCTCGTCACGCATTCACCAGCTTACTCCCTAGGTCATAACCTGGGAATTTTATACCTCTCTTTTGTTTTAAACACTACTTGTATAGACACAGTATGTATTTAAGGGTTATGGTTAATTTTTCGTCCTTTCTTTCTATACGTATATTTATTAACCAAAAATTACCTTTCCGCTATTACTTCCCACTTGGACCATTGCTATAGGAGAGGGGAAGTTTTGTCAAGTGTCCCGTGGATCCCTAATAAGCATACAAATGGGACCTTCTGCAAACTTTCCGCTAATCACTGTTTTCTTTAACGGCTGACAGAGACGGACGTTGTGCGACAGAGATGGACATATAATCCGATTTTTTTCACACTTTGAGCAAACGATATATGTGTTCGCAGGTGAGCGGAAATTCCTTGTTTCAAATTGCGATTATACTAAAAAATGATTTTGCTATAAATACAGCTGATAGTCAATTTTAAAAACTAGCGCTGATAATTCTCGCTCGAATCGCTGCACCGATTCATCCACATCTATAGGAAATTTCCTATAGAATCTACCCAATCAAACATAATGAATACAACGTTGTCCATCATGAGGTCGCCTTGAATGGCATTAATATTGATGACGTCACACTTTCGTAACGTCAGTTATATAGATGACGTCATAAGATTATGTCAGGCTTCTTTAAACTGCCCTT
The DNA here is from genome assembly GCA_036509395.1 of Antheraea yamamai. NCBI lineage: Eukaryota > Metazoa > Arthropoda > Insecta > Lepidoptera > Saturniidae > Antheraea > Antheraea yamamai. Next base: position 7,830,995 of record AP028452.1, on the reverse strand, counting down.
TCACATAAATATCAAAAACCTCCGGCATATAGATTAGCCGTCCAGTAGAATATGTGGTAATCGTTAGAACATTTGTGATAGTATATTTATTCCATACTAGCTGTGCCCGCGACTTGGTCCGCGTGAAATCTTATATATAAAACAGCGATTAATAAAGTCATCTGTATATAATAAGTCCGTTTACTCAATCATTTTTCTCCCGTACTTAAATCGCGCCGTCATCAAAAGTACAATAACTTTTGATAGACAGAACCGATTTTAATGAAACAAAGACTAAATGTTGCTCGAAGATATGCTTTATGATTCTTTTAAAGATGTTTTCTCATGAACGGAGTACTTTAGCAGTGATGCGTATTCATACAAACATACAAGCATGTAGACATTGCCAAAATTGATTGAAATGTATTTTATTACTTACTAGCCGACCCGTGCCCACTTCGTTGGGCGGTAACAGGCATTATCAAGCTACAACTTTTCTCTAGAACTCAATCATATATCTCTCATAGTTAAGGCAGCGTTCGTAAGAAAAGTTTTCGTTCGACCATTTTTCTCCGACTCCCCAGATATTACCCCCTACAACCTCACAAACTTTACCTCTTTATAATATTATTATAGATAATATAATTAGTTAATAGCTTCTGCCCGCGACTTCGTACACGTGGAATAGTTATTTTGGGCTAAGAGGCAGCGGAAGCTCTCAAAAGGAAAAAAGGCCCGATTTTAAAACATTTTTCATTATTGCTCCGTTTCTATTGGCCTTAGCGTGATGATATAAAGCCTTTGATACTCACAAATAACGTAGCTTTCTATTGGTAAAAGAATTTTCAAAATCGGTTCAGTAGTTCTTGAGATAACCCCCTACATAGCCACAACGTCACAAACTTTACCTCTTTATAATATTAGTATAGATAGTATAGATTCCTAGACACGTGCAACAACGTTTTTCACAAAAAGTCTATAAGGTTACGTTAAATTTACATCCTTATTATATGTATAGACAATCTATAAGTAACATATATAACATATAACAGTCATATAGTAATAGAAGGGATATATGAGAGGTCCACACCACCGACCTCTAATCTATTTGTCCGGCCCTCAAGCTTATCTACGGTCAAACAGTCACCCTGAAATAATATTTTGAGAGACGTGTACAGTCGAAGTCGGAATTGACATCGAAATCTATATCTATACATATAATAAGAATGTAAATCTAACGTGTCTGTACTTTTTAAGTTATTGGTGCAGGTGTCTTGGAATAAGTAATAAAATATATTTCAATCATTTTTAGACATGTCTGTTTATTTGAACACGCATCACTGCTAAAGTACTGCGTTTACGATAAAACCTCACCAAATTATTATAAAGCACATCCTCGAGTTACATTCAGTATTGGTTTCATTAAAATCGGTTCACTCTATCAAAAGTTATCGTAAAAGATGAAGCGACTTAAGTACGAGAGAAAAGTTGATAATTAAATGGACTTAATACGCTCACATGATTTTATTAGTCACTGTTCTCTTACATTAGGTTCCGCACAGACGGAGTCGCGGGGTCAAAAATATATTATTCAATTTAGGTCCTGAGAAGGTGCTTATGAATTTAAAAACCACCAACGGTTCGGAAATAATCCAGTCATCGAGAAGAACCGGTTTATCTTATTAATATTTAGAATACATTACACGTCACAACAGTTTTTAGTGGATGCACAGAGAGGAGTCAATTCCAGACATCACCATCGTTCACATATTGATTCACTCTTTAATATCCTTTTGTCACCAAGACTCGCTTGATATGGCGGTTAAACAGACTTACAGTCCGGCAAATCGGTAATTTAAAGTCGATACATGATCTCGGCGGAGTTTGTTAGCATATATTATACTAGCTTGTACCCGTGGCTTCGCTCGCATTGATGTACGTTTCTTCTAAATGAAAAGTACCCTATGTCCTATTCTGGCAACGTATATGTAAAATTTCGCAATTATCGGTTAAGCATTTAAGACGCGAAAGCGTAACAAACAAACAAATTCACATTATCATTTATAATATTAAGTTACGACTAGTTGATACTAGCAATTCTGTCTGTTTATTATCTAATCTAAATTAATATATACTATACTAGCGGGCCCGGCAGACGTTGTTCCGCCCTGATTATGAAAAGTAAAATAAACTCTATTGTTAACGCCCCCGCAACCCCCCTTGTGGGTGGAATTTCGTAAAATCCGTTCTTAGCTGACCTCTACTCGGCGAAAGGAATATTCCTACCATATTTCAAGTCGCTGCGCCTTATGGTTCCAGAGATATCGTGATGAGTCAATATATTGGTGGGAATCTCTTATATATATATATAGATATATATAGTATACTAGCGGGCCCGGCAAACGTTGTCCCGCCCTGATTATAAAAAAATCCTTGACAAAATATATACCAAAACGTTCCTCATTAATCACTTTATCTACTGGTGAAAACCGCTTAAAAATCCGTTCAGTAGTTTTTGAGTTTATCGCGAACAGACAGACAGACAGACGCGGTAGGGGACTTAGTTTTATACTATGTAATGATAAATACTACCGACAGTTTGTGTACGCAATGGATGGGTGTATAGGTTAACCAGAATGGATAAGATTAAGGATGAGTATATCCAAGGAAGTTTAAAAAAATGGACCAATAACAGAGAAGTTGAGGAGTAATAGGTTAGCATGGTATGGACATGTCATGAGGAGAGATGAAAACCATGTAACTAGAAAAGTGTTGAGTATGAACGTGGACGGATATAGGAGTAGAGGAAGACCGAAAAAGATATGGTTCTGTAGGTGGTAGAGCCACGCTGATGATACTACTGATTTCAGCATGAATGGGTCGGCTCGCCCAGGGTAGTACCACTCTCTCGCAGAAAACCGACGAGAAGTAACAGTACTTGCATTGTTGCGTTTCGCTTGCTCAGTGAGAGCGCCGGATATCCAACTCCCCTCACCCCCCCGCTCCCCACTTCCCCACCACTCTTCCTTCTCCCAAACACAGGGTGGCGACACACTTGCGACTCTTCTGGTTTTGCAGCTGTCTATGGACGGTGGTGATCACTTAACATCAGATGACCCAACTGTTCATTCGCCACATATGATATAAAAAAACAAAAAAATATGGATGGATTGTGTGAATACTGAGACGACATCTGACAGGGGAGAGTGAGAGAGGAAAACATATTGTGCTGACCCCATTTAAGTGAGATAAGTGTAAGAAAATGAATGAGTTTGTGTACGCGAGTGTACGAAACTCAATATAAGTATCGTATCCCTCTATCTGCCGGACACAGCTAAGTTAAAAAAATATTATCTTGGAGTCCACGCCTCGAGGTCCGAGCCTGACGCATTTCCAAGACATCTGAGGCAAGCTATACACAGTTGTAGCCTGTTTTGAAAACATACGATACCTTTTCTCGTAAAATGTAATAGCATCTAGGTATACACGTTTTTTTTAAGTCTGTTTAAGTAATAGAAAGATAAGAAGAAATCTATACGATCTTGCATTTCTTCACAATCTATCTATACATATAATAAGAATGTAAATTTAAAGTGTCTGAACTTTTTCGATTTTCGTAAAAAAAAAATAGTTGCAGGTGTCTAGGAGTAAGTAATAAAATACATTTCAATAATTTTCAGGAACGTCTGTCTGTCTGTTTTTTTTTTTTTGGCTCGGGGCGCTGGCCGGGGCGCTACAGGGACAGAAAGTCTCCGCCGGCGCCGCGCATGCCGGTGGCGGTGGGCAGCCCCCCCCCCCCCCCGGGCGGCACCGGCTGATCCGCGCCGCCCGGCCCTGGCGGGGCCCCGGGCGGGGTCGGAGTCAGCCCCCCCCCACACCCCCACCCTGTTTGAATGAACACGCATCACTGTTAAGGCGCTGCGTTCACAATAAAACCTCAAATTATAAATCATAAAGCATATCCTCGTGAGTAACTTAGTCTTTGTTTCATTAAAATCGGTCCACTCTATCGAAAGTTATTGTAATTTCGTATGGCGTCGCGACTTAAATATGAGAGAAAAGTAGATAAGAGAATGGACTAAATACGTTCAGATGACTTTATTAGTCATTATTTTGGACATGATGTTCCACGTGGACGAAGTCGCGGGCACAGCTAGTACATATAATAAGAATGTAAATCTAACGCGACTGTACTCTATCGATTTTCGTGAAAAAAATCGGTGCAGGTGTCTAGGAATTATTAATAGAATACATTTCAATCATTTTTAGAAAAGTGTATCTGTCTGTCTGTTTATATGAACACACGTCACTGCTAAAGTATTGGGTTCATAATAAAACCCCATAAATAAAGTCATAAAGCATGTCTTTGGGAGTAACTTAGTCTTGATTTGATTAAAATCGGTCCACTCTATCAAAAGTTATTGTAATTTGAATAACGGCGCGAGTTAAATACGAGAGAAGAGTAGTAATCTATACTACTATTATAAAGCTAAAGGGTTTGTTTGTTTGGTTGAAACGCACTAGTCTCAAGAACTGGTCTGACTTTAAAAATTCGTTCAGCGTTAAATTGCTAATTTATCGTGGAAGGCTATTTAACATCATGCTAAGACTAACAGGAGCGGAACAACTGTGTAGAAAGTTTCAAAATCGTGTTTTTTTTTCCTTTTCACAGCTTCCGCTACGTGTTAGCGTTAGCCCAAAGTAACTATTCCAGTCGGACGAAGTTGGTAGCTAGTTGGTCTATATAGTTCCCCAAATAATCATTTTTATTATATCTCGGTACATAAACTAATTACTATGATTTATACTTAGAAGATATAGTTATATATCGTATACTTTTCCGTGGACGTTTTTCAGATCTACAATCTTTAAACAGTCTACAGAAAAGAGGCACATTACTAGAAAGTAGCTAGTCTACCTTAAAAAATATATTGAAATGTCTCATAAGGTTTAGTCAGCGTTACCAATGTAGGCGCTCCAAAAGTCTTTGTAACTACTTGAGTGAAAATATTAAATTTTATAAAAGTAACAAGCTTCTAGATAAACTTCTATACAGGACAATGAAAACCGGATCAAAATCATCGCATAGCTTAGAAAAAACCAAGGACTGTACAGACAGACACGAATAGCAACTTCGTTAGGAAGGCGGTTTCGTATTTAGACTTTTTTTTTATATTATAGGGAGCAAACGAACAGGTGGATCACCTGATGGTAAGTGATCACCGCCGTCCATAGACGACAGCAACACCAGGGGAGTCGCAAGTGCGTTGCCGGCCTGTGTTTGAGGGAGAGGGAGGGGTATCCGGCGCTCTCACTGACCGAACGAAACGCAACAGTGCAAGCAATGTTACTCCATATCGGTTTACTATGAAAGGGTGGTACTATCCCGTACGAGCCGACCCATTCATACTGAAACCAATAATAGCTTCAGCGTGGCTCTATCGCCTACTAAAAAGTATCGTAAAAAATAAATCGTTATTGTTGGCATACGTTAAGAGAGAGACGAACTTCTTAGCCTTCCATGGATTCACCGTGCGGGTGCCGGGTCCATCGTGTGGCAGAGGGAGAAACTCAGAGCAGTTCCCAGGACTTGCGACCCAGGTGTAGGTTTAAGGAGGCCCCCTTTGAGATGCGCATCAACGCTCACCTTCACTGCTCGAGTTTCCCGCCCTGCCTAGCCAAATTTGGTAGGAACCTGTTAGTGCAGCCTTTGATACTCGTAAAATGGTAAAAATACCACGTAAATGTATGACCATATGTAATATTCCAACGTTAGGAAGAACTCTACCTGTTATACAATAGCGTAGCGTTAACATATTCATAGCACGAAATTTACTGCGCGAATAAAGTGCGCTTGAAATCCAACACCTGTCTTATACAGGCTGATACGTTTGTGTATTAATTTTTTTGTGTAATCAACTTCGAAGGTTACGATTTTAATATAAACGTACTGGTTTTGAAAGTAACTCTTTGCAGCTTCATAATATTGACAAAGATGTAAGGAATAGAATAGATGCAGGGTAAATGAGAAATGGCGAAAGGCGTCTGGGATCGCCTGGAATCCACGAATACCTATAATTTTAAGGGAAAGGTATATTGATTTTTTTTTTTGTATATCATAGGAGGCAAACGAACAGGTATTCGAAGTGAACAGCGGTGTCGCAAGTGCGTTGCCAGCCTGTGTTTTGCGAAGAGGGGGAGGTAGCCCTCCAGCGCTCTCACTGGTCGAACGAAACGCAACAATGCAAGCACTGTTACTTCACGTCGATGTTTCTGTGGGTCGGGTGGTAGTTCCACGGGCGAGCCGACCCATTCATGCTGCAACCAGTAACAGTTTCAGCATGGCTCTACTACCTACCATAAATTAAGAACCACCATACTACCTACTACCATAAATACCAACTATTATAAGATCGGTCCTACTGTATAAATCTGAGTGCTAGGCTACGAAAGGAACCGAGCCGAGCCTGAGGAGATGGGCCCATCTCCTCATTGCATAGGTGAGGCTGACGAGGGGAGACGACTGGTCGTGTACCCAGTAGTCTCTCTATAGTAGGACGAAGCCTGGCGTTCACCCGCCAGGCTGCCGCAGGGGCGGTTTCTCAGGAAGACAGCAGGTTCGATCCCTGGCCGCCCCTACCATACGGCGGACGGTACACCGTGGGGTTTTAGTCCGTGCGAGTCGGACATAACGCACTCTCTCCCCCGAGAGGGTGGCGTATCCATAAAGGATTTCCCCACGTAAATAAAAAAAAAAAAAGGCTACGAAAGGAACGGATGAGGGAGAGTTACATATGGCAGAGATGCAAATGCTAAAGTTTATTGTGTGGTGTGATCAGAATGGATAAGTTTAAGAATGAGTGTATCAGAAGTAGATTAAAAGTAGCACCAGATAAGTTAAGTAGCAATAGGTTAGCATGGTAATGGCGTATCAAGAGAAGAGATGAAAGTCATGTAACTAGAAAAGTTTTGAGTATTTTTTTATGTCATAGCATGCAAACGAACAGGTGGGTCACCTGATTTTAAGTATCACCACCGTCCATAGACACGAACAACACCAGGGGAGTCAAAACTGCGTTGCCAGCCTGTATTTTGAGAGGAGGGGGTGTGAGAGAGGGGAAGGAGAGGTGTGCCTCCGGTGCTCTCACTGACCAAACGAAACGCAAGAATGCGAGCATTGTTACTTCACGTCGGTTTTCTATGAGACCCCGGACGAGCCGACCCATTCATGCTGGAACCAGTAATAGCTTCAGCGTGGCCTTACCACCACCAATGAAGTATGAAGATGGACAGATATAGGAGTAGAGGAAGACCGCAAATGGTATGGATAGATTATGCGATGAATGATATATGTATAAAAGGAGTCAATACTGAGATAAGATTTGAAGGAGGAGATTGGAAGAGGCAAACATGCTGTAAAGACCCTACTTAGGTGAAAACTTTTTTTGACGTGACAACGTCTTACAAATCGATTCCGTCCGGTTGTATGCACTGCACGCGCACGACTCATTGTCACGTTCCGGCTGAGGCGAGCGTGCAAGCGAGAGCGCGGAACAAGCGATCGAGAGGAGCGATCGGCCTAAGCGTTCGGCTTGTGTAGCATATATCTATATATGGAATAATTCAATTCATAAAACTATGCAATTTTTCATCAATGGTTTCCTATGATGTTATCACATAAAATTATCGTCCGTAAACCGACTTTACAGACAACCGATTTTTTATATATAGAGATTTTTACCCAAGCTATTCACTTTTCTATATGATTTTTTTTACATTTAATTTCATACAAACCTCGTTCGAACAACTACAAACAGAACAAAATTAATTAGCCAAATTAGTGCAATCGTAATGACTATAAGTAGTAAGCTTACATACATTCGACAATTGATTTATACTTATACTAGCGGGCCCGGCTGACGTTGTCCTGCCCTGATTACCCCCCGCAACCCCCCTTGTGGGTGGAATTTCGTAAAATCCGTTCTTAGCTGACCTCTACTCGGCGAAAGGAATATTCCTACCATATTCAAGTCGCTACGCCTTATGGTTCCAGAGATATCGTGCTGAGTCAATATATAGGTGGGAATCTCTAATATATATATATATATATATATATATATATATATAAATATAAATATATAAATAAGAATAGAAGATATATTAATACTTAGAAAGAATTCCAGTATTTCTGTCATCGAGTTTTTGGGTTTTCTTTTTTACTAATTTATTTCTCATTAAACTAGTTTTTATTCGTGGTTGCACACCTTACGACTTATAAGCTTAGTAACAGTACATTTTTTAAATGAAATGTAACCATATACTTTTCTGTACTCCTTACAACGTTTAAGCGAAATTTCATGACCAACGGTTGAGTAGGCAAGTGTAATGAAATCACATTCGCGGTTATAATATAAGTTAGGACTACTTTAAAAAATATATTTATTGGGTGACCCCACAGGCCAGTGGTTGACAAACTCGTCATAGAAAAGAGACAAATATAAATAACCAGCGGGCCCGGTGGACATTATCCCGGCCTGGTAACAAAAAAAACACCTTGACAAATTATTTACCTAAAACTTCCTTGTGAATCACTCTATCTAATCTTGGTGAATCTATGTCAGTGAAAACTATATGAAAATCCGTTCAGTAGTTTTTTTTTTTTTTTTATTGTAGCTCGGCAAAGTGACTGTACTGTGCCTGATGGTAAGCACAGTACAATCCAAAAACAATGGCGACCACCGAAAGACTATCCATCGCCGGTCGCCGCTGTCATGCCGGCCTGAAAGCGACCCAGTCAGGGACAGCCCGCCCCCCCGGTTGCTGGATATACACCGGCTGATCCCGGAACGCGACGTGCCCAAACGTGCCACTATGGCGGGTATTCCACCTGGTGTACGGTGGTCGCGATCCAGTCGGGTACAGACACCCTACCACCCCGCATGTTTTCGAGTTTATCGCGATAACAGACGAACAAACAGACGTGGCAGAAGACTGTGTTTTATAATATGTAGTGATACAACATTGCAATTTATTTAAAGAGCCTTTTCTCAAACCTCGTTCTGTTACAGACATTTTTATGGTAACAGGATTAAAGTACACTCTCAAGCGCTAGTCTTAATTAAATAACTAGCATCTGCCCGCGACTTCGTCCGCGTGGAATAGTTACTTTGGGCTATCGCTTACACGCAGCGGAAGCTCTCAAAAGAAAAAAAAAACTATTTTGAAACATTCTTCACTGGTGCCCCGCTCCCATCGGTCTCAGCGTGACGACAAATGATAAATAAAACCATACTCGATAAATAAGCTAACACTGAAAGATTTTTTCAAATCGTTCCTGAGATTAGCGCGTTCAACCAAACAAATAACCATTATAATATTAGTCTACTCGTATTTTACTACTTTTCTCTCGAACTTACCTCGAGCCGTCATTCAAATTACGATAACATTTGATAGAGCGGTGAGGTTTTATTGTGAACCTAGTACTTTAGCAGTGATACGTGTTCATACAAACAGACAGACAGACAGACATTTCTAAAAATGATTGAAATTATTTAATTAAGTAATTTGAAATTACTTGCAACTGCAACAATTTTTTTCACAAAAATCGAAAAAGTACAGACACGTTAGATTATTATATGTATAGACTAGCTGACCCCGCGGATCCGCACGCGTTTTTTTTTAATGTATTAAAGAAATGTAAAATTGTAAGTAGGTGTGTACATTACAGAAATGCTTTTTCAAAAACATTTGTAACTACGGCATGCACGCCATCTACTGTATTATGTATCGTGTACATTAGATATGTGAATACGAACATATTTTTTTGGTCATTTGTAGCCCTGTTCATTCATCAAAAAGTTGTTATTTTAATTGTACATACACAAACTTTATTTTTATAATACGTAATAGAGAACAAATAAAAAATTGGAAATAAAAGTAGTATAAACTTTGTTAATAGGAAAACAAAATAAACTTTGAAAATGTTTGCGATAGAAACTTACCACGTTACCATGGCAACGTATATAATACTAACGCTAACGAAATCTCTCAAAAGGAAAAAAGTGCCCGATTTTGAAACATTTTTCATTGGTGCTCTGCTTCTATTAGTCTTAGCGTGATGATATGGAGCCTAAAGCCTTCCTCGATAAAGTAGCTATCCAAAACCGAAAGATTTTCTCAAATCGGACTGGTATTTCCTGAGATCATAGCGTTCAACCAAACAAACAAACAAACTCTTCAGCTTTATATATTAGTATAGATTAGAAGGTGTATAGATTATGTCTTTTCTGTGAGCGACTAGCCGTTTTCTAAAATTGTGCTGTGTGTAGGCTTGCGTTTCAAAGATTTTTATTCATCTCTTACATGGCAAGTTAGTAGATAATATTCCGTGTAGCTAATGGCTAGCTAGGTATTAGTAACTAATAATTAAGTAAAAAAATATATAACTAATATTATAAAGCCGGATGGTTTGTTTGTTTGGTTGAACGCGCTAATCTCAGAAACTACTAGTCCGTTTTGAAAAACTCTTTCACTGTTAGATAGCTAATTTATCGAGGAAGGCTATAGGCTATATATGATCACGCTAAGATCAATAGGAACAAAGCACCAATGAAGAATATTTCATAATCGTTTTTTTTTTCATTTTGACAGCTTTCGCTGCTTGTTAACGTTCGCTCAAAGTAACAATTCCACGCGGACGAAGTCGCGGGAACATCTAGTAATAAATAAAACATAGTTGTTCTCAGCTATACCGAATTTTGACGTGTATAATATATTGGACGAGAACCAAAAAAAAAGTTGCGTAACTGAAACGGCAGGTCTGGACGAAATTAAGTAAGAAAGAAAGAAGTGAAAAAGCCGCGGTTTTTGTAAGCGATAGTTAGTTCAGAGAAATTTCCGCATCACCCTGTACAGATAAGATTACGTTTTACCTCAAAAGGGCTATAATAAAACGAGTTTTTGACTTTTATGACTTCAACGTGAGAGGTTCACTTACTTACTCACGCAGAGACATGTGTGAGTTCGCGACTCCGTCCGTATAGAAGTCCATAAGACTGTTCTTCGTGGCATTCAAGTGCTTTACTTATTTATCTTGCCTATATATATTTTCCATTATAGAAACTCAATACTTGGTATTACTGGTGTTACACCGTCACAATTAATGTTACAAAGGAAGCCTAGGACTCGTTTTGGTTTATTAAATAACACATAAGGAAGGAAGAAATGAAACATCGTAGAAATGAAACAACAACAATGAAAATCGTAGGTGGTAGAGCCACGCTGAAACTATTACTGGTTTCAGCATGAATGGGTCGGCTCACTCGGGGTAGTACCACCCTCTCACAGAAAACCGACGTGAAGTAACAGTGCACGCATTGTTGCGTTTCGTTCGGTCAGTGAGAGCGCCGAAGGCCCACTTCCCTTCCCCCTTCCCCGTCCCCTCTCCTAGTCCTCCCTCGTCCTCCCCCCAAACACAGGCTGGCAACGCACTTGCAACTCCTCTGGTGTTGCAAGTGTCTATGGACGGTGGTGATCACTTACATCCGGTGACCCACCTGTTCGTTTGCCTCCTATGATATAAAAAAAAAAAAAAAACATTGTGTGTATTGTAGAGATCTCTGTGATCCAGTAAGAATTTACAAATAATTGTATTTACAGATACGAAAGTATTTACAAAATGTATTATTGATGAAGTTTTGGATAAACGTACATACTTATGTAAAGTTTTAAATGAAGGAATCATTTGGAAATTATAATATATTGGATAATAGTGTTACTTCTGTTAGTACACCTGTTGAGTCTGTAAAGCCTGAATTAAGACGGTCTTAAAGAACGATAAGACCTCCAAATAAACTAAATTTATAAATAATACAATATTTGAGAGGGGAGTATTGTAGTGTACTGATGCTCGCACTTGACTTGCATTTTAATATTCAGCTGTTTATATACATACTAGCGGTCCCGGCGGATGGAGTACTGCCTTGATAATAAAAACAAATCCAAAATTCAACCGCAGCGCCACCCACCGTGTCCAATTGTGAATCTAAACCATTCTCGGATCCACTCGAACACGCACACAAAATTTCAACAAAATCGATCCAGCCGTTTAGGAGTTCAGTGACATACACACGTACAGAAGAAATTTATATAAAAGAGAAAGAATGAAAGAAATACTTTATTGTTGGAACAACCATACAATTAAATTAAATTACACACTAATTAGACAGAAAAAAAATACATTTTAAAAATGAAAAATAGATGTCCAACAATTGGCGAACCCATTCAGCAAAAATCTGCAATACTGTGAGTAGTACTGCAGCGCTGATTTTCGATGGGAGCCTATATATGATGATAAACAGACGTTAATGTCAATACAGAATTAGAAACGAACAAACAAATAACACAGACGCACGTAACACGTCACGGATGGCCATACTAAAGAGATATAACAACTGTAACCACAAATTTAGGATTAAACAAAACAAATATATATTTAGAAGAAAAAAAAGTAAATAAAAATAATACACACCAATAAACAGAGCTTACAATAGAAACTACAATAGAATACTACTACTATTCACATACATTATACGTCACTCTAATTACTGAATATATAAAGATTCAATAAAGTTTGCTACATTCAAACACATTACATTATTTTAAATGTTGTAACAATGGCTGGTACACACCAAATGGCTAAAGCTATAGGTTATCAAACTATCGCCTATAACGTTAAATATCTTTGAGCAGACTGTTCCTATTATTAGATAACTAGCTTCTGCTCACGACTTCGTCCGCGTGAAAAGAAAAAAGACTATTTTGAAATAGTCTTCATTGGTGCTCCGTTTCTATTTGTCTTAACGTGATATATATAGCCTTCCCCGATAACTGAGCTATCTAACACTGAAATATTTTTCAAATCCGACAAGTAGTTCCAGAGATTAGCGCGTTCAACCAAATAAACAAAAAACCCTCCTGCATTGTTATATTAATATAGATAAATATCGTGTACAACAAATATACTTATATAACAACTAGCGGGCCCGGCCGACGTTGTCCTGCCCTGATTATAAAAAAATCCTGGACAAATTATATACCAAAACGTTCCTTGTGAATCACTTTATCCACTGGTGAAAACCGCATAAAGATCCGTTCAGTAGTTTTTGAGTTTATCGCGAACAGACAGACAGACAGACGCGGTAGGGGACTTTGTTTTATACTATGTAATGATATATGATAGATTGTCAAAATCCAATCATGAATGATATCACACCTAAGTAATTTTTCATCACCATCATCAGCCTATAAGAGACCTAGTGCAGGGTTATATGCCTCTTCCCTAAGGAAGGTGTGTGCATAATCACCACGCCAGCCCATGACGTATTGGCGATTTCAAATATCGAGAAATCCATAGTTCTATATTTTACCACAAATAGTGGTACTAAAAGAATATTTCTCAAGTTTTGGTTTCCTCACAATTTTTTTTTATATCATAGGAGGCAAACAAACATTTGTGTCACCTGATGTTAAGTGATCGCCACCGTCCATAGACACTTGCAACAGCATGGGAGTCGCAAGTGCCTCCGGCGCTCTCACTGACCGAACGAAACGCAGCAAAGCAAGCATTGTTACTTCACGTCGATTTTCTGTGAGAGGGTGGTACTAATCCGGGTGAGCCGACCCATTCATACTAAAACCAGTAATAGCTTGAGCGTGGCCCTACCACCTACAGGACTATAAGAACATTTCTCAGATTCAGGTTTTCTCACGATGATTCCCTTCACCAGCAGTCGATAATGTTACCAATTTAAATTAGTAAACGAAAGGGAATTTCTCGACTCTAGCTAGAGTATCTGTCTGTATTGGTGACCACATCTTTCATACCAGAACACAGCAGTTCGGTAATGCTTTGCTAGAGAAATTAATATATCGTTATCACATCCTAAGCTTTCAAAGGTTCTACTAGTTGACATTAGTATGCTGATGATTCAACAATGCACTATCAATATTTATTACCTTTAGTTTTTCGCGGTCAATAAGCTATCTGCCATGCATTATCTACGCTAGAGGGTTGTACAGTTTGATCAGGGTTACCAACTGTATAATTCTATTTTGTATTCTCAACTAAGTAACATGTTTTTAAGCGTTTGGTTTTTAATTTTTAAAAACAACACAGGAACAGGAACATTGAAAAGGAATATAATTTTTTTATTGGGGCTTCAAAATCAATCCTTGCCATTCTTTTTTAAAGATTATTTCACGTAAATGTTGGCCACGACTACGTTTTTGGTGGTCCATACGAGAAATCCAATTTTGAGTTACTGTTTCGAGCGTATCGGCTGGTACCTCATCGATAACTTCTATTGTCTCAAATACACGAGCTGAATCTGGTTGACATGTGGTTTTGAGAAGACAGTGCCACATGTCACATAGCACACGAAACGACGGACCTATTGTGCAATGAATTCGGTGAGTAATTCATCTCTCGATTTGGGCCAGTGAATTGACCGTCTAGATCGTGTGATTTGACGCCGTTGGACTATTTTCTGTAGGGGTACGGCAAATCTCTTGCTTATGCCAATAAACTGACATCGATTCAAGCACTAGAAAACAACATTACACGTGTTATCGGTGAGATACTAGACGATATGCTCGAAAAATTAACCCAAAATTGTACTTCTCGTATGGATCACTTAAAACGTACTGAAACGAAACCATAAGTTTTTATCCTGGCAAAAATACCGCTCAACGTGCATAAAAAATACTAGATTGCTTTATTTGATTAAAAAAAAACACTATCTAACAGTGCACATATATGTACAATGAGACGCGTAATATTCTTTGCGTATCTTTAGATCGAATCGAGATATTCCGTTAATTCCGGGAACGCTGACAACACCGGAGTTGTAGGGTTTCGACCCTCCCAGTTAGAACATAAATCTGTCAATACCAAACCCCGGTACAGCGAATCTCACTTAAGTTTTATATTTATATATGTACATATTTGCAATGTATCTGTTATAGTTTTATTAACGATCCGTCCTGACTACATACGTTCATGGAAGTGAAACGAGTCTCACCGCGTGAACAACTTACTTTTGCCAATTATTTTTACAGATGATCAAAGCAACTAAAATACTTAATTAGACAAGGATTATTACTATATTGGTGAATATAGATATATGTATATATATATGCATATGAATATAGATGTATATAGATGCACAAATACCATATTAATTTTTACTAAAGAGAACAAGACAAAAAAAAATTGGTTTTACGAAACTAGGAAGCAAGTGAAACTCTTTTGCTAACGTTGGCATTTAACTGAAAATTTTCGAAAATTTATTCGATTTAGGGTATTAAAATCTCGTTTTTAATCTTAACTTACTCATTTGGAAATGAGAATGATAATGGGGAATCAATAATAGACAAGATATTCAACTAAAACTTATAATCTCAATATGTGTATTAGAGTACGAAATATATAAAAAATACAATCATTCAAATGATAGGAGCATGTTAAAAACTGAGCACAATATTTATTTAGATCATTGATTTCTTTTTGAATTGAGCCACGGGCGCCGCCGTATTAGCATCTGCTGCTCTGCCGAGCGCCTTTCATTTTACCCATACCCCGCAGCCGGCTGTAATGCGACATGCGATAGATGGACGAAATAATTTGAGGCGATGGAAAAACGTTTCTCTTTAAAAATAGTCGCTGTTCGCTAACCTTGTGGGCTAGACATAAATCATCGCGGCACTTTTTTGTAGACATTTTTAATAGCTTGAAAAATATTGTTTATTGCTTGTTCACAATACATCGATTTATCTCTTACCTTCTAGAAGATAATATACATATCTTGATATGAAAAAAGTATATTTTCAAATGATAATGAAAGTCGTACTAAAAACAATTACACACTTTTAAAGAACTAACTGCATACACAGACACACACGGACGTCTTTGCTCTATATTATTTAGTTATTCCAAACTAGTTAATATAGCTTTTTTTACTTTTACAAAAGAATAATGAACATTATTATTATGTCCATCGTTATACAGTCGTGATTTTTCGCGGCAATATTTTCCAGGAATCAGGTTTTTTTGTATGAAGGGTACCCTGTGTTCTTTACTGTATCCTGGGCAACGTGTATGCAAAATTCACAAAAAAACTTCGGTACATATTCGCCCTTGATGCGTTTTTCGAACATGCTAACCACTCTAACACAGTAAAATGTTATTCAAAACATTCTCCAAAAAGATACGCCCAAGTGTCCCAACATTCATGATAATCGTTCAAAACAGTATTTGAGTTTATACCAGGTGACAGGTTAAACTCTCGCAGTATTGTAGGATATGATAGTTCATGGTCACATTTCGCATATAAAATAATAATATCAAAACAAGTACTAATAACCAACAAAGAGAATCTTAGTTTGAGTTTGTTCTAAGATTTTTAAAAGTATGGGTATAAAAGTGAAACGCTCAATGAACGAAAGTGAATCGGGAGGGCGCATCCGGGGTTAATAACCTTACATTACGAAACACATAAACTTCAACGGACAACTGAGGCACGGTTTGGTGGTGGCGCACGGTGCGGGTAGCGGCAGGGGCATGGTAGCACCCTCCCATGCCTCCGCCTCGGGAGGCAGTCGAGGAGGTGCTCGACGGTCCTCCCCCTCCGATAACGGAGGAGGAGATGGGGAGGGCAGTCGAACGCCTCCTCAGCCGGCGTAGAGCGCCCGGCCCTGATGGGGTCCCGGGCCGGGTGCTCGGCCTTGCATTAGGCCAATTAGGGGGGTGGCTTCGGGAGCTGTTCGACCGGTATCTTTCGGTCGGGCAGTTCCCGAAGCCCTGGAAGCTTGGGCGGCTCTGCCTCATGGCAAAGGCAGGCCGCCCTCCGGACTGCGCGTCCGCGTATCGGCCCCTCGTCCTGCTGGACGACGCCGGGAAGGTGCTAGAGAGGATTATCTCCTCCCGGGTCGTCCAGCACCTTGAGGGCGTGGGGCCGAATCTGGCGGACGCGCAGTATGGCTTCCGGACAGGGCGTTCGACAGTGGACGCCCTGTGCCTCCTAAAGTCGCTGTCGGCAGAGGCGACCTCCCAGGGGGAGAGGGTTTTGGCGGTGTCACTCGACATCGCCAACGCCTTCAACACCCTGCCGCATGACGTCATACGGGAGGCGCTCCGATATTTCGGAGTGCCCCCGTACCTGCGGCGGGTGTTGGAGGCGTACCTGGAGGGCAGGGAGGTCGCCTATGTCGACGGCGACGGCCGGATGGTCAGGCGGGCCACACGGCGAGGGGTTCCACAGGGGTCGGCATTGGGGCCGCTCCTGTGGAACATGGGCTACGACTGGGTGCTCCGCGGCGTGCTCCCATATGGGGCACGCCTCATATGTTACGCGGACGACACCCTAGTCGTAGCCCGGGGGGGGGAATGGAGGGAGGTTGAGCGCCTGGCCACGATGGCTACAACCCTCGTGGTCAGGCGCATAAGGAGGTTGGGCCTCAGGGTGGCCCTCGAGAAGACCGAGGCCCTACTTTTCCATGGGCCTCGGCGGGGGCCACCACCTGGGGCCCACATTGTGGTGGAGGGCTCCCGGATCAGGGTGGGGACCCAGATGAAATATCTGGGCCTCACCCTGGACGGGCGCTGGCGGTTCGAGCCCCATTTCGCGGGGCTCGGACCGCGAATTGCTGGGGCGGTGGCGGCACTCGGCCGGTTGCTCCCCAACATAGGGGGGCCGGGTGCCGGGTGCCGCCGACTCTACATGGGAGTCGTGCGGGCGATGGCCGCCTACGGGGCACCGGTGTGGGCCGACGCCCTCAGTGCCGCCAACGTGCGCGCGCTGCGTAACGCGCAGCGCACGGTGGCACTGAGGGCGATCCGGGCGTACCGCACGGTGTCCTCGGCGGCGGCCTTTGTGCTCGCCGGCTCCCTGCCCTGGGAGCTGGAGGCAGGAGTTCTCCGGCTCCCAGGGAAATAGAGGCGGAGAGACGGCGTCTCCGAGGAGACGCCGTCGAAAGATGGATGCAGGACCTGGCGGACGAGCGGTTCGGGCGGTTCACTGTCGACGCCGTCCGCCCGGTCCTGCGGGCGTGGTTGGAGAGGGAGTGGGGCTCCCTGACGTTCCGACTGGTGCAGGTACTCACCGGACACGGTTGTTTCGGGTGGTACCTGCACCGGATCGCTCGCAGGGAGCCGACCGCCGCCTGTCATGAGTGCGGCGCTGACGAAGATACCGCGCAGCACACTCTGTCTGAGTGTGCTGCGTGGGGGGAGCAGCGCCGCACTCTGGCGGCGGCGGTAGGACCGGATTTATCGCTGCCGAGCGTGGTCTCGGCCATGCTCGGCAGCGAACAGGCGTGGAGAGCGATGTCCTCCTTCTGCGAGGACGTCATCTCGCAGAAGGAGGAGGCGGAGAGGGCCCGCGAGGCAGATCCTCAAAGTGGCCCTCTCCGCCAAAGGAGGACAGGCGGGAGGAGGCGGCGCTTTGCCCAACTCCTCCCGCCACCGTAGCCGGACCTGAGGGGATGGGCCGGGGGGCCCATCTCCTCATTGCACAGGTCCGGCGGACGAGGGGGGCAGCCGGTGTGTACCCGGTCTGTCCCTCTATAGGTAGGAGCCCGGCGGTCACCTTCCGCCGGGCGGACCGTGGGGGCGGCTCTACAAGGTTGATTAGCTGGAACGATCCCTTGCCGCCCCCACACAACGGTCTGTCGGTACACCGTGGGGTTTTAGTCCGTGCGAGTCGGACATAACCCACTCTCTCCCCCGGGAGGGTGGGTATCCATAAGGGATTTCCCAACGTTAAAAAAAAAAAAAGGGGCATGGTAGCACGCACACTGGCGCGTGACGTAAACTAAGCATAAGGAGTGTATATCAGTTTTGTTTTTCTCTAGATAATAGGTCAAATATTAAGCATCTATTTTTTTAATTAATTCAGAACCAGAAACGACTCATGTGTGTCCTGTAATAATATTGCGAGCGACTAACCAGTCGCGCGGTATATGTATACTAGCTGACGGGGTCACGTGTTGCTGTAACTCAGTTATTAATTAAATGTTGAAAACTGTCGGGATAAAGAATGAAAAATTAAATTAGAATCCGAGAGTAACTAAGAAAGTATTTAGAAAATAAACTGGACTTGAAAAAGAAATTCAAATTTAAACGTTGCGCCATCTATGAAATATCTATAACATTCCGTTGCACAGTTTTCTTTCAATAAACTAATTTAAAACGCCATCTGTTCGAGACTGATGATTATTACAATTAGAAACAATAATCAACATTGACAATTATTTAATTTGTAATTAAAAAATATTGAAGTCATTAATCGAATTGTAAATAATCCTATCTCTTAAGTCGAACCAAATTATACATAAATGGCCAACATTTCATGAAGATCGGTTGAGCAATTTCGAAGTTCGTCGTGGATAAACATCATGACGCTTTTTATATATTTAAGATATCTATCATCCATTTTTTTTAATATACAGTTAAGTCAGAAGAAAATAATGAAACTTGACTCGAGTGACACCGCCGGTACGAGACAGTCTGCACGTAAAGAAGTATAGCAGACAATAAATGCAAATACAATTCAAAATATCTCGCTCGGCGTCCGCTTAACATGAGTTTGTAAATTCAAAAGGGACTATAATATTATTCATAGAATTTTATTCTACTGCGCTTATATCATAAAGCTATACCCGCGGCTTCACTCGTGGTTATTACGTATTAATTTTATTTCATATCTAGCTGTGCCCGCGACTTCGTCCGCGTGGAAACTTATCTAATAAACAGTGATTTATACAAGCGTCTCAACTGAATGTACTATATTCATTTACTTCATTTTCCTATAGTTGAGGCGCGTCGTTATTCTTAATATTATAATAACCTTTGATAGAGTGAACCAATTTTACTGCAACAAAGACTAAACGTTGTTCGGGGATATGCTTTATACATTTCTTGATTTATGATGTTTTATCACAAACATAGTAATTTAACAGTGATGCGTGCCCAAGCAAACAGACAGAAAGGTAACAAGGTAACAGACATTTCTAAAAGTGATTAAAATGTATTTTATTACTTATTCCTAGGCACCTGCAACAATTTTATTCACAAAAATTTTAAAAGTACAGACACGTTAGATTTAATTTCTTATTATATGTATAGATATCTTATTTTTTGCTAACTGTATTATTGATAACTAACAGTTGCCCGCGACTATATCTACGCTTGTATTTTTTTATAATGACACCAGAGGCGTTTCACGTAGTGGACAAAGTAAACAAAGTTAGGTTATGAAAGTTGTTATTCAGTCGAATTCCACTTTCAATAGGTACAAATGTAAACATGCATTATTTCAAGGAAGCTTATTCGTCACGTTATATGCTTCTAAAGAAAAGTAGTATGATTTTTATTTTTTTTTATATCATATGCGGCAAACGAACAAGTGGGTCACCTGATTTTAAGTGATCGCCAACGTCCACAGACACTTGCAATACCAGGGGAGTCGCAAGAGCGATGCCAGCCTATATTCTGGGAGGGAGCGGTGGGAAGGGGGTAGGGAGGGGAGGTCGGCCTCCGACGCTCTCACTGAACGAACGAAACGCAAAAATGCAGGCGCACTGTTACATCACGTCGGTTTTCTGTGGGTCGGGTGGTAGTATTCCGAGCGAGCCGACCCGTTCATGCTGAAACCAGTGATAGCTTCAGCGTGGCTCTATCAACTACAATTCGGAAGTACCTAGTTCTTCGAATCATATTTACAGTAGAATATTATACGTTACAATTTATATAGAAAACTAATTGTTCTTTTTAAAACTAAAATCGATGTTAAAATCAATTAGAAGACGAAAAATAAACATATGAAAACAAATGTTTAGTATCTTAAACGGTCGTTGTCTAATTATTTTGACGTGAATATTGGATTATAAATCGATGAATTCCGGCTGCACGCACGAAAAAGTATGACTCATCGTCACGTTCCGCCTGAGCCGAGCACGCGAGCGAGAGCGCGGAACAAGCGATAGAGAGACGCGATCGATCTAAGCGTCCGGCTTGTGATGCAACTATATCTCTTCCACTCCATCGGCCGATGCGTCCGAGCCGTTACCACGTAAAATTAACGTCCGTGAACCGCCTTTACAGACAACCAATTTTTTATTTCAAAACTAACTACTTGGCCCAGCTTTCACGGGTTTAATAATGATGAAAGTGAGTTTTTATAATAAAATCATGCATTTAAAGATTAAATGTAACAATTTCGTCATTCTCTCGAAATTATAATATTTGCATGTTCGAATAAGGTAGGTAATATTAAATATCTATAACATTTTTAATAACACTAAAGTCCATCAATAATATCTACTAAACAATAAAGGAATGAAGAAAATCTATTGACTAGCAGAGGAGAAAATGGTACTGAACTATTTTGTATCTGCTTATTTGAATTTCAATCGAACTCGCCTGAACTGAACACATTTGTACGAAACATAACACAATCTGTGATAGGTCCGGATGAATATAAATCTTTCGACAGCTCGAGTGGGTTGCCAACAACTTAGCCAACGTTTTGTTCTATAGTATTTTATCTGCTTGAAACATTGCTCCATCATTACGACATACAAATGCGGTGTGAAACTCAAAAACTTTACTTGCAACTGGTGGGTTCATTATACTAGTTTATACATGTGCAATCAATCCATCATTCAATATATATTTATACTAGCGGCCCGCTCCGGCTTCGCACGGGTATAAAATATATAGCCTATGTCATTCACTGATAAAATGATTAAAATTGATCCAGTAGTTTTGATTTATTCATTACTGCCCGTGGCCCGCCTGCGTTTGTTGCAATGTAAGCGGAAAAAATGTAATTATTTACAACATCACATTAGACACCTCAAAAATAACAGTATTTCTCCACTATTTAATGGATGTTATTATAGATATAAACCTTCCTCTTCAATCACTCTATCTATTAAAAAAAACCGCATCAAAATCCGTTGCGTAGTTTTAAAGATTTAAGCATACATAGGGATATAGAGGCAGATAAAGCGACTTTGTTTTATACTATGTAGTGAAGACCATATTTTAATTCGTAAAATGTGTGAAACAGACACCGAATCCAAAATATTACCTATTTATGAATTGAAAATAAGGTTGGAAGATGGAAATAAGGTTTATTCGTAATTTTCTTTAATAATTAGTAGTAATTCATAACGTAGGAATACTCTAAACTTACTTAGATGTATTTTAGTCAATGATATTGTAAGTATAAAGCTGTAGATACATACCTACATGATATTCTGACAAAACAAATGGCACGATATCGCACACATACGTAAACCAATATTGTAACGCCGCACTGTCTTAGATAAAATGTGGAAGTAAGATGGCATAGTCTCAATGTCAGTGGTGCAAAAAAAATAGTTTTTTCTTTATTATAGGTGACAAACGAACAGGCGGGTCAAACGGGTAAGTGAAGTGGGGAGAGAGGTGGAACTCCAGCGCTGTCACACACCGAACACGAAACGCAACAATGCAAGCACTGTTACTTCACGTCGGTGTTCCTGTGGGTCGGGTGGTAGTACCCCGGGCAAGCCGACCCATTCATGCTGAAACCAGTAACATCTTCAGCGTGGCTCTACCACCTACAAAAGATAAGTTTGCCTAGATACGGGCGGATTGACGAGTTAGCCGTCAAAAATAAGCAAGCTAGCTAAGTCTTCACAAGGCGCTGTCGAAGCGCTTGTGACGTATCTACAGCTTTTTAGTTATAATATAATTGTATGTTAGTATTTTTTTATGAAACTACATTTTATAATATGTGTGATAGTGTAAATAACTTTTGTGAAAAAACACTTTTGTGAAAAAAAATTGTTGCAGGTGTCTAGGAATAAGTAATAAAATACATTTCAATCATTTTTAGAAATGTCTGTCTGTCTGTCTGTTTGTTTGAACACGCATCACTGCTAAATTACTGCGTTCAGGATAAAACCTGAAGAAAAACAAAAAGCATATCCTCAAGTAACATTTAGTCTTGATTTCATAAAAGTCGGTTCGGTTTTAGAAGTTATTGTAATTTTAATGACGACGTGACTTAAGTACGAGAGAAAAGTAGATAGATAAATGGACTTAATACATTCAGATGATTTTATTACTAACTGTTTTTTTACATCAGATTCCACGCGGACGGAGTCGCAGGCACAGCTAGTATAATATATAATAGTTTTATATATTAGGACTTGAGAAAGATCTTTAGAGATATATAATGGAACTCTTCGTGCAAATACACTGTAAGTAACAGCAAGTGTACCGCAATTGCTGTAATCATTTATCTATATATTGTTTTCACTATTCCATAACATAACTTCACGACTGTACAGTTTTAGGGGTATACAGATGTGTATATTACACCCTAATGTTTGCTCGTTATATTAAATTTTCATATATTTGGCCGTATTAAATTGTTGTATGTAATCTTAGGATCATATTATTGTATAGGTGCGTCACAAAAAATTAAGAAATAAAAAATACAAACACTAAAGTAAGAAAATAAATAAATTGTCTTTAAAAAAACACATACTCGAAAGCGTCAAATCATAGTTTTTCCAATTCATTTTACATAATGACTTACTTGTCTTAATAATTTCAGATAAAATATTATTGTCTTAATAATATTCAGAGATCCTATTCATTAAATTCCATTTGTTCTACTGATGCAAAATAACTACAAATCAACAATCCATGCCAGTCACCGCTGTAAGGAACGCTGGCATGCAGCATCTCTCACAACAAAGCAGAACAGAGTCACTATGACTGGTTAATCATCATTATTGTGTATCAAATAACTCACCCTCTCCAGTACCTTGGGTGGCTGTTTCACCACATAAGGTATCCCATGGACCGGTCCGAAGATCGAAGGCAACATGGCCGGTGCGAAGATCACTTTAACAGGTTGATTTTTACAGCCGCACGACAAATCTGACTTGTCATTCGTCGTTTCCTGGTGACAGTTGGTGCAGCAACAATGATGACATTTGACAGCCCGCTGCTGACAGTTTTGCTCGATCGTTTGTATCGACGTATTCACCATTTCCGAACAGCCGACTGCATTATTTACTGAATCCTCGACACCATTTGCCACGATCGATTCCTCCTGATTTTCAACTGTATATAATTTGGGTTTTTTATTATCTTTAGGGATCTCTAATAGCGGAGCTTTTCGTTT
The DNA here is from genome assembly GCA_036509395.1 of Antheraea yamamai. Taxonomy (NCBI): domain Eukaryota; kingdom Metazoa; phylum Arthropoda; class Insecta; order Lepidoptera; family Saturniidae; genus Antheraea; species Antheraea yamamai. The sequence goes on along the minus strand of AP028452.1, from coordinate 7,806,771 downwards.
TAACTCTTTAGGCGTTTCCAGTAGATATTTTTTGGTTTCCGTATTACCTTTTACGAATGGATGGACGAGTAAGGTTTTAACGTTTATCTGTTCTGATTTTGAGGCCCCTACGAGGGCCCCGGACGTGGACCTCTTCGCATCCAATTTGACTGATTTTCTAACACTTAAACTTGCAAAATATAAATAACGTCATAGAGATATGTTTAGATTTTTTTATGTAAAAAAATAAATCATGCAGTATTTTATTAAATTTTTTTAATTGTTTTTGTTGATTAGTTATACCAGTTAGTAAGCGAGATAAAATAAAACGTTAGTTAAACTTGCTGATGATGCCAGTACATATTTACATCATGCGGGATTTTATTTTTTAATTTCAAAACTGTTGTATGTATTTATAGTTTCCTTTTTTATTATTATTGAGTATAAATTTGAAGTACAATTCTTGTATATTCGTCACTTTTTCTAAATAGATTTAAAGAAATATCATAAATTGTCACACGGTTTAAAAACTTTATTATTTAATTTATATTCTCCGCGATTTTATTTTTATTTGGTTTTCGAAGTACGGAGAAATATAAGGTTATGAGCATAGAGTTAAAAATCCACACTTCACTGTTCACTTTCCACAATAATCACAACAAAGTTATCGTTAACAAACTCGCCTATGTTTATATCAGAGTCATTGACCCCATCACTAAAGTCACGTGTATTTGTTTGTAAACAAGATAACTTCGAAAACAATTCCCGTATTAGACCAGTTTCCAACTACAAACCGGTTCATAATATGCGCATATAAAATATAAACCGAGTAAAACCGTTCGATTTTCGAAAATTCTCCCCGTAAACTGGTTATAAATAATTACAAAAACCCGGATATCACGTAGCGATTTGAAACACGTCCGTGCTCGACAGATCTCGTGTAATTACTGGATTGGGAGGGTTCATTGGGCGTGTTTTCTGGGTGGAGCCTTACACCACGCCCTCCAGTGTCTAAATTATTTAATAGTCTAGACCAAGATGGCTGGGTTACTTCGCTATGTTATTTTTATTATAATTCTGTGTGAAGTGTATTCGATCTTACACTTTTACTTTCGGGTATGAACATCCTTATGAGATGGAATTCTAAAGCGACCATGCAGAAGATATAAGACTGCAATTCTAGATCACGAGTAACTTTATATAAAATTTTAAGTTCAGAAGTGGAATGTTTTCCCAAATATAGTTACCGATATCTAACTATAGGTACTTATCGATATATTTTCATAGTCAGATGATGTCAGGAAATGCCCTACATGACTTAATTATTTTAATCGTAAATTAAAACGGCAATGGCTCAGTTAACGTGTTTAGATAACGCATCGATCTACGTAAGTTCGAATCCTGAACTAAACTGACAGCTTTGGATAAAAACATCTTGGTGATAGCATGATGCAAGTGTTGTACCACCCAACTGACTAACTACCACTCTTAAATTGAGCTAAGTTAATTACTTATAGATGATTTCTCGCAGATGTACTAAAAAACTATTCCCCCTTTGGTTTAGTGTTACTATCTTAGATCACATCATTATTTAATACTAGCTGTTAGCCGTGACTTCGTCTGCGTGGTATTTAATTTTTAAAAAATATGTTCAGTGAGACGAGTGCAGTACGGACATCGCTTATTTAGTTTATTTTATTAGCGTGGAACCCTAATTTTGTTTCTAAAATAAAATTACGCTTTGTTACTCTTTGTAACATCTGCTATTTGTAAATGAAAGTCTCGTCAAAATCGGTCCAACCGTTTCGGAGATTAGCCGGAACAAGCAGAGAGATAGGAAAATTAAAAATTGTCTTTTGTTATAAGTACCATATATACTCTCATATCTATTTAGTAAAAAGTTATTATTTTCTCATAATAAAGAGATACTTTAATTATATTTATTTGATACTAGCTTCTGCCCGCGACTTCGTCCGAGTGGAATCGTTACATTGGGCTAACGCTAGCACTCAGCGGAAGCTCTTAAAAGAAAAAACACCCGATTTTGAAACATTCTTCATTGGTGCTCCGCTCCTACTGGTCTTAGCGTTATTATATTAGCCTATATAGTCTTCCTCGATAAATGAGCTATATAATACTGTAAGAATCTTTCAAATCGGACCAGTAGTTGCAGAGATTAACGCGTTCAACCAAATTAGTTAAAGATTACTACTCTTCTCTCATACTTAACTCGAGCCGTCATTCAAATTACAATAACTTATGATACAGTGGACCGATTTTAATGAAACAAAGATTAAGTTACTCCCGAGGATATGCTTTATGATATGAGGTTTTATTGTAAACCCAGTACTATAGCAGGGATATGAGTTCATAAAAACAGATAGACATTTCTAAAAAATATTGAAATGTATTTTATTACTGTATTTTATTATTTTATTACTGGTAGGTGGTAGAGCTACGCTGAAGCTATTAATGGTTTCAGCATGAATGGGTCGGCTCGACCGGGTTAGTACCACCCTCTCACAGAAAACCGACGTGAAGTAACAGTGCTTGTTTGCATTGTTGCGTTTCGTTCGGTCAGTGAGAGCGCCGGAGGTCCCATCTCCCCTCCCCTTCCCCCTTCCCTTACTCCCCCTCTCCCCCAAGACAGGTTGGCAACCCACTTGCGACTCCCCTGCTGTTGCAAGTGTCTATGGACGGTGGTGATCACTTAACATCAGGTGACCCACATGTCCGTTTGCCTCCTATGATATAAAAAAAAAAAAACTTATTCTCTTAGACTTGGCTACAATAATTTATTTCACGAAAATCGAAAAAATATAGACACAGATTTACATTTACAAAATTTATCACGGGTCTGAACATAGCTAAAGTTCGGGCTTATAATGCCCTCAGAAGTTTAACATAAAACAGAGTTAAAATATTATTACAGGAAACTAAAAATTATATTTATTTATCCTTAAATCGTCTAGATGTTATACATATAACATATATTTGTACCCAAATTTGTGTTCTGCTAATCTTTTTTGTTTTTTTTTTATATCAAAGGAGACATACGAACAAGTGGGTCACCTGATGTAAAGTGATCACCACCGTCCATAGACACTAGCAACACCAGGGGAGTCGCAAGTGCGTTGCCGGCCTGTCTTGGGAGGGAGAAGGGAGAGAAGGGAGGAGGTGAGCCTCCGGCGCTCTCACTGACCGAACGAAACGCCACAATGCAAGCACTGTTACTTCACGTCCGTGTTTCTGTGGGTCGGGTGGTACTACCTCGGGAGAGCCGACCCATTCATGCTGAAACCAGTAATAGTTTCAGCGTGGCTCTACCACCTACAAGAAATCTTATTACAAGATTATCTTATTATCAGAGCGGTCAAAAAGTTTGACTATATTACAAAACATTAGCTTATGAGGCGTCGAATCAATCAATAAAAGTAAATAAGCTTCTATTGAACGACAGAATTAAACACACGCGAGACTCAACGGTATTGTCAGAGTTGCCAAAAATAAACTGCATTCCATGACGCAATTGTGTCGGGACTTAGAGGAACGGTCTGGTGGGGCGGCTTGCTCTTAATATTTAAGTTCAGGATGCCTTTAATTTTACATTGAAACTTGATACATGAGAAGTAAGTCTTTCTAAAATTGATTACCAATAAAATTGTAAATAACAATTGTAGAAATAATAAAATATACTCATAACATAGTATAAAACAAAGTTCCCTACCGCGTCTGTCTGTCTGTCTGTTCGCGATAAACTCGAAAACTACTGAACGGATTTTCATGCGGTTTTCGCCAGTGGATAATGGATATAGTGATTTATGAGAACAGTAACATTTAATCTTTGTTTCATTAAAATCGGTTCACTCTATCAAAAGTTATTGTAATTTTAATAACGACGCGGCGTAAGTACGAGAGAAAAGTAAATAAGTGAACGGACTTAATACATTCAAATTATTTTATTAGTCACTGTTTTTTATTTTATTTAAGGTTTAGTCTCTGCCAGTCAACCATTAGGTGGTGCAGAGATAAACGTTGGTAGGTGTAAAAGATGAGGTTTTTATGAAATTATATTTAGCCTATTTAATATCACAATATATAAATAAAATATCAACACCAATATACTACATATATAATACATATATACTACACATATACAATACATACACATAACAACATCATACATAAATATCAATACAATAAATAAAAGTATAGTTAGTCAACATCAAGTATTAAATACAGCATTAACCTGATAATTCTGCTAAATGACACTGGTAAAGCCGACGTACCCTGACTTTAAAACTGAAACGGTTAGATGACATCCTGATTTCATAAGGAAGCGCGTTCCATAGGAGAATAGATTGGATATAGAAAGATGAATGTACTAGACCGGAAGTATGGACAGGACAGCAAAGAATAAGATTATTAGAAGAGCGAAGGTTAAGGTCATGATTAGAGCATAAAAACTGAAAATGTGGAGTTAAGTAAGAGGGAGTGTTGGGAGAAAATAGAATAGAATACAGAGTTGTCAGAGCCCGCAAACTCCGACGCTGGCGTATGGGCAACCAATTAAGCTCTGAACGATGGCTCGATACATGGTCATACTTACGAAGATTAAAAACAAATCTAATGCAATTGTTGAGTAATTTGTCAAGTTTGTTAAGAAGGTCAGCGTTCAGATCGTAAAAGCACACATCACCATAGTCAATTATAGGAAATATTATAGATTGCACTAGCATGGTTTTCGTTTTAACTGGGAGAAAATTTTTCAGGCGATAAAAAGACTTTAGAGTACCGATCACTTTCTGGCTAACCTTGGAAATATGAGTTCTCCAATCCAATTTGGCATCAATGTGTAAACCAAGGTCCTTTACATCCGTACTAAACGGTATAACAAGACCACTGAATATAATCTGAGGCAGCGAGCTGAAGTCTATTCCGGAAATCATACGAGAGCTCCCTATTACAATTGCTTGACATTTGGAAGGATTAACTGATAAGCCAAATCTCTCAGACCAATCCCTTAAGGCATTTAGATCCCGGTTAATAGTATAAATTGCAGCTGATAGAGAATCTACTATGGCCTGTGTGTATAATTGCAGGTCATCAGCATACAGATGATACGTACATCGCAGTTCATGAGTTAAAAGGTTAATAAAGAGGGAAAAAAAAAAGGTGAAAGTATACCACCCTGAGGGACGCCAGCACCAAGCTCACACCAATTAGACGTAGCCCCATCTATACGAACGGATTGTTGTCGTCCCTTTAGATATGAAGCGAACCATGCCAGTGCCTCTAATGAGATATTATAATGAGAGAGAATAGCCAGGAGAATATCGTGACTAACAGTATTAAAGGCATTGGAAAAATCTACTAGAACCAGCACAGTAATCATTTTATTCTCCACTCCATTTCTCAAATCACCAGTCACTTTAAGCAAAGCTGTAACTGTACTGTGACCTGTGTATATTAATAATATAAAATTAAATATCTGTTTAAAATAATTAATACTTAATAAAATTTGCGGTTTGATACTGGTTTCAAATAAAAGCTATAGATACATATACCGACATAACCCTATGGGTTAAAGATCCCAAATACGATTGGTAAAGTATGGTATGTCCGACTGAATTGTGACCAGTGTTTATTACATGTTACAAGCCTTATATTACCAGAGTTTTCTCTTGTAAATAGGGCATCCTAGAAGTGGTAGAGGCACGCTGAAGCTATTACTGGTTTCAGCATGAATGGGTCAGCTCGCTCGTGGTACTACCACCCTCTCACAGAAAACCGACGTGAAGTATCAGTGCTTGCATTATTGCGTTTCGGTCAGTGAGAGCTCCGGAGGCCCACCTCCTCTCTCCTCATCCCCTTCCCCAAACACAGGCTGGCAACGCATTAGCTACTCTCCTGGTGTTGTTAGTGTCTATGGACTGCGGTGATCACTTAACATCAGGTGACCCGCCTGTTCGTTTGCCTACAATGATATAAAAAAAAATGTTTACAGAGAGAGACGAACTTCTTAGCCTTCCATGGATTCACCGTGCGGGTGCCGGGTCCATCGTGTGGCAGAGGGAGAAAACTCAGAGCAGTTCCCAGGACTTGCGACCCAGGTGTAAGTTTAAGGAGGCCCCCTTTGAGATGCGCATCAACGCTCACCTTCACTGCTCGAGTTTCCCGCCCTGCCTGGCCAAATTTGGTAGGAACCTGTTAGTGCAGCCTTTGATACTCGTTCTAAAATAGAACTTACTGCAGTTCTCGACAGGCCAAGGTCCTTCAGAAGGTTGTAGAGAGATTATGCTGGTATACCTCTCGCTCTTACTTCTACCGCGTATACCTTAACCACATAGGCATTTTTACTTAGTTCATTTGTTAGTTATGTATTTATCAAAACTGTACGTATAAGTTAAAAGTTATAAGTCAATAGGTTCTGCCCGCGACTTCGTTCGCGTGGAATAGTTACTTGGGCTAACGCTAACTTTAACTCGCGACTTCGTTTACTTAGTTGAATATATTTTTAAATAATATGTACGTTGACCCCAATTTTCGAACATTCTTCATTGACACTACGCTCCTATTGGTTTTAGCGTAATGATATATAGCATATAGCCTTTCTCAATAAATGACCTATCTAACACTGAAATAATTTTTGAAATCGGACCAGTAGTTCCGATAGCCAGCGAGAATCTTTATAATCTTACAGTATAACTAAACCAATAGATAAAAACTAACTTATGTTATGCAACAAACCAAAAAATACAATAACTTAATCACAATAAATTTAAGAAGATTAATAAATTTCTCAAACATTTCACTTCAACTGCAAACAAAACCGCTCCTAAGAACTAGTTAATGAGTTTGACAGGGTCAGATTTAAGGGACCGCAACAGGGGATTTAGTCCCAGAATAAGAGTTTACGATTTTATTCTTAACTAGCTGTGCCTGCGTGGATTCTGATGTAAAAAGCAGTGATTAATAAAATTATCTGAGTGTATTAAGTCCATTTACTTATCTACTTTTCTCTCGTACTTAAGTCGCGTCGTCATTAAAATTAAAATAACTTTTGATAGAACGTACCGAATTTGACGAAACCAATTTTGTAAAAAGAAATGTTACAGATGTCTAGGAATAAGTAATATAAATAGATTTCAATGATTTTTAGAGATATCTGTCTAATTGTATGTTTCTTTGAAAACGTATCACTGCTAAAGTACTACGTTTATGATAAAATAATATCAAGAAAATCATAAAGCATATCCTCAAGTAACTTTAGTTTTTGTTTCATCAAAATCGGTGTACTCTATAAAGAGTTATTGTAATTTGAATGACGGCGCGAGGTAAATACGAGAGAAGAGTAGGTAAGTAAATGCAATTAAATATTTTACAATAACAAAGATATTATATAATTTATTTTATATTATATAATATTTAGACACAGTAAACAAAAGAATGTTTTTTGCATTAAGTTCCACGCGGCCGGAGTTGCCGGCATAACTAGTCTAAACTGTCATTATAAAAAGGTAAAGTTTGTGAGTTTGTGTCGTTGTAGGGAGTAATCTCAAGAACTACTGGTCCGATTTGAAAGATTATTTCAGTGTTATATAGCTCATATATCGAGGAAGGTAGGTTATATATCATCACGCTAAAAGCAATAGGAGCGGACCACCAATGAAGAACGATTCAAAATCGGGTTTTTTTTTCCTCATGAGAGCTTCCGCTGCGTGTTAGAGTTATCCCGAAGTAACTATTCCACGCGATAGAAGTCGCAGGCAGAGGCTAGTTATTTACAAATCGCAGACTGTTGTTAGTACATTACTGGGCCTAATAATGCGAATGTTTTAAGGTGTCCATTTATACGTCGCCGCAGTGCCTCCCAACCATTAAATCCGGCCCTGTATGTCCAACTCGCAGTAGGTTGTTAGACGAGGGGAGATATTTTAAATTCCATGGAA